>PVIA01000290.1:0-513328 GCA_004024845.1 Tonatia bakeri | reverse complement strand
TGTATTATTTATTTCAGATATTGCATTCCTTATTTCTGGCTGGTTCTTTTTTAAGGTTTCTATGTCTTTTCATGCTGTTGAGTGTCCTTATAATCATTATTCTAAACTCTGTATCTGATACATTGCTTGCCTCCCTTTCATTGAGTTCTTCTGGAGAACTCTCTTGTTCTTTCATTTGGGACCTGTTACTTATCTTCCCTTTTTGGCTGCATCTTTGTGTTTGTTTCTATGTATTGGGTAGATCTGCACAGACTGTGGTGCAAACCTAAGCCAGATGCTGCCTGTGACTGGCTCTGTGCAACCTGTTTGGAGCTATCAGCAATCCACTGCTTGTGGCTCCTTCTACTGGACTTGAGTGTGTGGAGAGAGTGCCAAGTTGCTCACCAAGGCTATTATCAGCACTGGGCCTTGTGGGGGAGGGTCAGCTAAAGTCTCAGAGCTTTCAGAGATCTCCTTGGTCTGCAGGCTTTATGCTTGGCTTGTCATTGAAATAGCCTCCAGCTCTACTCCTGCAGGTTTAAGCTCCACAGAGTGGGTGATAAGGATTCCTGCTGGTGGGGCTATTGCTTCCTCTCAGGCTGGTGACATTTGGAGAGCAGTGCTCTGCCTGAGAAAGATGGCTCCTGCAATATGGGGAATGACTCAGCACAGGGATTCTGGCAGCTGATCCTTCAATTCTCTCCCCAGACTTTCCTCACTTGCCTCTAGTCTACTCTGCCCTCCCTCTGACAGAGCCCAGGGTAAGTGGCTGCAAACAAAATTTTGTGCATTGGCCCTCAAAAAGGCTCTTTGCATCTTGAGCCATCTCTCCCTGATGGGAAAAAACCCTGCTGTTTTTCTCAACCAGATGTTATTTGGGTTCCTTTCTCAGTTCTGGTCTTCTACGTTGGGGAGCCCAACTTGGGGTTGAGACCCCATACTTCTGAGGGGTACACCTGGCTAGCCACTGAAATATCCTTCCAGAATTTCAGCAGCCACCCACGGGAACCCAGCCAGCCCTCTCCTGCCTCCACACTTCCTATCAGTCTCATTATGGTGTTGTGTTTTCTTCTCTCTGACTTTGGTTATAGGGCTTCTCTCCAGCTAGTGTTCAGTTGGTTGTTCAGGATGATTTCTCTATAATTTAGTTGTAATTCCAGATTGGTCCTGGGAGGAGGTTAGTGTACCTTCCACCTACTTCTCTGCCATCATGGATCCCCCTTAGAATTTTTAAAAAGTCTTTTTCATTACTGACAAAAACAGGATGGTAATAGTAGAAGTGTGTCAGTAAGCTCTTCCTGCTATTTTTTACTACCAATTCTGTTAAATGAGTTTAACAAGTGTTTATATTATGTATACTGTATTTTAAGTACTATAAAAATAGTAACTCAAGAACTCTATATGTTGCTTTACTATCTGCATTTTACTTACAAGCAAACTGAGACACAGAGAAGTTAAGCAACTTAACCCAGGTTACACACTACCGTATTTTGCCATATATGATGCACACTTTTTTGCCAAAATTTTTGAGGGAAAAATAAGGATGCACATTATACATGGGTATACTAATTCTGTACCTATATACATGTTTTTATTTCTTTTGTTTATGCTTATGTGTTAACAGTGTAACTCTAGAAAACAATAATAATATCCATATGCAAAATAATACCCTGGCATATGATAATTGATTTTGTTTCTAAATTAAATAAAAAATTGAATTAAAAATATTAAAATGAAAGAGTTTTTTCCTAAAAGTTTGGCCCAAAAACATGGGTACACATTATACACGGCAAAATAATGGCATTTGGTGGGAGCCAGATTTGAACCTAGATAGTTGGCCTCCAAAGTCTGACCTTTAACCATCATGCTGATCAGAAGAAACCTGTTAACTCTGTGGTCAATTGCTTTCTCTCCATTTGAAATCCCATTGGCTTGAAAAGGTACATGCACAATGAGTTCACTACTTGGGGAAATTTATTTTTTCTAGGTTTCCATTAAACCCAAGTAACATTAAAATAACAGAATGAAGGATTTGGAGTAGGCGTTGTAAGATTCTGTGTCAGCATATACCAGTGTTGCAACAGGGTCACCTCCTTTAAAGCACAATTAGTTTTGTGTTGTGGTTGTGACATTTTTCCCAGCATACATAAAAACTTTAATAAATAGCATTAGGCCATATATATACCAAATTAAAGATATCTTTTTGATATACTTTATTCTTGAAGATACCTCTCTAGAGTCCTGGAATTCTTACAATTCCCTCATTGGGACGAGTTTTAAAATGTATGCCTTTTTAGAAACCAGCTTTAATAATACAAGAGCAGTTAATGCATAATTTGTTCCTTAACATAATTTCGAATTCTAGGTGTCTTATAAAAGGGCAGCCATCTGTTTAATAAACCATTAATTTGCAAAGGAGACAGTTAACAGTGATTACAGAGTTAGATACATCAAAATGACATTCTGGAAAATTAATAAGCAAAAAATTCAACTTTACAAAGTGTGTCCCTTTCTCAATTTAACTTTCTTATTGTTTAAAAGAGCAAATTAATTGTTAATGAAGAAAAACATGATCAATAATTGGAAATATCTTATTATTTTTTCTTATATTATTTGTTTCTTATAGTAGCTTCCACTGCTGCTCTGCTCAAGGAAAATTGTACAGTACAAGGGGGATGTCCCCTAAAACGGAATTTATTTATTAAACAAATTGTTCATTCTTACATGTTTAAACTTTAGTCATTTTAAAGTGCTCTCCATTTGATGCAATGCACCTATTGAGACTTTTTCTACTGCTCAAAACAGTTTTTGAACTCATTGATTTTGATGCCTTTTAGTGCTTCTGCCATTTTTTTTGGCTTCACCTCTTCCACATCAGCAAAACATTTCTCTTTGAGGCCTTTTTTTCGTGTGGGGAAACAAAAAAGGTCACTCAGGGCAAAATCAGGTGAATAGGGAGGGTGAATAGGGAGGCACATGGGAGTCAAGCTGTTTTTGGTCAAAAACTGCTGCACATACTACACAGTTGAGGGCAGGTGCACTCACCAATCACCCGTCATGAAATGGGCAAAAGCATTGAGTCTTCCAAAAAATCGCTGAAGCTGAACACAGCTTCTCACAACAATGCCAGCTAGTTCACTGATACAGATGAGTTCCTACAACACTCACATAGTGGGGGAAGCCTGTACACTACACGAAGCCCACCCTCCAGGAGACAATTTTGGTTCTGGGGGGAGGAGGTCCACCCTGGTACAGATTTATACATAGTTTTTAATCAGTTAACATTCACAATTTAGTTGTAGTTATATCCAAGTTGCTTTTTTATTCACTGGAAAGAGTTCTCTGTGAAAATTCACTGTTTATGTTTCAAGAATTTTTTTTTTTTACATTCTAAAAGGGGCAAATATTTCCTTAACTGTTTAGTTATTCTTAAATGATTGGAGGCTGAGGTTAGCATGGGGCAATGCTATCTTTGCCACAACCTAGAGAAGTACAAAGGTAAACCTATATCTTGTTTTCCTACAAAAGCAGATACAGTAAGTAGAAAGTCATACAAAGAAAAGACTTTGAGTCCCATTCTAAATTATATTTTATCTAAGAACATTCAGCACTATGTAGCAAAGAAAATTGTACCAGTGGTAGCTGCTTTGGAAATAATATGCTTATATTTTCTAGCACTTTATAAATCAGGGGCATCCAAACTTTTGGCATCTCTGAGCCACACTGGAAGAAGAATTGTCTTGGCCACACATTAAATACATTATGACATGTAATTACAAAAAAACTCACAGTTTAAGTAACTTTATGATTTTGTATTGGGCCGCATTCATAGCCATCCTGGGCCGCATGTGGTCTGCAGGCTGCAGGTTGGACACTGTTCCACATGCCATTTTTAAATGTGACCCCCACAATAAGCCTACATAAGCAAAACACATTACATTAGCCCCATTTTTCAAATGAGCAAAACAAAAGTTTAAAGAAGTAAAGTAACAAGGCCAAGGTCACTCAAATGGTAAATGGCAGAACAGTAGATTATATAGTATCACGGTGTGAGACAAATGCAATCTCAGTCTTTGCGAAAGTGGGTTTTATATCCCCATTTTGCAGATGAGAAAACTAAGGCTTAGAAATAAAGAGGCTTGGCCATCTTCCCCCTATAGTCACCTCTTCACTCAGGAGTCAGAAAGAGGGGGAAAAGTTGGTAAATTGTTATTTTTGTTTATTTCGTAGTTTTTACTTAAATTATCAACTTGAGTCCCAAGTCCTTTTAAAGTAAAGCACCTTCAAAAGCCCCCTGTCTGTCAGTAACACTTGTTTTTTTCCTTTGTAATCACCAGAAAAGATAAGCTGGAATCAATTATTGTTGAAAAATATAACCAGGTTATTTTGTTTTTACATTGTACTTTATATCAAATATGTGCAAGTGAGAATTTATTTAACCATCATAAGATTATTATGATTATTTTGAATAACTAGTAATCCATGTAGTCTATTTTTCATTATTGTCCAGTATTATATGTCCTAGACCAAATGATTCGACATTAAATATTAGGCAAAGCGCAGGATAATTCTTCCAAAAATGAAGAATTTTATACTTAATAAGTTACAAATATGATAGTTGTTCAAATCATTCTAATACAGTACAAAGTCTTTGTTTGGGGCCAAAATCAAATCCCTTTGTTCAGTAACAAATTCCTTATCTGAAGTTCAGTGTTCATCTTTTTGGGTGTTCCGTTGCGGATGAGGAGGCTTAGTAGTTGGCCATGGTTCAGTCACTTGCTCAAAGCCAAGGAAAATGAGCTGGTACCAGGGAAGAACTGAAGCTCATCTCCCGCATCGGGACTGGAATACAAACGAAAACACTAAGACAGGTCTCGCAGAGTGTGAGGCAGCAGTGTGACATCTCTGAGGGGATGAAGAAAGCAGGCACGTGGAGCTCAGTAGGTGCAGGAGTTGTGCGTACAGCGGAAAGACCAAGTCAGAGCCACAGCTCTGGGTGGGGTCCCACAGAGACAAAACGTAAAGCCAATAGAACAACAACAAAAACATACTGTTTTCAGTCTTGTTTCTTTCCCCACAGTTCAGTTTCTAGGGAGGGAATTTAATTGGCCTACCTTGGCTTAAGTTTCTGCTTGTTACCCAGAACAAGGTGACCCCAGGCAGAGGTGTCCAACCCGCTATCTGCTGGCCGCATGTGGCCCAGGAGAGCTGTGAATGCTGCCAGCACAACATCATAAATTTACAAGGAAAGATGGCATAAACATTGAATACTGAATAAAACAACAAATATTTACTATAGTGCCTTTATAATGGAGTTAGTAAAGACAGGTATTTCTCCTCATTGGAACTGTAACAGACTATGCTGTCTCTCCTCTAAAAATTGTGGTAGACTTCATCATAAAAATCATAGAATTTTTTTGATAAATATTCCAGAAATATTCTGTTACCTGATGTGGTAGACAGAATAATGAGTTTAGCAAGGTCGCATGATACCAGGTTATTTTTAAATCGTATTTTAAATTTTTATATTTTAGTAATAAACACATGGAAATTGAAATTTTAAAAATTCAACTTACAATAGCATAAAGTATATGAAATATTTAGGGATAATCTGGCAAAAGATGTGCACGATATATAAATTGAAACCTATAAAACGTACAAGAAGTTGAAGAACTAAACAAATGGAGAGATATACTGTGTTCATGGATCAGAATACTCAGTTTTAAGATGTCAATTCCCCCAAAATTATCTGTAGATTCAGTGAAATTCCAAGCAAAATTATAGCAAGTTTTTAATAAAATTGACATGCTGATTCTTAAATCCATATGGAAATGCAAAGGACTTGGAATAGCTAAAACAACTTTGAAGAAGAAGTGGGTTGGGAGAATGTACCTTACAAAGATTTATTATAAAACTACAGGATGTTAGAGTTTTCCAGAGAAACAGAACTGCAAGGTTGAGAAACCAGGAAAGTTGGTGCTATAACTTAATCTGAGTCTGAGGACCTGAGAACTGAGGTAGTTGATGTGGTGTTAAGTCCTGGAGCTCCAAGGCCTGAGGACCAGGAGTTCTGTCATCTGAGGGCAGGAGAAAATGGATGTCCCGCTCCAGAGAAAAGAATTCACCCTTCCCCCACTTTCTTGGTTCTATTTGGGCCTTCAGATTGGGTGGTACCCACTCACATTGCTGAGGGTGAGTGGATATTCTTTATTCAGTCCACTAATTCACATACTAATCTCTTCTGAAAACACCCTAAAAGACACACCCAGAAATAATGTTGTACCTCTCTCTGGGCATTCCTTAACGCAGTGAAGTTGACACATAAAATTAACTATCATGTAGAGTAATCAACAGAACATGCTGTTAGTATATGGATAGACAAGTAAATCAATGGAACAGAAGAATCTAGAGATACAATGATGTATACATTTTCAATTGATTCTTGACAAAGGCACAAAAAGGTTAAGTTACATATTCAGCATAGAACAGTCATCATTAAACAAACGGTTCCATAGCAATTGGATAGCCATATCAAAACCTTTGACCCATACATCACATTACATAGGAAAATTAAATCAAAATGTACCATGCACATAAATGTAAAACCTAAAATTGTAAGAGATTTCCTAGTTAGGTTTAGTTATTAATTTCTAGTATTACATTGTTGTCAAAGCACATTCTCTGTGCTATTTCACTCTTCAAATTTTGTTTATGCTACAGTATGCGTGAAAAGAACTATCCCACCAATGAGTAGAAATCAGTTCCACGGCAGAGTCTCCGCCAGTCAGCCCCTCACTCCCTCCTTCCTGGGGGTTCCTCACCGCCTTAGTGAAGCAAGTAGCCTCTGGGCTCTTCCGAGAGATTAAGTGAAGAGGTGGGGTCTCCACTCTCACATTTATCTATTCAGGATTCACCCACCTGGAGCCAGCTGAGCCTTTCTTCAGCACCGTTCCAACACCTTTCCAGTATTCCCATCCCTTTTATGTAGGCATTGTTATGTCCAGACTTCAGAACGCCTTCTCTGGGTCCAGGAGTCCTTGCCAGAAAGTTGCATCAAAAGGCATGGAGAATATTCTTCATGTCAATAAATTTCTTCTCTCCAGCCTTATATTTCCCTACATCCACTACCACCAACGTATTCCCACAGGTGTTCCCCTAGTTTCTACAAGTACTTTCTAGGCAGGACCTGAAATTCCTTTCCTTTGAGGTCAATTCCTGTTATTTGAGGTAGTTATGTTCTATAAAGTCATTAAGCCATTATTCCTAGGTTAAATACAAGGTTAGATTACTGGTAGCCTTGGTTCATAATATTTTCCTTAACTGATCAGTACCTAAACTTGTTTTATATGTGTTGCTGTTTAAAGGCACTTCATTTAATTTATATCGTTGATTCATTAATGTTACAGGGTGCAGCCAAGAGTAGGGGGACCCCAAATGGACATTTGAAATGGGGCCCAGAACATAAAGTGTCCAGGAGATTCTAAGATGTTTTTTCTTACCCCTTCCCCCCGCCCCCCACAGGTGTGAGTTGGGGGAAGGGGCACACAGAGCAAGAACATGCAGGGCAGCTTTGCAGCTAATCCATGGCATGGTCATTTAACATACCTATAGCCTTGGGCCAGTTGCTTGAATATGCTAAATGGCTGTGGCCATGCTCTGGGCCAGGGTGATGGAAAGGGACACCTCCCCGAGATGTGACTGGGGGGCAGGTCCCCTGAGTTACAGCTCTTGCGTGGGAGCTTGGAGGAGATTGGTTCCAGGACATGGGGTGACACTTGCCCAGACCCATGATGATGACCAGAAAAGCTGGAAAGGACAGCAGATTGAGGGCAAGTGTGGCCGAGTGTAGGAGGAGTCGGAGATGGGGCTGCAGAGGAAGATTGGCGCGGGGATTTAAACCCAGACACGGCAGCCATAGAGGAGAGAACCACGCGGATTTGGCTGAGTGGGGACTCCCATGGTCCTGGAGGAGAGAGGACCACGTGGCTGGAGTGGTGGAGAAAGGACCACATGGCTGGAGCAGTGGAGAGAGGACCACGCACCTTTGTCAGAGTGGGTTCCCCCACAGTAGTAGTAGGGGGAACCATCACCCGGTTTTAGCAGAGATTACAGCGACACAGCTGATGGTGCTGAGAACCGAGAGAGGCCTACCAGCCGAGCACAGATTACTGAGAAGAACCAGACATTGCCTGAGACTGGACTTCTATTTCCTTTCCTGAGATACGGTACCCCATACTGGGCAAGGGGGAAGGAAGGACTGTGTGCATTTGTGGGTGTTTTAAGGGACTTTAAGATTCTGATAAAGACATTAGGTCACTACCTTAAGTTTGTATAGCACTAAATAAACGTTTTCCTTTCCTTTTCACAAATCTCTGGCATTGAGAGATATCTTTCCTTTAAGGCGGCGGACAAGATGGACCTGAATCTCTTTCCGTAAGAGTATTATCGTTCCAGGCCCCCTTGGGTTTTTGGTTTCTGTAACATTAACATTGTATAACTCCTGACTGAATGAAGCTAATCTAACATACCTATTTTCTCCATAAGGCACATCACAGTTTTCTTGCACTTAGAAACATTATATGGCATTTCAAAACTACCTTTGGGGCTGTTTTAAACAGCAAAATCACCAACAAAAACACAAAATGTGAAAAACAAACATGGCATTAGATAAACTGGAAAAAGGATACTTGTTTAAAGTATGCAAGCCAAAACAAGAAGGCAGAGGGTGTCCTTGTGTAACTTCATCTGGGTATCTAGACCAAGCAGCTCAAACTTTGGGCAGCTATGAATGATTGCAGATGAGCATGAAAGTGCTATGAGTGTTGATGTGAGGGTTACAGATGAATTTTAGTGGGGAGACAGATTTTCAAATCTGGAGTCCATGAATAATCATGATCAACTGTATTTCCTTAAGCAGGGACTGTATCTCCCTGTTCAATGAGGAGTGGAGAAGGTAGCCCTTGAAGATGATAAGCATTATTTTTGAGGCACATGTTGCAAGTGAGGTTTGTGAAAGATTTTTAGCTAAGGGGATACTGCTCTCTTCTAACAAGGGGCAGGGCTTTGTTCTGCTGTTCACAGTAATCTGGTCACGTTAGCCTCAGGCTTGCCTGTGGGTCTTAGGATTCCATCCTTTTCCTGGTAAGGCTATTTTTGACACTGAAGGCCTGGAAAGGCTGGACATTCCATCTTTATCACAGCACTGACATTCTTACCAGCAGATCTTAAGTCTACTTTTCATACAGGTTGCAGGAGAGAAGGAGTACCTAAAACAACACTATTGAGTCACAACAATGTGGATTAATAACTTGAGATTTTCGTCTCTAAAGCTTCTGAAAGTTAACAGAAGCCAGTATCAGCACAGTCCTTATAACTACTCTTCTTCCCTATCTTTTCAATACCATCACTATCCCACAACCCAACGCTTATCTTTCATCTTCACCCATGCCAATCCCAATTCACCGCACATGAGAGAGAACAGCCAGCAAAATTCTAAAATAAAAAGCAATAAGATAACTGTCTTTATCAGGTATTAAAATATATTTTAAACCAAGATAGAGTGAGGTCCCTCATTTCTGACCCCTCCATCACAACAACAAATATTTTGGCATCATCCATGAATAAAAATGCCCTTGTGGAAATTAGTGTCCAGTACCAGTCACCAAGTGACCCAGTAGAAGTCTTGCCCACCTGTGCATCAGGTAATAGGCAGGCTGGCTTCAGTCCTGGCTGTGAACACTGAAGTGGCCCATGAACCAGCTCCAGCCACACATGACCTCGGTTCCAGAGCCCCTGCACACCACTTACTCAGACTGTCACTCGTGGACAACAGACCCTTGCGGAGGTCCAGGCTTCCAGAGGAGAGGACCTAGCATTCCATTAGATCAAAAACAAAGAAAAGAAAAGTTTGAACACATTGGAATGGATAAGTGGAACATTTTTACTTTACTTGAGTCACTTCTCCCCCAAGGCAGCACAGGTTAGGGCCAAGATGATCTTCCACAGCCCATTTTTTCTCCTGTGGGGGACAGGAGGAGCATGAAAACAAGCACCCAGCTTCCTTAGCTGTATGGAGGTGATAAAGAGACTCAGTTCTCTCTTGCTCCATCCCAAGTACTAAGAGGAAATCTCCATGACTAGGGCGTGAGAAGAGACTGGGAAAGTGGCACATAGGACTCTTGGAGGGCATTAAACAGACAGGAATCCTATTAACTGCTTGGTGGACTCCACCAAGAAGCTCACCAGTGAACTACTGAGAAAGCCCACCTGTGGATCACTCCATTGGCCCATGGGCAACTCCACCACCTCGAGTGCCTCACCCACACTCACACCCACCCTGTGGCCCGCACCTTGCATGTGCTGCCAAAGGTGACACAATCTGAATGAATATTCACTCAAGCAGCAAGGAGCTTTGGAAGATGCCTTGTGAGTATGGAGGAAAAGCAGGCCCTACCCTGCAGGAAAGTGAGACACCACAAGTTAGTGCTGTAGCACCACCTTTGGGAACAGGAAAGAAAGGCCATCAGCACTCAGCCTGATGCACTGAAGGATAGAGAGGGGGATACAAGCTTAGGAATTCTGTCACAAGAGGGAGCAAGAGCATGTGTCCACAGAAGGTCAGAGAAAGCCTCAGAACCTAGCAGGGCTGATGGAAGGTATTTTTCTTTCCCTTGAAGGCGGTAAAGAATGGAGGAGGTAACTGCTACTTCGAATGCAAAGACAGCCACACAAAACTCCAATGAAAGTGAAAAATCAAGGAAACAGGACACCACTCTTGCATTTCAGGGCCATTAGTAAGTGAAATAAGGGTTACTTGAATAGAAGTTCTGTGATACTGTGACAGCAAAGCGATGATTCATTTCCCAGGAGGGGTGGAGATTTCATCACACTGCTCAGAACGCTATGTGGTTTAAAACTTATGAGTTGTTTATTTCTGGAATTCTTCATGTAATATTTTTGGACCATGGTTGACAGAGGGGGTAGCTGAAACTATAGAAGGTGAAACCTTGGATAAGGGGAGAGTATAGCTGGAATTTTAGTGGATAATATATCAAGAAATATCTTGTCATGATAAAATTGGCAATACAGTTAAGTACAAAGTTTACCTTACATTTTGAAAAAGATATCTTAAGTGACCTCTCCTAATGGTCTAAATCAATGACTAGATCAAATTTTTATTTATTTACATTTGCTCAGAATTTAAATCACTTTTCTCAGAAGTCTCTTCTTCTACTCCAGCCAGGCCACTATAAAAAAGACAAATTTCTAAGCATATTATGTCACTCCTTACTTAATTACCTCTAGTTTTTCCTCACTGGTTACAAAATAAACTCCAAATTCTGTCATCTTCCATTTAGCTGCACAGGAACGTTGGTCTTTGGTGTTCCACAGCAAAGAAGAATAATGTTTCCAACAATAGAATACTACTCGACTGTGAAAAAAAAGGAAGAAAATTTTACCTTTTGTGATAGCATGGATGGACCTAGAGAGTATTATGCTAAGTGAAATGAGCCAGTGAAAGACAAGTACCATATGATTTCACTTATATGTGGAATCTGAAGAATGTTATAAATGAACAAAATAGAAACAGACTCATAGATACAGAGAACAGACTGACAGCTGTTAGAGGGGAGAAGGTTGGGAGCTGAGTGAAAAAAGTAAAGGGACTAAGCAAAGAAAAAAACCTCATAGACACAGAACAGTGTGGTGATTACCAGAGGGAAAGAGGGGCAGAGGAAGCAGAAGAGGGTGTAGGTGGATAAATGGTGATGGAAGGAAACAACTTAGGGTAGTGAACATACAGTACAATATACTGGTGATGCATTATAGAATTGTACACCTGACACCTATATAATTTTATTAACCAATGTCACCCCCAATAAATTCAATTAAAAAGTTTCTTTTAAAAAGGAAAGAAAGCCAAACAGTATAATGCACCCTGTTAATACAATGAAGGGGGGAAACACATATTATCTCAATTGATGCAGAAAAAGCAGTTGACCCCCCCCAAAAAAGACAAAACAAAAACAACAAAACAAAACAAAAACCACTTAACAAACCAGGAAAGGAAGGAAACTTTCTCAGCATGATAGAGGGCATTATGAAAAGCCTACAGCTAACATAATATTTCAACGGTGAAAGATGAAAACTTTCCCTCTAGGACAAAGAACAAGATAAGGATGCCCATTTTCACTACTATTCAACACTGTAACACTGTGCTGGAAGTTTTAGAGAGAGCAATTGAGCAAGAAAAGGAAAGACATCCAAATTAAAAAGAAATAATGGTGATTACTGGAAAGGGGGAAAGGAAGTTGAAGGGAAGGTAGGAGGGGATAAAGGGGGATAAATGGTGATGGAAGAGACCTGACTTTGGGTGGTGAACAAACAATGCAATATACAGATGATGTGTTATAGAACTGTACCTCTGCAACCTATGTGATTTTTCTAACCAATGAGGGAGGAAGGAAGGAAGGAAGGAAGGAAGGAAGGAAGGAAGGAAGGAAGGAAGGAAAGAGAAAGCAAGCTATAGTGATCAAAACAGGTACTGGCATAAGGATAGACATATGGATCATTGGAATAAAATTGAGATTCTGGAAATAAACCCACAAATATATGGTCAACTGATTTTTAGCAGGAGTGTCAAGACCATTCAATGGAGAAAGAATAGTCTCTTCAACAAATGGTACTGGGACAACTGGATATTCACATGCAAAAGAATGAAGTTGAACTCTATCTCACACCAAATGTAAAAATTAACTCAAATAGACTGAAGAGCTAAATATAAGAGCTAAAACTATAATTTTTAGAAGAAAACATAAGGGTAAATCTGTCAGAACTTTGATTTGGCAGTAGTTTCTTAGATATGACAGCCAAAGCACAATCAATAAAAGAAATAAATTGAACTTCATCAAGATTTTAAAGTTTTGTATATTAAAGGACGGTGTCCGGAGGGTGAAAAGACAACACACAGAATGGAAAAAAATACTGGCAAATTATTATTCTAATAAGGATCTACATAAAGAAGTCCTACAACTCAACAACAAAAAGACAATGTAATTAAAAATGGGCAAAAACGCTTTGATGCACATTTCTCCCAAGAAAATATGCAAACGGCCAACAGCACATGAAGGGAAGCCCAATATCATTAGTCATTTGGGAAATACAAATCAAAACTACATGAAATGCTACCTCATACCCCCTAGGGTGGCTACAGTTTAAAAATGATTGTGTTGGCAAATGTGTGAAGAAATGAAACCCTCATACACTGCTGTTGGAAATGTCAAATCGTGCAGCCACTGTGGAAAAAGCCTGGCAGTTCCTCCGAAGGTAAACATAGAGCTGTCATATGACCCAGTAATTCCACTATTAGGTATACACCCAAGAGAACTGAAAAGAAGTTTTCAAACAAAAACCTATACACAAATGTTCATAGCAGAATTATTCATATTAGCCAAAAGGTGGAAACACTCAAAAGCCAGTGACTGATGAATGGGCAAACAAAATGGGGCCCATAGGCACAGCGGCATGTTACTCATCCCTGAAGAGGAATGAAGCACTGACACATGCCACGAGGTGGGGAACCCTGAAGACTGGATGCTAAGTGAACCAAGGCAGACACAGAAAGGCCTCACACTGTATGATCCATTTTATAGTAAATGTGCAGAAAGGGCACATCCGTAGAGGCCGAAAGCAAAGTAGTGATTGACAGGAGCGGGAGGGGACTGCTGAACAGGACAGGAGCTAGAGAGTGGCCGTGGTGCACAACACTATGACTGTACTAAATGCCACTAAACTGTAACCTTCAAGTGGTTAAAATGGTATATTTTCTATTACGTGCTATCACACATGCTTGGAAAACCTGGCTGCTGAGGGTTCTGAAGAGCAAGGCCCCCACACTCAGCAGCACTGGACAACATCAGCATTGTAATCTTGGTTGATTTTACAGATGGGACGTCTACGTTTTAAGGTGAGAAATTTTAATTACTAATGATCAGGTAGCTTTGCCTATGGCTATTGAGAATTTGAATGTTTTGAATTTTGTATTGGACTCTTTTGTATCTTACTGTTTTCACTGAAAAAACTTTTTAATGTTCATACTAAACTTTAATTTATCATGCATATTGCAAAAAAGAATGATGTTTTGAATGGCTGGTGGACATAATTAGGTAAGGGGTGGGAAGTGTCCTCCTTCAGTGGGCGGAGCAACCGAACTAAGGCTTCATAGGTGGAATTATCTTGCACTGGAGTGCAAAAACCATGGGCCAGAACACAGGAGGAAGTAAGCTGGTGGGGTTAAATTATAGAGGGCCTACAAGACGTTTATTAGAACTGTTAACTGCATTACACCGATATTTGGAGACCATTGTATAGCATCTGAAAAGGGAAATATGATTAAAATTCTTCTTTAGGAATATGATTCACATTATAATGTGCAGGTTAGGTTGGTCCTAAGACTGTACTATCTTTTTGAGGCTTCCAAACTGGTAAAGTAAATCAGAAACACCAGGAACATTTGTAGTTCATTTAACTGCATATATTTAATATATTTAATTTGATGTATTTAATTGCATATTTGAATAATACTGTAGTCTGATGAAAATGAGAAGCCTTGTGTGTGTATATACATATAGTTTCAGTGAGAGAACACATAGAATATGATAGCGAAAAACCACTATAATGTTTTCATGGACCCATGCCTTTGTGTCTTTTTTAAACATTTTCTTGGCAGCTTAAAAATGAGAATATAGTTTGATGTTTAGTCTTCTTGTGGTGTGTGTGTGTGTGTGTGTGTGTGTGTGTGACATATTAAGTTTTGAGGACAATTACAAGGGCAAGAAATTTTTTACTTTTTGGCCTTAGTTAGCCTAGATACTGGTTAAAGGTAACTGGGACAAAATGCATTTGAAACTCCCATTGCAGTATTACATTAGATGACAGCTTGCATTTTTTTAAATATTCTCAAAGCCTTTGATGTAATGATGAAAAATTACTTCTGAATGGATATACAACTGCTAGGAATTAAAGACATGCAATATTTACCAAGAAGAATATCCAACAGCAGAGTTTTGTGGTTCCTTTTAAAACATTGAGACTAATTTCTGAATCCTAAGCTGTTGCTGCTCTGTTGGGAACCGCCCTGCCTGGTATCAGAAGCTGTAACCCCCACCTAGGCTAAGGCTGAGGGAGTGACCTTGGACTATAAGCCACCAAGGAGACAAAAGCTTATCTCCCTGGCATGAGCACCACTTCTGCTCCTTTTACTTCACCCTGCCTGGTCCCCAATGCTTGGTCGGTTAGCAAATGATGGGTAAGATTCCCCAAGGGGGGAATAACCTAAAACAGGCACAATCATGTGGGAGGCCCCCAAGGAAGAACTTTGGGGGCTACAGCAAAAGGGGGTGATGGACCCTCCCCCTCGGCTTTAACAAAGCCTGAGTCCTCATTGTCTTCGAGAAAATCTCCTAATCTCTTGGCTGCCTTACTTCCCTTGCTCCACCTAAGCCAGAAACAATGACAGAGGGTGGTGCCACTCTGTGCTGGAAAGGGTGGGTTCCCTGAATGATCAGGCCTAAGAAAGGATATGTAAAATCCTGTGAAACCTGCTTTCTTTAGAATGCTCTCAATGAAATGATAAGGGTTCAAATAAGAAGTAAGTTTGTTCCTCAAAGTTTTACAGCTCTTTAGCTATCTGACCCTGACTCAAAATAGGCCCTCAGAGTTCTTTGTTATCTATTGTTTGATTCTTACTTCCTGGCAATGATTAATGAGCTTTACCTGAATTCCTGTGAAAACGAACCCAATAAAAACCTGCTCGGGCGAGAGAATGGGGTGTTCTCCACTAGAGAGAGTGGCCGTTTCATCCCTATTTCGCCACAGGACTTTGTTGTCTGTGTGTATGTTTTTCTCGTGTTTCAACGAGCATCCGCAGCCGTGATGGATACCGCTGGTTCAGTATCTGTCTCGCTGCTTCTTTTTTTTGGTTTTAGAAAAATAAATTGACAGAGCAAATAAGTAACACATATAGTTTATTTTGCTTTCTAAAACTATCAAGACACTCCACTTTTATCTTTAGAGAATAAAAGTTTGGCAAATAGTTGTAAAAAATAAATAATAATAATCTCTGGGCTTCAAGTAAGAGGATCCGAATAAATCCAAAACTCATGAATCACCACCATCATTTCCTTCATCAGTAAAATGGGCGAATTTAATGTCTAATTTATGGTACTGCTGTGAAAATCAATATGAGAAAAATCATGCAAAGGACCTAGCACAGCATTTGATACAAAGTAAATGCTACTTATAAATGTCATTTACCTCTTGCCCGCATTGTTGCCACAGCTTCTACATCAGACAGGGTTCATTCAGAGAAGAAAAGCCACTGTAAGTTGTACAGAATAGGGAATTTATTATGTATGGATTAGACCTTACACAAATGTAGAAACTAGTCAAGAAGTGTATGCCAGATTGTGTGGCCTTTGCACCTGGTTTTTTACTTCAAGTCACTGTCAGTTAGCCAGCTGGGCAGTTGAGGAGAGCAGGGTGAGAACTGGAGGAGAGCGAGGACAAAGTAGAACTTGTGACAATGAACGGAATCCATGACAGCAAACTGAATTTCGTAAGGACAACTGGAACCTCAACAGTGTGAAGAACATGCCGGAGAGGTTGGTATTCTTTGCCATGGAGTTCCACACACACTTTGCCCAGGACACTAAGAAGAGATGTCGGGACAGCTGGAGAAGATGTGGACTTGGTAGTCTCCCACACCAACAAAGTAAACTAGAACAAGCAACAACTATCAGCTGTCACACTGCCTGGTACTCCACAATGAACTTCAGAACACACAAATGGCGGCTTTAAAAAATTTTCCACCATATATAAGTTTTGAGCAAATTTCTCTTGTGGCCAACCCTAACTGGGAACCACACAGGGAATGGAATTAAAGGATTTTCCCTTTGTGGACATTGCATATAAATAAAATCATGTATTATATGATATTTTGCATCCTGCTTTTTAAAAATAGTATAACATTTTTCAGGGTCATCCATGTTGTAATATATATTAGTAATTCTTTCATTGACTTTGCTTTCATATCACATAAGGACCAGAGGGCATGGAGAAAACTGGAAGCCTCTCTTCCACTATAATGATAAGGGCTAACATTCATGAGCATTAGTATGTGCTAGAACTTGTTCTGAGTATTCACATGCTTTATCTAATTTAATTTTAGTAACACCCTAGAAGAGTGGTAGTATGATTATCTCTATTTTAAAGAAGAGGCAATGAGGCACAGCAAATTTAAGATCACATGGCTAGAACTTGGTAGAGACAGGGTTTTATTTTCTTTGCATCCAGATATCAGTGAAGGGAGAAAAGTGAGGAGAAAATCCTTGTGAGGGATGAAAAGCTAGATGGGGGTTTGGACTGGAAAATGACTCAGTTTACAAACTGAGGAAAATTGTCCCAAATAGTCAGGCTTCTCCAGAGAAATGGAATGTGTGCACGTGTGCGAGTGCACACACACACATATTTATGTAATTATGAATTGTAAGAAATTGGATTACACAATTATGGAAGCTGAGAGTTCTACAATCTGCTGTTTGCAAACTGGAAACACAGGAAAGCTGGTGGTGTGTATCCAGTCTGAGTCCAAAGGCCTGAAAACCAAGAGAGCCAATGATGCAACTCACAGTCCAAAGGCAGGAAAAATGTCAATGTTCTAGCTTATGCAGTCAGGTACAGGGAGCGAATTCTCTCTCACCCTGTCTTTTGTTTTATGCAAGCTTCCAACAGATTGGATGGGGCCCATCCAAGCTGGGGAGAGCAATCTGCCTTAGTCTACCAATTCAAGTGCCAACTTCATGCAAATACACTCTCCCAGACAAAACAAAAAATAATACTCTACCAACTATCTGGGCATCTTTAGCTCAGTCAAGGTGAGACATAAAATTAATCATCACAAGCTCATTCCTTTTTAACTTAGCACCCATACACATCATCTAAAATCAAACTCCAAGTAAAAACAACATAAGGTCATAATTGCACCTAACATGATATAACAATCCTCCATACTGAAAATGCACTAACCTTTCCCCGGAAAAACAGGTAAAGTCCTTGAGTGACATATACTTTTCTCTTTGATATTCCATAACAAATACTATGATGTAAGATTAACAATCATTAAATATTATGATAATGAGTTAATATACAGGACCCACCACAAATATTACCCCCTTTTTATTACAAAATCATAAGCATGCAATTCTGTAACATAACAATATCATACTCAAGCACACCACATGACATTTTAGATGAAATGTTCCTATTAAACCTATAAATTACTACACCCATATTATTACCCTACCAACCACATTCAAGCAGGTGTTACTTCTGTTGGACCTTGTATCTTATATCACATGATAAGGGAATAAAAGTGCAAGGAATACAAAGATATCTGCCTAATACACACACACACACACACACACTATCATATAAAACAAAGTAAGGGAGAACATTAATTATAGTCTACATTTTTTTTAACTGTCCACATGGTTGTGGCTAGCTAGTATCTGTACCTAACTTCTTCCATTACCGATCTGTATTCCTTTTCATCTCATCAAACATTTAATTTTAGTAACCTAAAGTGACTAAACCTTTCAAATGACCTAAACCTTCTTTCCTAAAGGGTCTGGGTTATTAGTCCTGCCTGGACTGGATTCCTGTAGTTTTCCATTGTCCTTAATTATAAGACATGGTAATACTAAAAGACATCCTAAGGTGTCTGTTACATTACAGACATACTCTTCCTTGCCTCCATTGTGAAGCAGCAGCTCATTTTCCCCTTGGTAGTCAGGATCAGTCACCTCGGCCTGCACAGTAACTCCCTTCTTTGTTCATTTAGAGGTGTGATGAGTCCAAAGTGGCCTGCAAAAAAGGTAAGCAGAAGTTTTAACTTTCAGTTCAATGGAACCCTTGTTGTGTCTCCTAGTGGGAACATTCCTCCCTTTGGAATTAAGACCTCTAGGCCAGCAGAGCATAAGGTCATGAGAACAGGAAGCAAAAACTGTGGCTGGGGTAACAGTGAGTGGTAATACTTCCATTTCCAGCTCTTGGTTTAAGGATCTGTAACTTTTTTATTTTGTTAAATGTATTGGGGTGACATCGGTTAACAGGGTCATGTAGGCTTCTAGCGTACACTCCTGTGATACATTGTCTGTATATTGCATTCTGTGCCCACCACCCAAAGTCAATTCATCTTCTGTCACCATATGTTCAGCCCCCCTTACCCTTTATTATGAATTTTAGCTGAAGGAGAAACAGTACCACATATTGGATGCTAATTCAGAACACACACAGCCTTGTAGAGAACCTTGCCCCAGCCCTGTAAGGCATTGCTGCCTAGCTGGTCCCAAAACTGAATTTGCCAAAGGCCATCCCACTGTTCTGTCAAACCTGTTGCCTTGGGGTGGGAGGGCATTATGATAAGCCCAGTGAATCCCATGGGCATGGGCCCATTGCTGCACTTCTTTTGCCGTGAAATGGGTTCCTTGATCAGAAGCAACACTGTGTGGAATACCAAGCTGACGCTAGTTTTGGCAGAAGTGTTGAGTGCAAGGAAGGCAAATCTGTATTCAGAGTGTTTATTCCAGTAAGAACAAAATGCTACTCTTTCCATGATGGAAGTGGTTTGATGTAATCAACCTGTCACCAAATAGCTAGCTGACTGATTTCTCTGGGGAGTGCTACCATATTGGGAGCTCAGTGTTAGCCTGTGCTGCTGATAGACTAGACAGTCAGAAGTCGTTGTGTTTAGGTGAGCCTCAGGAGTGGAAGTCTGTGTTGCTGGGCCCATACATAGCCACTATCCCTGCCACCATGGCCACCTTGTGCATGGGCCCATTGGTTGATGACAAGGGTGGCTGGGGAAGGAGGCTGAAGGATAGCTATAGAGTGAGTCACCCTATTCACTTGGTTATTAAAATCCTCCTCTGCTGAGTTTATCCCGTGGTGAGCATTCATGTAGGACACAAATAAACGTCTTCATTTTCTTTAATAATTCAGAGAGTTCTATCTACAAACATGTTCCCCAAGTTTCCTTGTCACCAATTTTCCATGTCTCTGACCTGTCAACCCATTGGCCAGAGCCCATGAATTAGTATATAAAGTCATGTCTGGTCATTTCTCCTAAAGAAAGTGAACAACCAGGTGCACTGCCGAAAGTTCTACTCACTGGGGGAATTTTCCTTTGGCACTGCCCTTCAGATGTGTCCCAAATATGGGGCTTTGGTGCTGCAGCTTTCCACTTGCAGGTGGTATCTACAAACTGCAGAAAGATCTATAAACAAAATTATAGGGAGCTCCCCATGAGGTCATAGGCACAGCCTGGGAGAGAGAAGGTAGTATAGCAGGATCAAGGATCATGGGCATCTGGGTTACTTCTTTTTTTTTTAATTAAAGATTTTATGTATGTATGTATGTATGTATGCATATATTTATTTATTTATTGAGAGGAAGGGAAGGAGAGAGAGAGAGGGAGAGAAACATCAATCAGTTCAGTTACCTCTTGAACGTCCTGCAACTGGGGACCTGGCCTGCAACCTGGGCTTGTGCCCTGACCAGAAATCAAACCTGTGACCTTCCACTTCACAGGAAACAAAAAAGGGAGAAGCAAATGTGTAGGGAAATTGGGGAATGTTATAAAAACTAGATGATTTTTAGTTAGAACTGAGGGAGGAGTATATTTCTTTAAGTGGAACACATTGATGAAGATTATTCAGAGAAATCAAAGCAAGGAGCCCTGAGAATTAGCTGACACCACTGAAATGGTTTTGTAATGTAACGCAAACATTCTCATTCATATGTAGTATTTATATTTACAACTTGTTTTTTTCTACTTCTTTCTTCTAAACTTAAATTTTATTTAAAACAAACTTCTTTCCTATAATGTAATATAGCTGGCAAAAAAAGTTAATACGATTTGAGTTCAAATTAACAGAAATGCAGAGTCCAGGAAAAGGGAGATGGCAGCCTGTGTTCTGCACAAATCTCAGAACTCACATTGATGACTGCAGTCGTCCCGAGAACATGTACTGTGAGGGAGAATAACTACAGTGCTTTCAGAGAGCAGTGACCACTGCAGTGATGAGAAATTTAATTCATTCATTCAGTTTTGGATCAAACAACACACATTAATTTTCTCACAGTCTCAGAAGCTAGAAGTCTAAGACAAGGTGTCGCAGGGTTGGTTTACTGCTGAGGCCTCTCTCCTTGGCTTGTGGATGGCCGCCTTCCCCCTGTTTGTTCACATGGCTTTCTTTGTGTGTCAGTGGTGAGGAATTTCAATCACAAGCCATGATAAACATTGGGATGATTCAGAAAGAAGTAGCCTAGAGGAGAGAAAAGAAAGGGAGAGGAGAGAGAAGCATATAGTCGCAGAGTAGAAGTAAAACCACCGACTATACAAAGTTAGGGGACACAAGCTCCACTAAGTGCAATAAAGAATATTCTAACATGTAAACTTGTCACAAATGATATAGGCTGCCTGGGGAAGGAGTGAGTTTCTAACCACTGGAGTCATCAAGGGTAGATATGATATAGGATATTCAAGTGCTATGTAGGGAATCAAGTCAAATGACATTAAGACCCCTTGCAAACCTGAGACTTTGGGAGTAGTGTCCCCACTTTTAATTTTGAAGATATGTGCTAAGAGCCCACTATGGTACATAGAAACCAACGGAAGATGCTTGTGACTATGGAGGAGAACGTGTCGATAATTCACATGGGGCTCCGAAAATATTAGAGCCCCCGTTTATCAGTCCCTTTTGCTAGATACGCTGGAGTTGCAAACAATCCAAAAATCTTGGTGCCTTGCCACAACAAAGTCTCTTTCTTACTCTCATCACATTAGCTAAGTGACTAAACTTGTGGACAACATCCTCTTATCTCAGAGTCCAGGCTGAAAAAGAAGTCTATCTAGACATTGCTAGAGTTGCACACTGCATGAAGGCTTTTCAAACTTCTGCCTAGACTTGGCTTCACCACATCCACCACCGGTCACAGCAAGACCTCAACAGGACAGGAAGGATGGCCCTAAAGGTAGGAAATACTTTGACTATATCAACTCTTGTAGCCATAATACTTCCATACAGTGAAATAAATGACATCTAGGGAGTAAGAAAAACCTTTTTATATAGCATTTATTTTAGAAGTATATTTTCCTACCAAAAGATAGAATAATCTAAATACCTACTACCTACTTTACTGCAGAAAGAGAAAATAGAACTCCCAGTCATTCATAGCAGGTGTATTTGCATAGATGCAGGAAAGAGGCATTTCCTTCTATTTCACTGTTGCTTGTGAAGAAACAAGTAGGAATATAAATATGTTTGTGAAGCCTTGACTGTTGCGGCTCAGTGGGTTGGGCGCCATCCAGCAGACTGAACGGTTGCCAGTTCGATTCTCAGTCAAGGCACATGCCTGGATTGTGGGCCAGGTCCCTGGTTGGGGGCATTCAAGAGGCAACCAATAGATGTTTCTCTCCCTGTCTTACTCCCTCCCCTCCCCTTTCTCTAAAAATAAATAAATAAAATCTTTAAAAAATATGTTTATGAAGAAACATACAAGAATTAAATATCTGTGGCTTTCTAAATATAATTGATAAAGCCCTTGTGCTTCAAAAGTAAAATGTTGAATAATTAAACAAAAGGTAAAGAATCCTCTGTAGGTCCATGACCAGAACTGGCTGGATGGTGATGACAGAGAGAGAACCCTGTTTCACGTGGGAACTGTGCAGCTGGGTACAGAGGAGCTGGTGTTGGAATTGGACAAGAACAAAGAGATAATGAGAGGGAAGATGTCCAAGGTTATTTTATTTCAAACTAAGAGTATATCAAACCAAGTGTCTGAGCTTACTTTGAAAGCTATAGAGAGCTAATAATGACTTTTAAGCAGGGAATAGGCAGGGCTATATTTGTATTATTAAAACAAAACCACTCAGACAATAACATGGACGGATTGGAAATGGGACAAAATTTGAGCCAAGACAATTAGAATTAGAGTAACATTGGCCAGAAGTGAAAGACCCTGATGAAGGTCAGGAGTTACAGCGACAGAGAAGGGGGAGCAAAGGGGAGACTCCTGTAGAGATAAAAAGAGTGGGACTTGCTGACCAATTTGATGAGAAGTCCAAATGAGAAGGACTCCACTGATTGCCAAATTTTGGGTTTGGTGCAGCTGGGCAAGTATTGTGAAATAGTTTAGAGATGCAGATTTAAGTACTAGCTGCTACATTCTAAATTTGTAACGTTGAACACACTATTTTATCTTGAGCCTCTATTTTTTCATCCATAAAATTGAGCTGAAAACACTCCCATCATAGAACTATTGTGAGAAGTTATACTCTGTTACTAATGCCAACTTCAAACACTCTCTAAGATACTTTAGAGACTGGGGGACTCATCAAGATAAAGAAATCTGCCCTCCAGATTGCTATTGATCAATATTGTGTCGCTGGAATGCACAGGCCACATGGACAACAGAGAGAGCATACATGTCTCCAGTCTCGCTTCAATATGCATATGCTTAAAAATACTTTACAAGAAAGTTGAAAACCTTTTCTTTCATCTTGCCCCTGTTTCAATTCTGGTTTGCCTCACATATGTTAATCTTGGGTGACTTTTCTTCTCCCTGTAGCTGCTTACTGGATGTCTTTGAACATGCACCTTCACCCAACTCAGGTTCAGTAGATGAAGTACTCAGAATTAGTATAACCCTTACATAGCCACTAGGGAGGCATGGTGACACATTTGGGGATTAAGTGATTTGTTTAATTAGAAAAGAAATTGCATAGAAAGGAGACAGAAAAATTTGAAATGTTGGATCAACTATGACTATAAACCCCGATATTTCAGGAGGAATAAATCACTGATATCAGTTTACCAGCAGTCCCCAGGGACCCTCCAATTGATAATGTATTCCTGGGTTGAACCAGGAATTTCTTATTTTGTAGGCTAGCAAGCAATCTGCAGTTTATCCAAGACATCCAAAATGGGGCCTCATAAAACTTTCCTGGGCTCTTGCTTTCATCCTTCCCCACCAGGTGGGAGGTAGCCAGGAGAAGCAGGAAAGGGGTGGGAAAGGAACAAGGAGCAAGATCCCTCTTCAGGAGCTCCAGCATATGTCCCAGCAGCCACCCAACTGCTGCCTCAGTGAGTATGGGCTTGATTGACATATTTTGTATGCAAATATAAACCTATGGTAAGTCACAACACATTTAATTTCAGAGAGTGATCAAAAGAATATGAGTTGGTAAAACAGAACAAACTTCAAAAGGGATGACAAAAACAACCTCACAAGGAGCAAGAGAAAAAGTTCTTTTGGCTTAGTTACAACTAGATAAGAGAAGGTTGTATTTCACTCAAGTCAACCAACAGCACACTCTCCCAGCTGCTCCCATACCTCCACAGGCAGATATTCCAGTTCGTAAGACAATGAGGTGTATTTCCACCCCTTTTCATGAGACTTCTAGTCTCCTTGCAAGCTTATTCATCATTACTCTGAATCGGGCTCAGTTGTCTAACTTCTGTGTTTCTATCAGCCTTGGCTTATACAGCATAATATGATATGATAGGATAAAATAGCATAGGACAGGATAATACTACTTATGCAGCAGAATATGATTATGTTTGGGAGGAGGTATGATCCTCTCCAGAATTACAGTCTTAATGTTTGAAATGACAAACTAGTCCATGTCACCTAGTCCAGAATCTACACTAATTAGAAATTGACAATAGTTGCCATTTCTACACATCAATCTCTTCACCATAAAAAGTAGGTAAATGTAATCTAATTTTTCTCAATGTTTTGAGGATTCCCTTGGTAGCGCCTTCCCCCCAAAAGACCTCAATCCCTTGACAGAAAACTCTTTAAATTAAAATAATAATAAATTTGATAATAAAATAAAAACTAATGTGGTCATGAATTTATTCTCCATTCAGCTCAGTGTAAACAACAGCAACCCTTCCTTAGCTACCTTCAGCTGATCTCTTTCTGAACTGCTAAATAATACTGACACTGATATCATTATTAATATTGCCATTTCTGACCTATCACTTTATAAAGTTTGCAATCCAAACCACCACAAAAGCCAGCACTATTTGATGATCCTGATGATCCATTTCACTGAACACATGTCAGAGCATGGCGTGGTGAGGTGAGAACACTCAGGGGGATCCTCTGTCTATTGGAGACATACCGAGTGGCCTCAGTGCATTTGAAATGCAAGAGACACACAAATGCCCCGAAAGGGCCACCGCAGTGACCCTCAGACACAGCTGTTTGTTCTTCTGGGGATATAGGGCATCTCCTCTCATGATCTTGGAGCAAAGCACTCCAGTGAGTGATGCCAGAATGTAAACACAAGCAAAAAAGAATTGCGTGTAAACCCTGCCACAAAAGCCTACTCATGAAAGATAAACATTCCAGATTCTTGTAATCTCATCTCACAAGAGACGAGTTAAGGGCAAAGCTCTCCATATCCCTTTTCCTGTAAAATAAATCATCATCTCCCCATTAATGACTTCAATAAAAGGATGTTAAAGGAGCAGTTCAGTAGGACTCAACTTGCATTAATTTGAGACATACATAGGAGGGGTAAAGGTAAAGGGGCTGCTCAGAACTGGAAAGGAAAGCTGCAAAAGACAAAACTGAGGAAAGATCTAAATCATTTCAAAGGTGAATTTAAAAAATTGCTCAGGGAAAAAGGAAACAATGACAAGCTTCTACCTACTGAAAACTTTATATCTTCAGGTCTTCCACTGGGCTGCATGATGCAGATGGGGAGTTTCATTCTCCAAGTTAACACTGCCTGCAGCAAACCAGAGATGACAATTAACATTTGCTCCCCAAAGTAGGAAGCCAGCCAAGTATTAAAGAAAACTAGAATTGAGAGGATTTTGCCTTTTCTGAGCTTGTTGGGTTTTTTTTTTTTTTTGTATTTTTATAGTACAGCACCTACTATGAGATGAAATGCAGAATGTTTTAATGAGGTACTAGGGATTTGTTTTAATCACATATGGTAAGGTGCAGACACAGACATGGTTGTTAGGAAGGAAGCTTATATTCATAGATCCCTAGAGAGAGAAGGCACAGCACACCCCACAGAGCCACGTAGGGAATACCATGGTTGGTCAGGAAGCTAAAGGGTGAGGGAGGAAATATGGGCAAGAACCTTTATTGTGGTTTTTGAGGGGAGGGACAGGTGAGGCAGGGTAAGCAGGTTTACGATTGGCTAGTTTGCATTATTTTAGCAGTCTGTGAGAGACTGGGTTGGTGGTCTGGTACCTGACCCTGAGTTGATTAGAGCAGAGTAATAGTGGCCCTGGGGTGAGAGCCCATTAGAGGAAGAGATCGGAGATGTGGGCTCTAGATTGGCTGGTTGCACAGGAAAGACATGCTGGCAAGTGAGTTGCTTGTAATGAGTTAGTTATGCCTGGAAGGGGAAGTCCCTGTAAGGTTCAGCAAGGCCCCAGATGTCAAAGCATCAAAATTCAAAGGCTAGAAAACATGGTTATTAGACAAAAACAAGTCATACTTCACAACTATTTTGATAAAATACAGCCAAACTTCACACTGAAAATGTACAAAACTCTATAAAACATTAAACTTCTCATCAGTATGTTAAAACCACAATTTCAGTTTAGCTGCAAATTTACTTTCTTTAGTACCATGTGGAGTAGTTCCTGTATATGTGTCTATACTGCAAAACTTTTTATTTATATTTTTCTTTCTCATTTGTTACATTCACAAATTTACATAATAGTATGACATCTGGCTAAATGCAAATTATTTCAAAACTAACCACTATGCACTTAAAAAATACTATATGGACAGAAATGATATTTTTCATATTAAATTATATAGCTTTGGCAAAATAGATGAATAAATACAAATTAAAAAACTCCAAAAACCAGTAATGTGTAAAAAAAATCACAACTTTATATTTTTTTAAATTTTTATATTCCTAGGTTTTAAGGTGACCACTCAAATATGGCTCAGTGATAACTGCTCATCTGTCAGGATTATACAGACACTTACATAGTCAGGTGTGTCTAGAGATAATAGACCAGTGTCCTTTGCTGGATCTTCCTCTTTCTCTTGACATCTTAAGTTTGGAATGCTGTAGGGCTCGGTCCCTGGGCTTTTGCTGTTTCCGAGTGTCCACTCTCTTAGTGCTCTCAGGTAGGCTCATGGCTTTCAATCTCATCCGTATGCTTTTAACTCCCAATTGCATTTCTCAAGGCCAGATATCTCTTCCAAATTTGAAACTCATTCAATGAACTTTCTACTCGACTCCTCCCCTTGGATGTCTGATAAACACCTCAATCTTAACCAGTCTAAAATAGGACACTTTATCGGCTCTGTTACAGAAACGCCCCCCACCCCCGCCCCTGGGGGGTACTATGGCTGTTTTTGCCCGCCACCGGTAAGAGTTGTGGCTCTCAATGCCAGAGTTTGGTAAAAAGGAGAGGAATTATTTAATTAAAAGTTATACAGGTTTAGAGTAATGGTGTAATGTTATGGAATTTAATGGCCATTAAATCCCAAAGTCTCTTTAAAACATCTGCAAACACACACAGTCCTACCTTCCCTTGCCAAACCGGGCCAATCAGAGGTACCATATCTCAGGAAAAGAAAGTAAAAGCTCAGCTAGGCTCCCGTTCTTAATCCCAAACTGCATCTTCATGGTGGGCTGGTGGGAGTCCTCCTGCACTCTTTCAAACCACGTGGCCACTAGACAGAGCTGCCCACAGCTGCTATATCTTGGTTTCCTGCTTTCCAAGCCATGTGATCAAGAGAGACTCCTTTCTGTTCCCAAACCAAGTGGTCAAGCCTCCCCCTGGCTGCCCCACCTGCGTTTAAATACAGGCATGGAACTTCCTCTGTAACCCCATTTCCAACTCCTCCCATACTGGATACATCCGCCAGTGGTCTGGTTTCTCCTGCCTTCTTGGCTGCCACTGTTAGTCCAGGCAAGCATGGCTGTATGCCTCAGAAGCCTGCTCTAAGCCACTTTTGCAGACACAGGAAACCCCTATGACTACATCACATCCTGGGTTAGAATTACGCCTGACTCTGCACAGGCACAGCTTTATAGTGTTATTAAAACACTGGCCAAGTTCTTCAGATATGCAAAGTAGCTCTGGATGACTCTGCTCTGCTTCCCTCATCCCTCCCAAGTGATAGGTATGGGGGTTTTCTCCATTTTGGGGGACCTTCAGCTCAACACCCTGTTACAGCTCCCCCTACCCATACCCCACACTAAGACCAAACCTTCTACTCCGGTGCATCTCCATTCCATATTTGAGTTAGGACGAACAGGGTCTTCTTGACTCTTGTCTTTCTTTCACATCCACAGTCTTAAGCAAATCTTTCTAGACAGCCCTATCCAGGTTTCACTGCTCTTTTTTCTGTCACAAGTTTGGGAAACTGAATGTTGTTCAAATGTCAAATTTGTTAAATATTATTTTAGTCAGAGTTCATAATCTTTTGGGCAACATATTGAATAATACCCTCACTAATATAGATGGGACTCAATCTATTTCTCTGCTGAAATTCTTCCTCAGGTTTTTCATGTTCTACAACTGTTACATTTGATCTTTTAATACATTAATTATGATTATTTTAAAGATTGTGTCTGTCTGATTTTAGCATCATCTGGGGCATCTCTTAGTCTATGTTTGTTGATTATTTTGTCTCCTCTCAGTGGGTTGTTTTTTTCTTGTTTTGTAATTTTTTTATTGACTATTAGACATCATGTATAGAACAGCAGAGACTAAGATAAAATGTACTTATTCCTGGGTATGGGAAGACCTTTTCTTCTGTCTGACCATTACTGTGAAGTTGAGTCAATACAGTGAGGAGTGGAGCTGCATTTGGGTTTGTTTCTGTTTGTGTTGCCTTCAGTACACCACAGGCTTCAAATTCTTTTAGCAGTTGGATTACTGCTCCCTGTGCTTGGGATGGCAGCTGGAGGGTTTCATTGTCTTTGCTCTTTCCTGAGCTTTCTCTGTGCACAATCTTGCCCTTCCCGCAATAGCAGAGTGCTGTTGCAGGGAATTCTCTGTTGTCCTAGTCCAGACTCATGCTTGGCAGGCCTGTGTAAACTGAGCCTTGGAGGCAAAGCTTTCCCAATAGTCTCCACATCTTGCCAGTGGCAACAAAACTCTATCTCGTATTTGGGCTTGGTCTTGTGCATGAGTTTCTTGCCTTTTCTGAGTGGCAGCAGCTAAGATTGGTAAGATTTAAGGTCTAATATATATTTTTGCCTCTCCAGTGGGTTCTATTCCTTTCTTAAATGCAACCTGTCTTTGCCTGTACACTGTAGGCAAGAGGGTTTGCTGTACCTCTCCACAGTAACTTATGGCTTTTGCTCCATAGGAAAGGAGAAAACAGAGAAGCAGGTAAGACCTAACATTCCTGAAAGCTGCCCATTTCTTCCTCACACCTACATTAGTGAGGCAGCTCTCTCAAATCCTCCACCATGTCCCTGGCCTTTCTGCAAGTATGCCGTGGAGACCTGTGGGAAGAGCTTGAGGGTGAGTGCACTCTTCTATCGTCTGGGGATGTTCAACTATTCTAAACTGATCCATCAGCCCACAGATGTCTTCATTCATTTGTTTAAATTTTAGCTCCCCCCCCTACTTATTTTGTATGGTGGCCACAGGTCAAAAGTTCCTCTGCCCCACCCCTCCTTGAAGGAGTTGACCTCTCCCTCATTGGAACTCAGGTTAGTCAGTTGCCTTGTGATTCCAGCTCTGTGAGATGCTCCAGGAAAGTTATGATTTTGCAGAGTAACTACCTTTTAATCTCCTTTTTAGGTTTAGTGGATAATCTTTACAACCTTATACGTCCTAAGTGGGAGCTGCAGGGTTGTGTTCTTCAGTGCCAAGTAGTAGAATTCTGGCTAATTTAAGCACACACACATATCTTACATTTTTACCGGTGAATTAACAAAATCCACAGGAAAGGTGAAGAACTGAGCTCAATTCAGACAAGAATCAGGGTAATTCCAAAGTTCCAGACAGCAAGGACTACGTTAGTGTCTTGTTAGGGTAGCTTTGCTAGAAGAAATGCATCCCAAGTGTCCTAGGTTTTCAAGATCCAAAGTCTTGGGAGAATATCTGATTGGTCAGTTTATTCCTCATGCTTATCTCTTGGTTTTATGAAGACCAAGGTTATACAAATGGAAATTTGTACAAACATGTTATACAAATGAAAGGCGGGAACACACCAGAATAGGTGTGATGTCAGTGGAAAAGGACGAATGGATTCTGAGCAGGCGACTCTCCCTCCCCCCACAATACCCCACTATGCCTATAGGTGATGCTAATTTACTGATTTGAGTTTGCTATAATCAAGATTTTATTTATTTGTTTGTTCAACAAATATTTATTGGTTATTTGTTACCTGCAAGGCAGTGTTCTTGTTGGAATTATGGGCAAATGACCACAAACTAAGGAATGGTTTATTACTTAAATTACTAATCTTTGCAATATATTTGAATCTGCTTTCACTTTCTTCCATGCTCTCAGTTTTATTCTTGAATATTTAGATAACAAAGATCATGTGAAATGCTAATCAATTCCGTTTTGGCAGTGAGTTATATGGAAAGAGTAGACCCTAACACTAGGGAACCATGTTTACTCACTGAGAACACAAAACTATAATGTGGGTTGTTATATGATATTTAAGGAAAATCAAGAGAGTGGCCTTTGAAAGATAAATGCTCTGCCTAGTATCAAAAATGCTTTCTAAATCTCTGTTTACTTAGATTAATTTCAATAATCATTCTTTATATTCTGGGAGTATTGTGGGATTTATTAGTGTTGGCAGTGACTTAAGGCAAATGGGCAGGGTCAGAGGCAGTACAGAAATACATTTGATGGAATTATTTATAGAGAGTCAAATTTTTATTCCTTGTACTTTTAAGGAAATTACTCTTCTGAAAATCTGATAGTGGGCCAAAAGGTTTGCAAGTTTAATTTTGTATTTTTTCCTTGGCAAATGTTATGGGTTTTCCTGAGGAAACACAAATAGGATGAAATATACTAGCTTCTCTTCCTTCATGGAGCAGTAGAACAGAGTGGTAACAATGGGAGCATAGGAATCAGAAAGATCTAGATGTAGACACACTAGGGTATAAGTCTGACTTTGGCAATTTCTAGCTTTGTAATGCTTGGGAGGTTATTTAATTCCTTTACAATGTCAGTTTCTTCATATAAGATGGGAATAATATGGTTTCTCTATAGGGTTTAAATGAGAATTAGATGAAGTAAATGAAATATTTAGTATAGTGCATTTTACTTACTGAAAGGTCAATATAAAAATTACCATCATTATCAGCTCTCTTACCATAATAATCTACGAGGCTCATCTCCTCTCTGGATTACTTAGGTTGAATTGCTTACAATTTTTCTGGAGATAAACTTGATATGCTAAAATTCTGTTATTAAAACATTGATTTACCACTACTATCAACCAGAACTGTCATAGTCTCCCTTAAAATAACCAGATGTGCAAATTGTAATTATAAAAAGAAAGATATCTGCCATTGGGAGGAGCAAACAGAAAACCTTAAACCACATTCTTGACAGAGTACAGAAGTGGGATTGAATTAGATAAAAAGGACCATGTTCTGTCTTCAAAACATATCACTCCAGTATGGGAACCTTGCACAGGACTGAAGACCACTCTCTTTGCTCGAGGGCCTGACAAGTTTGTAGTCCTTCAAATCCCAACTATAAAATCATAGATCCATAATCTATGGATCAGATATTTGAGGATTTTTACCTTTTATCTGTTTTGTGGATGATTTACTTTGAATTATCCCTCCCCTGAGTGAAAGTGGAGGACATTCTGGGTGTAAGTCAGATGAAGTGGACTTGAGTCCTTGAACCAACCTTTGACTTCTCGTGTGACTCTGGCACATGGTCCTGTGACTCAGTTTCCTTCTCCGGGAAATTTTGATTATGAAATTGTGTTTCCTTACACTTCCGCAGCTATGGGTAGAAATGGTGACACAGTAACTACAACAATTAGCATTACTTCTTTCTTTCCCCTCTCTTCTGGGTTCTTTCCCCACCTTCTTGTGGGGTATTTTGAGTTACATTTAATATGTTCCCCAGTTATTTCTAGAGAAATGGGGCTGGTGAAGTGTTGCCTGAGCACTTAGGACACACAATGATCACAGAGCATTTGCCTTTTCCTTTCCCTTTGCTTGAGCTTCCAAAAAATCAGCATCTGTTTTTGCCTCTGGTGCCACTTCTCCCTCGTCTGCTGTCATTGCTGATGCCTGTGATAAATTACGGTCCTCAAATAGGGGTCCAGCTGAACTCAGGAAAATAAGCAACAACAACTTAAAAATTAAACCCACCTTGTCATGAAGGTCCCAGATATTACCGCTTTATGCTTTCAATATCTTCCCAAGTTTGCAGTACAGGTTTTCGTTTTTCTTGAGCTCTCACCTTCCCAGGACTTGAACCTGAGAGCTGGGCTGGAGGACAATGTGAGCAAAGGAGATCAAGCTGGGCCTGACCGGTGTGGCTCAGGTGGCTGGGCATTGTCCCACAAAGCAAAAGGTCACTGGCTTGATTCCTGGTCAGGGAACGTGCCTGGGTTGCAGGTTTGGTTATTAGTTGGTTGAATCTCTACATGAGGCAATCCATTGATGTTTCTGTCTTACTTCAATGTTTCTCTGCCTCTCTTTCTCCCTCCATTTCCCTCTTCCTAAAAATAAATAAATAAAATCTTTAAAAAAAGGTATCTTTAAAAAAGCTGTATTCAAATTCTGGCACAGAGGCATGGTTATTGAAACAAGCTTGTATGCCCGACTTTTTCTTCTGCCTTAGGATGATTTCTTCTTACCAGGAAATTCCTCAGTTCATCATTCAGATATATTCTAGGCAGACATTAGTCTTCTAGACAAGCTCTAACCGATCTTTGAAGCATGGACTACCCAGGCTTAGACAGGAACCCTTGCTTCATTGTCCTTTATGTACCGTTTTTATAACCTGAAAATGGGTGTTAGTACATTAATAAGAACTGACACAGGCAGTCTGGCTCCACACAGGTGGGGGCTGTAAAACGGACAGATGACTCAGATCAGGTGCTCACTGCTCCTGCCCAGATACCTCGGCGCCTGGTAGGAACTCCAGAATTATGATTTGGTTCCAGGGGAAATGAGGGAGGAATTTGAATTGACTGAGATTAAGTTTTTATTACCTGATAAAGTGAGAGACTTAAATAAAAGTTCATTTAAGTTATAGGAAAACACAGTTAGGCCCAAGGGAGATTCTGATCCTGTGGTGACTGAACATTGCTCCCTCTTCCTTTATCCTCAGCTCCAGGCTACCTGCCTCTCAAAAGCCTGATGGCTGCTGGCTTCCATGCACAGCTGGGTAGAAGAGGGATTTCAGGCTTTGTTGGGGTTCTATCGGAAGGAAATTAGTTTGATGTTTTTCCCTTGTGGGATGGGCAAAGAACATCATCATGGAACCAGTGAGGACTAAAAGCAATAGATATTGGAAATGCTGGGAGGTCAGGGGTCTGAGAACTTCCAGATGGAAGACAATGTTGGCTCAGATCTTCTTACCCTCACATTCTCAAAAAAGAACTGTGAAGACTGGATCTCCCTGTTCCTCAGGTTGTGGGAGTACCAGGGGGCCTGAGAGCAAAGTGCTTTCCTTCAAGACAGCAATGGGGTCTGGTAGCCTCTGCTGTAAATCAGGCCCCTGTAGGTAGAGATAACTTCATCTTTCATCGTCTGTGACATTCCTGTCATTGAGCATCTGAGCTCCAATGAGTTGACATAGGAAAATAACCCATCTGACAGCTAAGAGAAAAGCAGTCATTAGAACAAACACACCACTCGCCGAGTGCTGCTGGAGGAATAGTGACGCCTGGAATTAAGATGCAAGACCAGCACAAAACTTATTTCTGAATTGAAAGTGTGGCTTCCAAAATAAAAGATTCAGGAGTAGAATTGAAGGAGAGGATAGTCTTTATTGAAATCTGAATCAGTGGTTTGAAAAATCAAGTGCTAAGAAATATATCAAAGCATGAAGAAAAAAAAGGGGGGACCCTCAAAAAGAAATGGAAGTCAGGTCCAAGAGCCTAATTTTATGAAATTTCAAAAGGAGAAGAAAGAACAAATGGAAGTTGTCAATAATTTACAATATCAGAAAAAGAAAATTTCCTATTTTAAGACCTAAATCTGATAAAATTCCTTTTATTTTCCTCTCTTTTTTTATCGTTGTTCAAGTACAGTTGTCTCCATTTCCCCCCACCACTTCCGCCACCCCAGCCGTCCCCACTTCCCACCCTTGATCCTACCCCGCTTTGGCTTTGTCCATGTGTCCTTTATACATGTTCCTTGACAGCCCTTGCCCTTTTTAATTCCTGAATAATGATGATATAGGAAAAAATCTCACGAGTTCCAAGCAGTATGAACAAATTACAGAGGGAAAAGCATATCAGACTTTCATTAGACTTACTCGCAACAGCAGAAGTTAGAAACAAGGATGAACGGGCACCCATAGATTACTTTCAGAACAGGACCACGACTGAATTACTCAGTACCCAGCAAGACAGCATGCACTGCTCAGCACAGAAGATATTTGAAAATATACAAGAAAGTGTTTACTATTTATGTACTTTATCAGAGAAAAATCCATAAGAAAAGGCTCTAACAAAGTAAGACATAGACCAGAATAGAAACCTCAAGATGGAAACAGATGAAGAGAGAAGTAGAACAGAAGAGCAGGAGATAAAAAATGTTGAAAGGGGAAAGTATTTCAAAAGACTTGTTCAAGTGAAAGAAGAAAAGAGGGAAATATAGGGTCTTGGTAAGGAAAATAAGATTTTGCTTTTATGTGGTAGTCCAATAATAGTATTTGATTAGAAGAACAAGGGAAGAAAAGATAACCATTTATGAAAAGAAAAAAAAACCCAGTAGAATCTGCAAATAATCAAGGGAAAAAGGGAATAAATGAAACTTGATTAGATGGACAAGCATGAACAAAAATGTAAAGGAGGAAAACATGGTATGATAAATAAATAAGAAATGAGATAGAATAAAGTATATCAGACATGACACAAAACGTGATTTTGACTAGCATTCTTTTATTAAAAAAGATGGTTGAATTTAGTTTAGAAAAAAGAGCAGACTTCAGCTCATAGCAAAATATATATTTAAAATATAGTAGTAAGGGAGATTTGAAAATAAAAACATAAACCCCAACAAAACAAAACAAAGCAAAGGAAATGCATGGAAAGACTTCAAGAGGAGCAAGATTAATAGCAAACAATGTAGCAGAGAAGGTTAAAAGCACTAAATAGGATAAGGGCAAACACTGTGAACTGGTTAAAGGCACTGTTTTCAGCAAGCAAAACAAGAAACTAAATGCACAGACAAAACTTTTGGGACAAGAAAGAGACATGTTTCAATTTAAAAAGAAAATGAAAGAGTATGATAAAAATACAAATACAATTTTACTGGATTTTTCACTACATCCCAAAATTGAAATAATTTGAGAGACTCCCCTAAAAATCTATAGAGAGGATATAGAAGAAATAAATAATGCAATTAATAAACTTGATTTAATATATTACCATGGTATTCCTTGAATAGTAATATTTTATTTCTTGATTAGGAGATATATAAATATAATATAATGTAATATAATATCATAATATATTTATATATATATTTCCATAGGACTTTTACATAACTGAATTATATTCTTGGCCAGAAAGGAAACCTTAACAAATTTAAAAGACAGGTTATATTTTCTCAGCACAATCCAGTAAAGTTAATTGCAAATTAAGAAACACACGATGGGATATGTCTTGTATGAAACAGGAAATTACAGAAGTGTCTTAGTCCTTTGGGGCTGTCATAACGAAATATCACAGAAACAACAGAAATTTATTTCTCATGGTTCTGGAGGCTGGAAGTCCAAGATCCCAGTATGGTCACCTGTGGTAAGAGTCCTCTTCCTGGCTCATATCAGGCACCTTCTCATTGTGTCCTTGCCTGGTAGTAGGAGGTAGGGACCTTCCTGGAGCCTCTTTTATAAAGTCTCTAATCCTAGTCCTGAGGGTTTTACCTCACAACCTACATGCTTCCCAAAGGCTCCACATCCTAATAGCATCACCTCTGGAGTGATACTCTAAGATTTCCACACATGAATATGAGTGGGGTGAAACACAAGTGTTCCAACCATAGCAAGGGGAAATATGGAAACTCCTAGCAGCATTGGAAAAACCAACACTTCATACTGAAACAATGGGGAACAGCGAAACAACTCACAAGGAAATGTGTTGCCCTTAATTATGGAAGCAGAAAGGTGAAAATAAAGGGATTAGGTACTTGATTGATCCGGTAAGAACCATAACAACAAAAACAAAACAAAAGAAACTTCAAAGAGGGAATTAATATTGATAAAAACTGAAACTATTAAGATAGATAAAATAGCGGAAAATAGTAAATTCAAAGACTGATTCTTTAAAAAGACCAATAAATATAGATAAATATGATGTAATTCTGATTAGGAAAAGAAACTGAAATTAGAATTAGATAAGATTAACAATATGAAAGAAGGAAAGAGATTAATTACAACAATTCTAAGTAAATACTAAAGGCAACTCTGAAGAGTACATTAAACTAATAAAACATAGAAGAATTAAATACTTCCTTAGCAAAATATGTGTTATCACAAATGGCTCAGAGTTAGTAAAAACTTGAATAGGCCAATTATTGTAGAAGAGATTGGAGAAGTGATACATGATTTCCTGTTGAAAAAGACAGCAGACAGATGGGTTCACAGTTGAATTTTTAATCAAACCATTAAACAATAGATAATTCCAATATCATTTAAACAGTTGTGGGTCTTAGGAAAAGAATGAAAGTTCTTGAGTTAATTTCATGAAGCCAGAGTACCTCACATACCAAAACTAAAGAAGGAATTCAACAAAAACGTGCAGTCCAGTTTCACCTGTGACTATAAATGCCAAATGTTCACATAATACATTAGAGGACATAATGGAGAAATGCATCAAAAGAACAGCACATTATGACAAAACAGGCTGTATTATAGGAAGGAAAGGGCGGGCCAGTGCAGGAAATCTATCTACATATTGATTACATTAAAAATTAAAGAGAAAATGACCCAACCATTATCAGTGCGTTGTGAAAAGACATCAAAGGTCAAGCAACCAACGCCAAGGAAAGCTCGATGCAAAATAGGAACAGCAGGAGATAACTTTTAAAACAAAGAAAAACCTATTAGCAAACATTTTCTTAAATGGCAGAAGCCAAATCTTTCACTAAAACCCAGGAATCAGACAGGTATCACTATAATCCCTTTTACTGGTGATTCTAGCAAATGTGGTACACAAGCACTAGTGTAAATAATGGAAAAAGAGATAAAAGTTCCTGATACTGGTGATATGCCCGTGTGTGTGTGTGTGTGTGTGTGTGTGTGTTTAAGAAAATTTAAGAGACTCTTGTGATAAAACAAATAATGAGAGAATTTGGTGTGTTGTGCGAATACAAAATAAACTACAGAGATAACCAATCTCTCTCTATTTAGGCAAAAGCACCTGGAAAAAGAAGTGTAAAGACTATTTCATGAGGAAGACACATACTAGAAAATAACTTGGTATGAACTTATAAGGAAAATGCAGAACATACATGAACAAAACTATAAAAATATCTTTGGGAAATATAAGACAAAATACAAAACAAATGGAAAAATCTATTACCATCTTGGATGAAATGAGTTACTATTGTAAATATGTCAATTTTCCAAAAGTTAATATATAAATTTGATGCTGTCCTCATTAGACTCTTAATGTCACTACTTAAATGATGTTTAACAATCATCTTCAATTTAACCATCATTCCCTCTGCCCCAGGCTCCCTCATTATGACAGCAGATCTTCAGCTGCGTCTCCTGGGTGCTCAGGAACAATCCCACCCATGCTCTGTTGCTGTTCGCTCCTTCCTAGCCAAGTAATCTTGACCTTGTGTTGGTTACCAGTGTTCTTCATGAGAGTACGCCTTCATCGGGCAGAGCCTTTCTGTATTGGTGGCAAGGCTGTGCAGAAGTCTATGGCAGATTGCATGACAGAATGGCCTTCTGTGCTGTCCCATGACACCAGGGCCCCAAGTAGTACTTCGTAGACCCTAAAGCCCACAAAGTCATTTGTAAAAATAATTCTCAGTTTCTAGTCCTAATTTCCTTCCTCAAGGAGCTCAAAACCATTGGAAGACTCCATGGGAGGTCAAGGAATGCGGGCACCACGCTATTCCTTTTTTGCTTTTGACGATTTTCAAGGCTACTGGAACAAAATTTCTGTGCTTCGTTCAGAAACATACGCTTCAGTAATGTCAATTTATACAAGCGGATAGCTGGAGATATCACCAGGTTTGTAACTGATAAGGTTCTAAATCCCAGCTTGGTCTCAGGTGAACCACCAAAGACCTTTTTTTTTTTTCTGACACCCCTGTCAACCAGAGAATACTAATTCAAAAGGCATGTTGTCTACCTAACCCAGTTCAGTTCCTTCATTGTCTCCTTTGAAATGAACAACTGTGCATGGGGGAAAGAATCACACATTTCTTTTCTTTCCTTAATTTTTTTTTCCTTTTATTGATTCTAGAGAGAGAGGGAGGGCGGGAGGAAGAGAGGCCGAGAAACATCAGTGTGAGAGAAAACACCCACTGACGCATCTGGACCAGGGATGGAACCTGCAACCCAGACATGGGCCCTGACCAGGAATGGAACCCACGATGCCTTGGTTTGCAGGATGACGTCCAACCAACTGAGCCACACAGGCCTGGGCAAGAGTCGTACATTTCTGAGGCTAATGTCATCCTAGTCCTCAGTTACAGCTGCCTGTCTTCCCTGTGAATTTAGTGTCCTGGCTCCTCGGTACCATGGAGCTCTGGTACCATGGAGGTTTCTGTTGGGCTGATACTAAAGTGTGAACATTTGTAGAAAAAAGTTAACATAATAGCAATGGTGCAACATAGGGTAACAATTTAACTTTATTCCTTATTTTTCTAAAAGTTCCTTCATGTGATATGAGGTGATGTGAGAGTTTTTAAGGCCCTGTTACTTCTCTAAATTCTGATAAGACATATGAGATTACGTCCCTTTAAAAACTCTGGGATTGGAAGAATAATAGTGTAAAGTATAATATATAATAGAGTAATAATAGATTGTGTCAAGTATAATATAGTAAATGATAGAGAACGTGATTAACACAATGTAGTGGGGAATTCCTCCTCACCCTCACATGACTGTAGCAGTGCATGATTGACCTTGACGTTTCTAGGCCCGTCAAGTCTCTCCCTACTGGTTTCTATTTCTAACCTGTGATGTCCACTTCAGATAATTAAGGGTCCCTTTCTGCACCATGAAACCTAGTTTTCACAGAGGAGAAATACACATTCGAGCACCAGTCATGGACATGCTAAGGCTCTGTGTGCATTTCCCAGAGGTTTTCTGGTGGAAAGGCGCTAGTCAAAAGTTCTAGGTTGCGGTGTCTGCTCTGCCACTCATAATCTGAGATGTAAACCCACCACAGCAAACTCTCCATCCAGTTTCTCTCTATAAAAAACACCAACAATGTTACGAACCTCACAGGAGTCTTTAGAATAATAAATAAAGCAATCAAACTGGGAATACTCTCAGCGCAGTGTCTGGTTCATACTAGGTGCTTGGTTTATGTTAAAACGTTGTTAATTTACTCAAAATAGAACAATATCTTTATCCAGAGAAAATGACTTTTAAATGCGGAATTTCCTGTTGTTGTGGAGGAATTTAGAGGGTCTTTTGCTCCCTTAAATTACATTTCATAGGTAGTGTCAACTCGGCTCTCTCTTTCTCTCTCTCCTTCCCCCTATTCTGTAATGAAACTGTATGTTTGTCTCCATCTCTATCGTGGTGTGAAATGGATCCGTATAGCCTGCGGCAGAGACCACACAGAAGTGGGGACTTCCCTCCAGTTCCGTAAAGTTCATTTCATGTAAGGACACGGTTCCGTCCCAAATCCCAAGGTACTAATTCTAAAATGGTGAACAATGAACCCCAAATATTTTAAAATTTCTTTAATTTTTATAGATCTGTATGCTAAAATGGTTTCCTAAATCTATGTTTTCCAAACTACTGGGCTTCCACGTTTTTGGAGCAGTAACTCTGGGATTCAAAAGTGTCCCTCATTTTCCGGTATCTTATTTACAAAGGATGGAGCCCCGCTTGATTTTATTTTCTAACTTTCGAGCTGCCTGGGATACCCGTTATTCTTTGCTCCACAAAGATGCTCGGATAAAAGACCTGGGAAGCCCCTTCAAGGACTCAAGACGCCCCACCGTGTTCCGTGGTAACAGTGCACTAGGAACTGGCGCCTTGGGCCCCGTGGAGGAACCCGAGGTGGCAGGAGCGCTGGCTCAGGCCCGCGCCCTTTCGCATCTTCTCCGGAGGGGACCCCGCCCAGGGGACACCGCCCAGGCGTTCCCGTTGCTAGGTCCTCTGTTTGCGGCGTTCTAAAGGAGCCCCGAGCGGGACCACGGCAAACCGGGAGGGGGTGCCCGGAAAGGCCGAAGGACTGTCTTCAGCAAGCACCTTGGCAAGCAGCTGCTCCACTGTGGGTCGCCCTGCGCTCCAGCCCTGCCGGGGAGCGGTTGCTTAGGCTTCCCCCGGTCCTTGGTTGCTCCCAGCTGTCGCCACGCCGACCTCCCTGGGCGCTGGTTCCGCTCCGCACGTCGCGCACCCCCGGTTGCAGCCCGCGAATGGTCTGGCCCGTCGGCAGCCGCCACCCGCTTCGGCAGCAAAAGCTGCTGGAGCAGCTCCGGGTCGGGCGCCGCAGCCAGGAGTCGCGGCTCCCGCGGGCGGTGGGCGGGCGGAGGGAGGCACCAGACCTCCAGCTCTAGCTGCAGCCCGGCGCGGCCGCCGGCGGGAAACCCGGGGGCCGCACAGGGACCGCCTGCCGCGGGGAGGCGAGGACCGGGGCTGGGCTGTCCTCACCCGGGTGAGTACCTGCTGCCCTGACCCTCCCCGACCGCTGTCACGTCCCCACGCCCTGGAGGTCTCGGCCCCCATCCCGAATGGTCACTGCTCGGGGACACTGCCCCTCGCCGAGCAGCAGAACGGGGAGTTGCCGCTGTTGGTGCTAATGATTCAGCACCCTTCGTGCCCTAGAGGTTTAGGCGTGATGAGGGACCGTGGGGGACGAGGTCAGTTGCTGTGCTCTCTCTCCCCTTAGTTTCTAGGCTCCAGCTGAACGACCCAGGCGGGTGGGGTCGGGCGGGCTGAACCCGGAGGCTTCCTGCTGGCTTGTCCTAAAATTCCATCCTTTCCCCCCCATCCTGGTACCAACCTTCGTGGGTTTGCGGTGCAGTCTTCAAAGTATGTCAGATTCATGTCTTTCACACATGCGAGTGAAGTCTAGGTCCATTGTGGATGCCTGTTTCTCTAGTTCTTGCCCGGTCAGATGTCTAATTCATGCCGTCATCCACTTAAGTTTACGTCGCCTGGCATCCTCCCGCTAATGTGTGAGAAAGATGCTGTAAGTTGTCTTGTATTCAACGTGGGTTTGATTGGTTCCTGGCATGAGTAGAAAGATTTAAGACAGGAAATAATTTCACAGCCTAAGCACATATGTATATAAAATTTTATTGAATCATCACAACAACCCAGAACCAAATGTGGAAAGTTTGGAGCAGGAAAGTTAAATTATGTGCTCAAGGTCACAGAACAGGAATTTGAATACAAATCTTTAGGACTGTAAAGCCCATGGACCTTTCACAGTGTTCAGAAGTTGTTTACCCAAGTGTACATACACCATATAATCTATTAAACAGAGCTAATTTTCACAGGAGGAGTCTCAACAGCAACAACAACCTGTAAACTTCTTGTATGTGGAATTATTGATCTTTTAGTAAAAGTAGCATGCTTTCAATTACGTGGGGAAAAACCCGTATTTCCTTAGAAAGCGTATGACAGAAGATAGTATTTGGACAACACTGCATGGGAGAGCCAGGTCATAACAGGAGACGGTCAACATTTTTGGCAGATATATGCTTGATGCTCAAATGTAGGACAAGTCATTTAAGAAAGTAGAATCTGGACATCATTTTCTTTTTAAAACTTTACAAAAACATTTGCAGTAAGAACAGTTATTTACTTCATAGGGTGTGTGACCGAACTGTTTTTGTGGAATGTGTTGCTCTATTACAAGGTGACAGGTAAACCCAGACTGATAATGTTATTTGATTCATTATAATTCTGTGATATGGCAGAGGAGATGATAATTCTATTTTACAGACTAAGGAACCGAAAAACAGAGAAGGTCCAAGATCAAACAGCTAATCTGGAAAACCATCGATCTTAAAAAAACACATGTTGTAGCAAAATGCAGTTCTGTATATAAGGAAACGGAATTGATTTGTTTTTTCCCTTGCCCTCAGAGTCAACAGTTATATTAACTTTATGTGCTCCTTCTGGAAAAATAACGGGGGCTAGGTTCTTCTCTGTTGCTTGCTTGGTCATTTGATTTTCTTTCATTTATGCTTTGTGTATTTTCTCTTAACATAAGCAACTCTTGTTGATGTCTCAGGAGGCAGGTTGCTATAGTTAAGTGCTCATTATCTCTCACTGTTGGAATAGTATTTGGTGGCACACCGGAACATAATCATCTTAGCTCATTGTTTTTCAAAAGCATTGAACCTTTCACATTGGAGATTTCTTTCTTTAAATCAATGGAGATATTGATAGACTCAAGCCCACTGCCTACATAAGGCCATAAAAGGGAGGTACAAATTTTATTTGTTGTCCAGATTTGACTGTAAGAGAAGTAGAGTCTTGTGATGAGTCTTAAGTTTGATTTCTAGGAGGTTGTTTCTTTTTGTTCTTTATGTGGCTATAGACTATATACCAAACCTTGGTGTGAAACATCATGTAGTCCAATCTGGCTAATCCCAAGAGGGAGAGCTAAATGGGTATGAATGAATAAGCAAAAATATAATGCTGCTGCTATTTTTTTAAAGGAAAGTGCATGTCCCAGTGATAGAAGGTCAGCAGGATATTTTAAAACAGAAGTAACACATTTTATTTAGATATCATTACTGAGAGTGTGAATTTAATACCAACTTGGCTTTAGAACTGCTCTCTCTCTGTATATATTTGTCAAGTGACTACTGCCTGTGGACCATTTAAATTATCTTTTAAAAATAATTTTATGTATTTATTTTTAGAGATAGGGTAAGGGAGGGAGAAAGAAAGGGAAACATCGATGTGAGAGAGTAATGTTGATCAGCTGCCTCTTGCATACAGCCCGGCCAGGGATTGATCCTCAACCCAGGCATGTGCCCTGGCCGGGAATTGAACTGGCAACCTCTTGTTTTGTAGAACAACACCCAATCAACTAAACCACCTGTTCAGGGACCATCTAAATTCTTGATTTCAAGGAACTTAAAGTCTAGCTGGGGAGATATTTACTTAAACATGAGTAATTAACAAAATGATTAGAACTGCCTTAATACTGGAAAAAGGTGGTCAGCAAACTTAAGTACTATATCAACACCTTAAGAAGAAGGATAAATCATAGAGGCTGGGATCATCAGAGGTTCAGGAAAGTCTTCATGGTGGAAGTTAATTAAAGAACTGAGAGATGGGATGGATTTCAATAGCCAAAGAGATAGCCGGGAGAGGTTCAACTGAGAAGTGCATGCATAGTGTTTGGACACACCATGACAAATTATGAAGAGCCTTGAGTATCAGGCAGTGAAATCTGCTCCTTAACTGGTAATCATAGGGAACTAGTATATGTTTTTAAGCAGGCCGAGTTTTTCTTTGGCTGGTCTTGCTCACATTCTCCATATTTCTTGCTCCAAGTGTCCTTCCAGAAAATGCTATATTTCCTGGGTACTGCTATTAAAAGTAGTAGTTTTCAACTAAATCAAGAACAGTTTTTTAATGCAAGTAAAACTTTACGTCTTCCACGGAAGTTTGCCTTTTAAAAAGCTTTCTGCCTCCATTATAGAATTGTGAACAATTTGGAAATAATAAGAAGGGAAAAATCACCATAATCTGACTTACTAAAGACAAACACTATTAATGTTTTGATGTGTTTTCTTCCACTTTTTCCCATGCATAGTTTTCATTAGACTATGTATATTTTTATATATTTTTACTTTAAATTTTATAACATTAATTTTCACTTAATTATAATTGGACAGCAAACATTTAAAATGCCTACATTATTTTCTAGTAGGTCGATGTACCATAATTTTGTAATCATTCCTCATTGTCACTATATTGCTGATAATAATAACACTGATAAATATCTTTGTTCATAAGTTTTTTCTGTATTTTATTTTATTTTAAAAAACATTTATTTATTTATTTTTAGAGAGATTGGAAGGGAGGGAGAAAGAGAGGGAGAAGAACATCAATATGTGGTTGCCTCTTGCATACTCCCTTCTGGGGACCCAGCCTGCAACCCAGGCATGTGCCCTGACTGGGAATTGAACCAGCGACCCTTTGGTTCACAGGCCATCACTCAATTCACTGTGCTGCACCAGCCAGGGCTCTTTTCTGTATTTTAGAAGTTAGTTCCTTAAGATAGAGCCTCAGAAATAAAATTTCTGGGTTAAAAGGTGTGACTTTTTATTTTGACTTTTTAAAAATTGTGATTTAATTGACATGTAATATTATATTAGTTTAAAATGTGAAATGGAGTGAATCAAAAGAAAGTCTGTAGCCACCAGTGTGAGCAGTGAGTCAATGAGAACTGACGCCTGACTTTGCAGTAGAGAAATATTATCTATTTTATTGAATGTCTTCACCTGGGAGAATAGGAGGCAAATACTGAAAACCCTGAACTCATCAAAGGTTTATGGACAGGAGGTTTTATAGAGCAAAAGTCATGAGTGATCCTGAGTAAATGGATCCAGGGCCATGAGTTATGTTGACCGGTCAGTTCTTACTCAAGCTTCAGCGATCTGATTTACTTAGCTCCTGGCTACATCTACATGACTAGGGCTAGGCGGTTTCCTACAAAGGTCTGTAAGACATCTTGGGATTGTGTGTTAGTGACCTTGTCTTAAGACCAGAAAAAAACAAACAAAACAGACCTATTTCATGATCAACAGGCTACATTCTTTTCTTATCTTAAGCAGAATATGCTTTCTAAAACTTACTTATACAGGCAGGCCTGCAGGCGCTAGGGCATGACTACATTCCAATGCAGCTCTGGTTCTTAAAAAGGGCTCATTTCATAGTTTTAATTAAAAGTTAAGTTCTAATGTATCTTGTCTGTTATAATTTGCTGTTGTATTCAGGTGAATGACATAATTATTTGACATTTGTTTATATTGGGAAATGATTACCACAATAAGTCTAATTAACATTTATTTATCACTGTGTATAGTTCCAAAATGCTTTTTTTTGGTATGATGTTTATGCAGGTTTTGAAACACTACTGGATTCTGTATGTTCTCTTTAGAATATTTGCATATTAAGTATAGGATATTTGCATATTCATAACCACACTCAATCTTGTCCATGGCCCCTCAGATTACACACTCTTTTAGGTCACCTCTTTTGTCTAGAAAGACTATATATATTCTGGGGACTGGGAAAAAGGCAGGCAGTTGGAGACACTGAGGGAAACAGATGTAAATAAAATTGGAGAACAGGTTTGGTTAGATTGACCAAGAGTTTACAATCAGAGAAGGGACGTATATGATGGACTACTTTCTGGTCCCTATATTGTAATTGTGGACCTTAATATCTCTCTTCCCTCATATCTATCCCTTTCAAACTTCAGCTTCTTTCATCCTTCTGTATCAGATTCCCAGTTTTCCAGCTTTAATATCCTGCCAATGCTAAGCCTATGAATTCTTGCACTCTGATTTGGAGAACACGGTATGCACATAGATGAGGTCAGAAGTTCCAGACCTCCCAGTTCTCAGCAGAAGCCCTGGTTACAAGGTATAAGAGTGTGATGGACATTGACAGACCACCCCCTCTCCTTTCCTGTGTCCTTGCCAGAGAGGACCTTTAATAACGGCAGTCACTGGGAGACACCTAATATTCCCAGTGTTCCCTGTGGGCATGCAGATGCTCCTCTCCCCTTGTCCCCAATATCCTCCAATATCCCCCAGAGGAAATTCCCCTCATAGAAGATCAAGACTACACCTCAGTTTCCCCCACCAGTTGTAGGGACACATGGCTCTACCTCCTTAGGCAGGTACACTGGCCAGGTCCCTCACTGGCTCTTCCAGGATCTCACCTGAGCTTCCTCCTGGTCCCACCCCAACCTTCCAGAAGCCCCTGAGGCAGGGAGGCCAGTAACAACTGTGAGGATAGGTGGAAGGGGAGGCAGGTGATATGAACATGTCTTGAGGGCACAAGTAGGGAGCAGAAAGGCAGGTTCTTACAATCTGTCAGTCCTGGGAAACCTGAAAGGTAACAATGAAAACTGAAGTATCACATTACAAACCAAAAAAAGGAGCTCCTTTTTTCTGGACCTGACAGGTGATTTTGATGGAAGCAGGACACTGAGGTAGCCAGAGTATCTGGGGCAGAATTTGTCCTGTACTAAGTTGGGACCCATTATTTAAAACAATTTGCTTAAGTTTATAGAAGGTGCAAATCTATTTCTGTTTCTCTCAGGCATTAGCTGTCAAAGTTGAACTTGGCTTAAACAAGTTTCCCTAGGGTTAATAAAAACTTACATTTAAATAGGCTTTACCATTTATTCTCCCCTACCCCTTATTTCCTAGTTCCCATTTGACGTTAATCTGCTAACATACTCCTGCCCATTTTATATATAGCACTTGACAAAGCCAAGGTTTTGGGATTGTTTAGCCTCTGGGAATGTGAGTGATGAATATTTTTCCCTTTTTTTCTTTAACTTTTTACATGCAAGCAAGTAGATTGTCTATGTTATTTTGACTCCTTTGAAAGTTTAGAATTAGGTGGGTAAGTGACCCCTGGGCCTTTTCTGGTGCTGTCCTGAAGGTCTCTGAGAACAACTTTTTTTTTTTGAAATTGATGATATCCTTGGTCCATGGGGTATGCTGAATTATCCACATTGTTTGATTTTTTTTCATTGGTTCTAGTACCCAGGCTTTCAAACTTCTTATTTTTGTTGCTCTGCATAGCTGTGTTAAATCAAACATTATGTTTGACAAAGGATTATTTTAAACATTTCTCTCTTTGACCCACTACTTTGCAAAGTTGGTACTGGTATCACATCTAATGCAACAAGATGACAGTAGCTTGTTTTTTATAAAAATTCTCCTCTCTTCCATTAGTGTATGTGCAGTTAAATTGACTTTTTTAAGTAAATTGAGTGTTTGTAGATTTGGAAGATGGATCAGTAGTATTTCAGGCAGCAACTTCAAGACTATTTCAAGGCTCTCTGTTTGATTTTTAGGGCTGCTTAGGTATACCTCTCATTTAAAGTAGTATTATCTTTCTTTTGTAAGAGAAGTGACCTCCACTTAAAATTTATTTGTGTAAAATCTGCTTTAACTGGTGTGGTCCTAATACAAAGTCTGACTGGCTTTGTGACATGAGTGGTTATAGGATACATGAGCATTGGTAGGAAAAGTTAGCAACTGTGGATTTAATTTGAATCATTGCATTTGATGGGAAAATTTTCATGTGTAATTTTATCATCGCTATTGTTTAAAATCTATTTCTTGCCCTGGAAGGGTCACTCGGTTGTTTGCAGTGTTGTCCCATGCAGCAAAGGGTTGCGGGTTCCTTGGGTCCCTGGTCAGGGCTCCTACTGGGGGCAGGGGCAGCCACACAATGTTTCTCTCACACTGATGTTTCTCTCTCTCTTTCCCTCCTTCCCCTCTCTTTAAAATCAATAAGCATATCCATGGGCGAGGATTAAAAAAATTAAATCTATTTCTTCGAGGTCCTTAATAAATATAATTTGTAACAATGTATGACATTTCATAATGATTGCTAAAAAATCAGGACAAGAATTTTAGCACACATCTCAGTTTATATTTAGAAGCAGGCAGTCTGCAGTTACTCAACAAATATGTGCTAGCTACTCTTTGGAGAGGAAAAAGAAATTGAACACTTTTTATAATCAGCTTACTGTACAAAACCAGATGGGGACATTTTCATTTAGCTTTAGGTTTGATGACATCCAAGATGATAATATTTAGTTACTTAGCATCTGTTAATCTAGAATCCTAAGGATTGGCAGATATTATTTCTTTCCTCCATTTTAGCAGTGTGAAAAATCACGCTGGAGACAGAGGGTGAAAAAAAAAAAAAACAACAGGCAAAATTCACATGAAGATTCACAGTAGGATTAGAAATTGCCCCTTTTAGAAAATAATTTTGACTCTAGATGCTAATATTTACTATTATATGTAAACAAGAGGATAACCTTTATTACTTTATTGGATAGTTTTGATGATTTACTTCTTTTAGGGAATTTGAGGAAAAAATAACTTGTCAAATTTATTGAATACTTTTTCCTAAAATCTGACATCTACTTCAAGTTCACATCTGCTTCCCCCTGGTCAGCACACACATTTCAATTTATTATTTTTGGAAAATTAAAACAAGTAATTTCTGGTACTTGTCTCACAAATTCGAGGAAGATAGACACCTTAAAATTTGAAGGGAAGGATCAGTGCTTCTTAAAATCAAGCAGACTGTATACATGTGGGAAAGCTTTTTCACTTGTCAAAAACTGGTGCCAAATGAGTATTTTTGGCAGAAATAAGTTTGCTGCCACATATGTTAGGGAGTTGTCATTTTAGAATAGGAGGCATTTTCTCTTTTAAAAATTTATCTTGGGTACATATGTCAAGAGCTATTTTTATCTTTAACTAAGGAATTAAAATTAAATATGTTCTTCATTAGATATAGTATGACATATATTCATATATATGAATATAAAGGTTTAAATTTCCAAGTAAAACTACCTAATGATAGTCTAGGAATTTTTTTCTCCTTGATATAACTACATATTCAAGTAATATGAAAGTGATTATCATGTTTTCTTGAAGAAAAACAAGAAAGATTTTTCAGAGGAGTAAAATTATATTGTGATTTATGTAATTATTTTGGTAATTTTTCACATTTTGTGGGCATGCAACTTTTTATTACAGTTACTATTTTGTGGCATTGGTTATTTTTTATAATTTTTATTGTGATAAAGAAACATAACATAAAATTTATAATGTTAATCCTTTTAAATGTAATGTTAAAATATTCTCATTGCTGTGAAAAGACCTCTAGAACTTTCAGATCTTGCAAATCTGAGACTCTGTTTCCATCAAACAACAACTCTCCTTTCCCGCACCCCTGAGACCCTGGCATCGCCCTTCTACTTTCTGTTCCTATGGATTGTAATTCTTTAGGCACCTCATATAAATGGAAGGTTATAATATTTGTCTTTTTGTCACCATTTTATTTCACTTAATTTAATGTCCTAATGGTTCACCCGTGTTGTAGCATGTGACAGGATTTCCTTCCTTTTTGAAGCTGGATAATATTCCATTGTGTATTTATACCACATTTTGCTATCCATTCATCTGTTGATGTACATTTGGGTTGCTTCCACCTCTTTGTTGTTAAGAATAGTGTGCTATAAAAATAGGTGTATAGGTCTCTCTCCGAGACCTTGCTTTCTATTCTTTTGCATGTATGTACACAGAAGTGGGATTACTAGATGATATGGTAGTTTATTTTTAATTGTTTGGGGAATCTTCATACTATTTTTCATAGTGGCTGCACCATTTTACCACCCCATCAGCAATGCTCAAATGTTCCAATTTCTCTTTGCTTTCACCATCACTTGTGATTGATTGATTGATTGATTGTAGCCATCCTGACGGGTGTGAGGTGATATCTCATTGTGCATTTCTCTGATGATTAGGAATCTTGAGTATATTTTCATGTGCCTTTTAGCTGTTTGTATATCTTCTTTGGAGAAATGTCTATTCAAGTTCTTTGCTCATTTTTAAATCTGGTTACATGATTTTTTTTTGGTTGTTGAGTTGTTGGGTTTTTTATATATTCTAAATATTAACCTCTTATCAAATACATGACTTTCTCCCATTCCATAGGTTGTCTTTTCTCTATATTGATTATGTCCTTTGACTTACAAAAAATTTTGTTTTTGTCACATATATAGCATTGGTAATTTAGCAGTTATAAGCTGCATTCACAGAATTGTTCCAAGTTGTTGTTTATTCTTTTTCTCTTGAAAGTCCACAAGATTATTTTTGAGGCTATGTAATTATAATAAATAGTGTAATTTTTAACAGATTACTTTCGATTGACTTTTCTGGTTTTGGAAGAGCCACTTTTCAATCTTTTTCTGTAGAATTTTGATGTTAAAATTTAACTATGTGTTAATAGGGGTTGCTTTAAACCTATCCATCAATTTTGAGAGGATTAACATCTTTACAATGTTGACTCATCCAGTCTGTGAACATGGTATGTTTCTGCAGGTATTTAGGTCTTCCTTGATTTCTTTTATCATCATTTTATAATTTTCATTATATATACCTTGTATTTCATTTTCTTTGGGGCAACTGTAAATGCTATTGCATTAAATTTGCTTCCATTTCTTTGTTGTCATTGTATAGAAGTGCAGTTCGTTTTTTTGTGTTGATGTATCCTGAAGCTCGTGGAAGCCACACTTTAGATCAAAGATTATAGATCCTTTTTTTTTACACAGATAATAATGAGGATGTTTTAATAGACAATAATATCATCTGCAAACTGAGACAGTTATATTTCTTTCTTTCCAATGCATATGCCTTTAATTTTCAGCTAGAATTTCTAGTATTGTGCCAAATAAGAATGGTGACAGTGGACATCCTTGCTTTGTTTCCAATATTAGAAGGAAATTATTCAGCATTTTACTGTTATATATAATGCCAGATGCAGGTTTTTTGTAGATGATCTTTGTTAGGTTGAGGGGTTCCACCTTTCTTCCTAGTATACTGAGACTTTTTATCCTCAATGGATGGTAACTTACATCAAATGCTTTTTATGCATCAATTGATATGGACATATGATTTAAAATAATTTTTTTATTCTCACCTGAGGACATTTTTTTCATTGCTTTTAGAAAAAGAAGAAGGGAGAGAGAGAGAAACATCAGTCTGAGAGAGAAACATCTATTGGTTGCCTTTCGTTGGCTACTTGACTGGGGATCAAACCTGCAACCCAGGTATGTGTCCTGACTGGGAGGGAATCAAACCCGCGATCCTTTGATACATGGGACGATGCTCCAACCAACTGAGCCACACCAGCCAGGGCTAGACTAGACATATGATTTTTTTATTAGACTGTTGTGCGTTTATTAATTTTTGAATAGTGAGTCAACCTTGCACACATGGAATAAATCCCATCTGATCATATATATACATATACATAATATTTATGACACACATATACACATGCATACACATATATTGTTGTGTTCAATCTTTAACAAGATTTTTGCTTTTACATTCATGAGAGAGATTGATTTTTAGTTTCCTTTTTGTTGTGCTTTTTAAATTTGCTTTTGGTTGCTAGAATACTACTGCTTTTGTGTAGTTCTGGGAAACTACCACTTGTTGAGTTTGGGTGTTAGTATCAAATTCAAATATTCATAGTTACCTGAGAAGGCTATTAAAATACTCCTTTTTCCAACTATATATCTCTGTGAGAACAAATTTTCTACTACACTTCAACCAAAATAATTTATCAGAATGAATGCAGAAGCAGATATGGGAATCTTTTTAAAGCAGATATTAAAGAAATTAGATAAAGTATAAAAATGCCACTCATTCCTTTTTAAAACTATATTTTAATAAAGTATGTTTTTGTTCACATATAATATTTTTTTATAATTGTTAAAGTGAGTGAATAAGGATCTTAAACATTTATTAGTTTTAGTTTCTAACAGGGTAAATATTGATACGTATAACCCACAAAAACAAAACTCAACCAAATTTAAAAATCCAAAAAGGTTTCAGCACTAAAAAGTTTGAGAATCACTAATAAGACAGCCAAGGCGAGGAGAAAAGTGAAGCCAGAGGCAGGACATGTGCATCTTGCACTTGGCATTGGTTTAACCAAGTTGTTCCATGAGCTCCTTTTCCTTTCTCCACTTACACTTTCATTTCTCAAAAGTTTTGCCTCCTTAAATGTACTCACTGATATGTACTTTCACATCAGTGAAATACACCAATAGGACTTTGCAGTGTAATCTTCACCAAATGAAAGCCCTCAAATTATTCCCATCCTAACTTTAACAAATACCATGTATGGACATATAAGTATATTTTAAATTATAAATTATAACAAATGGAATAAAGTATTAACTCAGTGATGTCTTTTGCAAGGATGAAGTAATTTAGAATATTTTATTAAGGTTTTACTCAGATAGTATAAGAAATATTTGAATGACTGACCTTTGATTTTGATTATTGTAAATGGGTTTTCTTTTGTACTTTTCCTCAGTACTTTATTGAGATATAATTTGTATATAGTAAATATACAGCTTGGTGAGTTTTTAGAAGATTTTGTTAAGTGGTCTTGCAGGTAAGTAGTTTGTAATAGTATGAACATGCAAAATGAGATGAAAAAGAATCTGAGGATATCAGTAAGAACAAAAATAAGATGAAGTGAGCTAGAGAATACATTGACTTTAGCTAACAAAATCCACGTCTGGAAATTATGTATGATTATTAGAGCTAGTCCCACATTTAGTACTGAGTTTTCTATCTTCTGGGCAAAGAGGGAAACACAAAAAGTTGAATGATTAATGGAAAAGCTCATTCATGAGAAAAGCAAACCAATTGTGTAAGAGGAACAAAGTTGTTTCTATATAGAATTAAAAGTGAAATTTCTGCTATAGTTTCTTTTAAAGTGGATTCCTTATAGGGTAATGAAAAATGTCCTCAACATTGTTACAGTGAAATTCGACTGGGTTTGCTGGGCTGTTTCTAATAATGCCCTTCGGCATAGGCTCCTGGTGTGGCTCTGTGTTCTTTTGGGAAATGACCTCTCAAGATCTGATTATTTTCTTTTCTAACATGAAAACAGTATTTGCCTTGAGAACACCGAAATGTAGGTAAAGATCACTGTGTATGCTCAATTAGTAACTGTTTTTCTTGAAGCGGTTCTGCTAGTGCGGCTGTGGCCAGCGGCGTGGTGTGGGCCTGGTGTGTAGCTCTCTGATGGCCTGGCTTAATCCACAAGGGGATGTTACAGTGTCTCAAAGAAGGAAGGTGATGCATATCTTTTAGGAATTTCTTTGTACATAGTATTTTTATTGCCTATGATTTTGAGGGGCAATGCCTTTGAGGTTTTATTTCCTGAAAATAAAGTATGGTCTCCTCTCTGCTTCCCATGCCCACAAGAAAATGAAGGGCCCAGATATTTTCTGTCCAAAGTAATTCAGTGCCATGGTCGTGGTCTTAGGTTTGGAGTCAGTCAGGTACTTTTAATATGTGCTGAAATAACGAGCGAATTAGAGTCAAGTTTATATCCTAGCCCCCGTATCTGTCATGAAACTATATGTAGTTAATAATATAGCTAAACAATAAATAATATAGCTAAATATCTATATGATGATAACATAGCTAAATATCTTTCATATCAGAAATGTCTGTTTTCATCTCTGCTAGAGTTTCCAGGTTTAAATATATGCTCATTTATTTATAATATATAAAAATAGTATGATATATTATTATATACTTATTAGTTAATAATTACTTATATATCATATTATGTTATAATAATATAATAAACTATAATTCATGTTTACATCTCCTCCAAATAACAAAATACCTTCTGTTTTATTGCAATGCCTTCTGGTATAACTTTGACTTAAACTGATTCTTTAAAAATGAGTTATAGAATGAGTTATAAAAATCAGATATAAATATATTTAAATATTTAAATATTAGATTTTTGCTAACATTTTATAGTTTCTTTCATAGTTTAGTAGTTCCTAATAGGAAAACTAGATGACTGATTTTTGGCAAAGAGCATTTCTTCTCAGTAATATATAAGATCTTTAGTATGCCATTCTAGAGGGTGAGTAAGAGTGGTGTATTCTTTCTTAGTCGAGTTTTGCATAGAGTTCTGGTGTAGGGTCTCTTTGTTAGGCTATGTCCTCTAGTTTGTGGGTTCTCGTTTGTGAGGAGCCAGCTAAGCAGACTGGGAAGATGAGAAAGAGAAGCTTCTCTGGCTCCTGTAGTCCGCTGGGCGCCTTTGTAACCTGATCTCCTTTTCTGACCAGTGTCTGCATCATTTTTTATCCTAATGGTCCGCACTCAAGCAGCTGCGTCAAATTCCATAGTAGATGATGGGTTATTACTTTAAATCTGTGAAGTTTAGTTATGTGTTTGGTGGGTAAGAGAAATGTTATATAAAATCAAATGATCTAAAATGAGAAAAATAGGAAATTCATTATTTGGTTATAGGCTACCTAAAGGGAATTATATTCAAAGTACAAATTAAATATTTAGCATAGTATAGGTGAAATAGTTATATAAATCTTGTTAACAGAATTAAACAAATAAGGAAAACATTGCTATAAACATACCTAAATTGTCCATTCTTGGGACCACTGTGAGTAAGGCTTTGCAAATTACTTGTTCCCTCCCCCACCAGCCCCTATCCTGGCCTAAAAGAACTAAATGTAGCAAACCCTGAGTTTTACCTACTTCCAGTCCTTCTTTCTGTGCTTGAAGAGGAAATACTTGGCTCACGACCAATTCTTTACCCTCTTTGGACATCATCAGAGTTGTAGATGCTGCAGTCTGTTCTTCCCTGAGATGAATCAGCGATGCCATGTGCCAATCTGTCCCGGCCACGGTTGGCTGTGGGCTCTGCCCGTTGGCCCTGCCCATAGTGTTAGGTGAAGCTGCACAAATTGGAAGGTCATAAAGTCATTAGATTGAAAAACAAAAAAATGGTATGTGATTTTTTTCACATTTTAAGGTTGCATAAGTTTGCGACCAGGGATATTGAAAATTATCTTTGCAGAAAGACTGGCAAAGACACAGATTCTCGAAATAGATTTTTATGGAGCACGATCTCTGGAATGCTTCTAATTTTAATTCTCATTTCTATCGTATTACAATTTAAAATTGCTTTCTTCTAATGCTAAATAATTTTAGTTTTATTTTAAATTTATATAGTTTCCATACTAACTGGTACTTTATATAGTGCATGTGTCAAAAGTTTTAATTTTTCAGATCACTGTGGTAATATTGGACTTTTGTCTGATCAGGGACATAAGAAATTAAAACCATGTATTTGTTTATATATATACACATATATAAAATATATATTTTTAAAAAGACTTTTTAATAATCAATTAGTTCCAATGTTTCAATAAATAAATTAGAAAGATATTGTAAAATGTCTTTCTTTAGATGAACATAGATGATAAAAAGAGTTGGATGGTGTAAAGATCAAGAGAGAATAGTTATTTTGTTTCCTTTTGATTAATGTTTTCATATTACCATTCATAAAATGGAAACAAACCAGAACTTATTTAGTGTATTGTACTTGCTCAGTGTTCAATAATTAAATTGAATTAAAAGCAAGTGTGGAAATAGGAATTAGAATAGCCAATTTGATATTAAAACAGATAAGAGAATAAATAGGCTGCTATCAACAAGGATGGCTAATCTAATAGAGCTACTTTTTTTCCAGTTTAATTCTGGGCTTTATTCAGTTGCATTTATTTTTTAAAAAAATTCATTTACCATAGAGCTAGTTTTAAAGTTGGTCTTCCTTCTTCTTTGATGTAGTCTTTGGTAGAGCATAGTGTCATAGTACACTAGGTATACATAAACCAGATATTAAAATAATTCTGGTAATTTGTGATTTTCCAGAAAAATGGAAGATACAATTTATTCTTAATTTATAACTTGTATCACCGAAATTTCAGGAGTAAAATAATGGAGAGATGCTGTACCTGTTAAAAAAATAAGCTCCACTATGTACCAGACTCTGTGTTTTGTTCATTTTGCTCAGAGAGACACTGCCCTTTCTAATAAAGAACTTTAAAGCAAGCTCTCTAAACACGTGATACAACGTGATAGGTGTTGTAACAGTGGTGATGCCCTGAAGGACAGTCAATTCTGCCTGGGAGACAGAAGGAAAGGGGGGGCAACTAAGCTGTGCTTGAACAGTGAGTCGGCAGGGAAAACACACCAGAAGTAGAGAAAAACACCAAATAAGTATTTGCAAATTAGAAAGTGAATAACATTTTCAGGATTGTCTTTTTAATTTCATGCTTTTATCTCTAGCTAAGATATCTTTCAGACATGTTTGGCTGCAACTCATGGTAATAAATATGGTTTACTTCTTACCATAGTATACATACCCACACCACACACACACACACACACACACACACGAATAAAAGTTTCAAGACTCAGTATTTGTAGTTAATACTTTTAATACTATATGCAATGTAGTCTGGTACTGTTATGTTTTCACTGAGTTTATTATTTTATTTAAAATGCTTATTGAGTTTCACTAAGTTGTTTTCATTACCCTTTATGGGTCATGGTCTGTATTTAAAAACAAAACAAACAGATAGAAATCTGCCCTAGAGCTCAGAATTCATAGGGAGGCTCCTTTCACCCCCAATGAGCCCACTGACAAAGGAACGATATGGCCCTTCCTCAGCAGGGTTTCAGACTGTAGGAGGCATACAGATGGTCTTAGCACATTTACAGGTCAGAAGGCTACACAGTATAGTGCAGAAGTTTTGCAAGTTGAGCAGACTTCTCCAAATCTTTGCAAGTTACCTAATCTCTTTGAATCTCAGTTTTCTTGTCTGTAAAGTGAATCAATAAAACAATTTATTAGGACTAAATGAAATGACACATCTATTTTAACATGACTCTCAAACTTGGCCATACATTTAAATCCCATGGGAGCTTTAACCATTTTCTATGCCCAGGCTGCATCCCACACCAATTAGATTGGAATTTTAAGGGCTGCGACCTAGTGATCACATTTTATATTTTTATTTTTTGAAAATTTATATTCCTTGAATAGCAACTATCCACATTTCCCTTATTCCAGCCCCTGGCAACCACTATTCCTCTCTCTGCTTGTATTTGTTAGGCTATTTTAGATTTCTCATAAAAAGAATAACATGCAACATTTTACTTCTGTGACTGGATTATTCCATTTATCATAATGTCATTTAGATCCATGTATATTGTTCCATATGGCAGGATTTCCTTTTTTGAAGCTGAGTAGTATTCCGTTGTATGTTCATACCACGTTTTCCTCATCCATTTCCCCTCAGTGGATATTTTGGTTGTTCACCCATCTTGAGTATTGTAAATAGTGCTGCAGTGAACATGGGGTGCAGGTATGTCTTTGTAATTCTGACTGCAATTACTTTGGATAAATACCCAGAAGTGGGATTGCTGGATCATGTGGTAGTTTTATTTTTAATTTTTCAAGGAACCCCATACTGTTTCTCATAGTGGCTGCACCAGTTTACATCCCCACCGACAGTGTGCAAGAATTTCCATTTCTTCTCATCCTCACAAGCACTTATTAAAATGATGTTTTTTTTTATCATAGCCATTCTGACAGGTGTGAGGTGATATCTTGTGTTTTTGATTTGCATTTTTCTGATAAATAGTGATTTTGAGCATATCTTATACCCATTGGCCATTTGCATGTCTTCTGTGGAGAAATGTCTATTCAAGTTTTTTGCCCATTTTAAAATTTGTTTATTTTTTGTTTTTGCTATTGAGTTGAAGGAGTTCCTTATGTACTTTGGATTTTGCCTCCTTACCAGATAATGCAGTTTGCAAATATTTTCTCCCCCTCAAGGTCGTCTTTTCACTTTTTGATTGTTTCACTTGCTATTCAGAAGCGTTTAGTTTGTTGTAGTCTCACTTGTCCGTCTTCGCTTTCTTCGCCTGTGCTTTGGGCATCGTATCTAAGACATCTATGCTCAGACCACTGTTATGAAGCATTTTTCCTAGTTTTCTTCTAGGTTTTACAGTTTCAGGTCTGATATTTAAGTCTTTAATCCATTTTGAGTTCATTATTGTCTGTAATGTAAGAAAAGGGTCGAATTTCATTCTTTTGCATGTGAATATCTCATTTTCCCAACACCAATTGCTGAAGAGATTATCCTTTTTCTATTGCTTTTTGACTATATTTACATGGGTTTATTTCTGGGCTGTCTGTTGTTCTGTTGGCTTATTTGTCTGTTTGCCAGTATCATACTGTTTTAATTATGATAACTTAGTAATGTATTCTGAAACCATGAAGTATGATACTATTAACTTTATTCTTTTTTTCTCACAATAATTTTAGCTTTTTGGAGTTTTTTTGTAGCTCCATATGAATTTTAGGATTTTTTTCTGTTTTTGTAGATAATGCCTTTGGAATTTTGATAGAGATTGCATTGAATATATAAATCAATCCATGAACATGAGATATTTTTGTATTTCTTGTGTCTTCTTTAATTTCTTTCATGAATGTTTAATATTTTTTAATGTATAAGTCTCCCATGTTTTAGTTAAATTTATTGTTAGGTATTTTACAGGAATGTGTATTTTTAAAGCTTCTCTGGTGCAGTCTGTGTGGACATGCCTTTGTGGCCTGCAGCCCAGTGTGTGGAACATGCCAAGTATTTGAAAAGTGTCTGGTTCCCTTGATTAATAATATCAACAATAATGTACATCTAACTCTTCTGGGTGCTCACCATGCTTTAGGCACTGTGCTGAGTACTTTTCATATTATGTAGAAAATGCTGTGGTTGTTTTTATTTTTCTTCTGCCAAATAATAGAATAACATGGCTGAGATGAAAAGGGAGAATACTACTTACTTGAGAGGAAAATGGCTACACCTATACTGAGCTGCACAGTGTACCTGGCCCAGGGAGGCTGGAAGTGCCAGGATTCAGAGAGAATGAAGATCTAGCAAGAGCTAGAGGAGCTGCAGGCTCAGACAGTGCCCTGCGCTTGCAAGGGGAACTAGCAGAACAGGGTCAGCACATATACAAGCTGCTGTACTGACCTTCAGAGCGTAATAGCTGCTGCTTTACCTTTTCCTTCAAAATTGCATGCAGATTTCTCTTGTGGCCAACTCTAACTGAAACCATTCAAGGAAAGGATTTCTAGGAAATATTGTTAACTTAGCTAAATTGACTTGTGTCACAGGTCTTTTTTGGCCATGAATGGGCTTTTGGATTTTATCAGATGAGCATTTAAAAGCTATCAAAGGATTTAAGCCAGCTAGGGTGGTGACGGGAAGGGAAGTGGGAGAGTAACATGAACACATTTGTGATCGGATTTGCATTGTATTGTAGAAAATGGATTGGAGGTGACTAAGAACGGATATCAGTAGATCTATTAGAAGCCTCATGCATTGATCCAAAATAGATTTATGGTGGCTAGCACTGTATGTGGAGGTGAAGGTGATAGAAACAAGTGGATGTTTAGAAGTATTCAGAGGACTCGGGGCTGGAATTACTAGTGGTTGAAGGAGAGGAAGATGCCAAGATTATGAGTTTGGTTTGGCCATTTTGAGTTTACAATTGCATCAAGAATACCCAGGTGGAAATATTCAGTAGCAGTATGAGAGTAATAGTCATTGCTCTAGTGGTAGAAGCATCAGTAGTAGTTGTTAACATTATTATGATTTTCTTACCTTCTGGTGTCCTGAAACCATTTCTGATTTATTCATGGATACTCAGTGCATTGCTCATTGCCTGGCATAGGATAGGGTTAATTTTTTATCCCTCCCCCCCCCTCTCTCTCTCTCACTTTCTCACTGGATGTTGTCATATCACACATTTTCTGTTCTTCCCCAGGCTACCCTCTCTACTTTTGCTAATTCTATCTCCTTCTAGTTCCAAGAGGAGCCTTATTTACGGGTCAGTAAACTTTTCTGTATAAGGCTAGATGGTTTTTATTGCAACTCTTCAATCCTGCCTTCTTACAAAAGCAGCCTGAGACAATACATAAATAAACGGTGGGGGAGCTGTGTTCCATTTGATCTTCATTCACAAATCAGGCAGGGGCTGGATATGGCCTGTGGGCTGGATAATTGGACCCTTGTGCCTCGTCCACTGGGTGTTTCATTTCTTTTATTTTTATTCCATTGGCTTCCAAACATATTCAGTTTTTTTTCTGTCATATTTCCCCCACCAAACACACACACACACAACTTCAGACTTTCTCCCTCCTAAAGTATATATCATCTTTCTTTCCCATTATTTCTTTTTAAATTTTTTAATTAAATTTACTAGGATGACATTGGTGAATGAAATTATATAGGTTTCAAGTATATAATTCTACACTACATCATCTGTATGTATATTGACTTGTGTATTTACCACCCAAAGTCAAATCTTCTATTACTTATTGAAGGTTATCTTTTACTGCTTCTATCTAGTAAACCATTAGTAATCTGACTTTCCCTGTCACTATCTCAAAAATAATTATGGCTTACACTCTTCTGAAAAAGAAGGCTACTTTCTGATCGTCTTCCTTTTTGATCTTTCCCTCTGCAGTATTTATATGGTTCCTTATATTATCCCACTTGGAATACTATACCATGTTCTCACTTTGACTGCTGTGACCCCGGGGTCTCATTCTCCTCCTATCTTTGATGGTTATATATCACTACCATTTAAAAAATTGCAGTACAAACATGTAGACACACACAAATGTATATAACGTAAGTAGTGTAAACTGCACACATCTTAAGGGTACAACTGGATGGATTTTTAAGCATGCACATGTTTGTGTAGGTATCACCCAGATCGAGATATAGAACACCGTCCACCATCAGCATCTCAGAAGGTTCCCTTGTGACCCTTCTCAATCTGTTAATCTGAATCCTGCCAAGAGGTAGCCTTTATTCTGACTTCGATAGCATTAGATTTAGTTTTTCCTATCCTTGAACCTCGTATAAATGAAATTTTGCAGAATATATGGGCATACTCTTTTTTATCCAGCTTCCTTCCCTCATCCGTATGCTGTGATAGTAACCCACGTTGTTGTGGTAGTTGTAGTTCATTCTTTTTAAAATTGTTGTGTAGTTTTCCATTGTATGAGTGTACCACAATTTATTCAATCTTCCTCTTAGTTGATATTTGGGTTGTTCCTGGCTTGGTACTGTTATTACTAATGCTGTTATGAACATTCTTGTACCAGCCTTTTGGTAGACCTATGCCCTGTTGGAAATGTTGAAGTTTTAAGGTAGAAAATGCCACTAAGTTTGAAATGTCTATAAGAGAAGTTTTGATAACATGGATCTGAAGTTTTCTGGAGAGTTAGGAGCTAGAGGTAGATGGTCTAAGCCTCTTTTTTCCTGTCATTCCTCTTCTTTTGTTTGCCTGTTACCTTTTATTTTTTAGGATGTCTAGGACTGTTTGTGGGTTTTTATAGAGCAAGGGGACTGGGCTGGGGAGTTTGTTAATAGAGATAACAGTGGCATCAAAACCTTAACAACGATGGCGTAACCAAGGACTGTGTGCAAGAACTAGAAGGTGAGTCTCAGTGGGTAGTGGAACTGCAGAGTGCAGCTAGAGCTTTCAAGGATGGGGTACAGAACCAAGAATCCAGCAGACTGCAGCAAGTGCAGTGGAGCTGACAGAGAGTGAAAGGTTCTAGCAGTGCAGTGCTGAGGTGCAATCCTGGGGATGTGAACCACATATGGCCAGTCTCTATCAGCTCCATTAAAATCACTTAGAAAGACACCAAACAACCATCTAAGTACATGTAAGATGCCTGATATGCACATATAACAAGTAAGTAATAAATAAACAATTAAAGCAAATATAGTGTGCTTCCTGGGACAAGTCAAATTGTCTAGTACCACCCACCCACAACAGAATGTTATTTCTTAGTCTTTCCTATAGAAACTGGATTCCAGACCTTGTGAAGAGTCAGTGTAAATATTTTAAATTGTTTTTTATATGATGACTGGGCCATAGTAGATTATTTTGTTGGTTGAATTTAAATATCCAAAATTTATAAAGAACTTATAAAACTTAACACCAAAAAAAAAATCCCATTAACAAATGGGCAAAGTACCTAAAATAGGTACTTCTTCAAAGAGGACATACAGGTGGTTAATAAACATATGAAAAGATGCTTAACATCACCAATCATCAGAGAAATGTAAATTAAAACCACAATGAGATACCATCTCACACCTGTCAGAATGGCTATTACCAATAAATCAACAAACAACAAGTGCTGGCAAGGATGTGGAGAAAGGGGAACCCTTTTGTACTGTTGGTGGGACTGCAGACTGGTACAGCCACTGTGGAAAGCAGTGTGGAGATACCTCAAAAAATTAAAAATGGAACTGCTTTATGATCCAGCTTTTCCACGCTTGGGAAAGTATCCAAAGAAACCCAAAACACTACTTCGAAAGAACATAAGCACCTCTGTGTTCATTGCAGTGTTATTTACAATCACCAAGATGTGGAAGCAGCCTAAGTGTCCAGCAGTAGATGAGTAGATAATACAACTGTGGGACATTTACACAATGGAATACTACTCAGCAGTAAAAAAAAGAAGAAAATTTTACCCTTTGCAACAATATGAATGGATCTGGAAAACATTATGCTAAATGAAATAAGCCAATCAGAGAAAGACAAATACCATATGATTTCACTCATATGTGGAATCTAATGAACAAACTGGACTAACAAGCAAAAAAGAGATTCATAGATGGAGAACAGGATAACAGCCTAGGAGGGTGGGGGGATCAATCAAAAGGGAAAAAGGACTCATTGACGTGGACAACAGTGTAGTGATTGTGGGGGGGGGTAAAGGGGTATAAGGGGACTAAATGGTAATGGAAAAAAGTACATTACAAAATAAAAAAAAAGGCCATGTCTGGAATGGAGCCATCATCAGGTACATGCTAACTGAAATCTTGGACACTGACAACATCATTTAGGGGTGGGAGAGCTGTGGAGTAGATGCCCTGAGTGCCCTCCCCATATTTCCGACACCTTACCCACTTCCTTTTGCTCTTCCTACTTCCAACTGCCTACCAATATCTGCTTTACTTTCCCCAAGGACTTTTGAGGACTTTTCTGGAAGCCACGACTAGAGTCCCTTTACCTTTACAGACCTCCGCCTCCAACTTCCTACTCCTCACAAGGGCTGGAAGCATCGTGGAATTAATACCACAGCTGTACCACAGCAGCCCTCAACCAATGCTTGACCCCTGGGTTGGTTAACTCTGAAGTGGTTGTATTTTATACCAGTTCCCCAAGTTTCCTGGTGGATTATGCTCCAGCTGCCCCCAACGTAGCTTGTAACCCATCCTCTTATTGGCTGCCTTCCCTTCCCTGTCTCACTTCCCTGCCCTCCTACCAGTGTTTCCTGCAAATCAACTATTTGTATTAGAGTTTGTAATAGTTTATTTCTTGAAATAAACTATTTGTATTAGAGTTTGTTTCTGGGGAACCCAAAATAAGACAGATCTCTTGGATAATACCTGCAGCTAAAATGCATACAGGGTAAGAACTATGGTACTTTTTCTTTTTGTTTGTTTTGTTTTATGTTTTTTTTTTTACTTTTAAAAATACTGTTTTATTTATGATCATGTATTAAAAATGGTTGTATCATGTTTACATATATACCAATATATATGTAAATCAATCAATATATTGGAAACAGTTCAATAATGAGTCACATCTAAATTTTATAAAGAATGCACAAACATTAAAACACTGATTGGTTATCAGTGTTAAAGCAGAGTGGAGGGAAAACCATCAGCTATCATTTTCATTAAAAAACAGCACCCTCTGTGGATAATCAAGTCAATTAGTAATACTCATCTATACTGCAAAATAATATCTACAGAGGAAAGTTAGTGATTGTACTGATTTTATTACTTCTACTAAGGCATTTTGTCTTCCCCACACTCAATGCAGAGAAATAAAACAATTGAAAAAATATATGTTCTCGTTATTATTCACAATAAAAGGGATCTGCTTCATTTTGCAGGCCTGGCAGAATGTGCAAGAGGGAGCACTGCGCGGTTCAAGTGGATCAAAGTAACATTTTGATACTGACTCACTGAACAGAACCTCATGCAGTTCGGTGACTGGACTAACTCCATGGGAGCGCTAGACTGAACCCTTTCTGTGATATCCCCAGATCAGTAAATAAGATCTATGCAAGAAAAGATAGAAATCAGTCTGTTCGTACATTGTATCTATAGACAGTTTCTTTAGTGGAAGGTGCAAAAGGGACCCTTTCTTGATACATGGATACAAACATTTGTTGTGGTCTCCAGATTGCTAGATTGATGTTGTGTCTGTTATATTGAAGATAAGGTAGACATCAAAACCACTGTCAGATTAAGAAACTTCTATAACTTGTCTCAATTCTTCAAATAATGGAGCCAGTTCCTTTTCTAGGCTGACAATTAGTCCTCCTGTATTGGCATTGCTGCTGGCTATGAAACTCATCACTAAAAGCAAACAATTGAATTGAACCACTTAGTAGGTATTATAATAACAAATGATACTTTTATTTTTTTGAAAGTCCAAGTTTGCTCCCTTAGTCTGTTGCAAAGGCAAAAATAGACAAGAACTAGGTCTCAAAGCATACTTCGGAGCATTATTGGTCACTTGAATAATAGGCACTGCAGCGCTGTCTGACACAGTAATAGCATGGAGCCCTTCAACACTTGGTGACTTTTTGCATAGGAATCACTTTAGGTCATCCGTCATGATGAACCCCTTTCTGCCGCAGGTTCAAGGGCCACGCCTGGCAAAGTGGCTCCAGTTAGTGGGTTTCTGGCCTGCCTGGTTCTCTGTACAGCAGGGTTTGTGGCTGTTGGCTGTTATTTCAGGGACAGAATCAAAGATGGGCTCCTTTTTAAAAAAATTTTGATTAGCAATTATTTAAGTTTTCAACTACTCCTTGAAATTTCTACTTGATGTGCAGTTGATAATTTCAAACTTGACATGACCAAACTGAAATTGGAACTTAAAAAAGACTGTTCCCTGGTGATAGGCAGAGGGAAAGGGTGGTGGGGATAGGTGGAGGTGGGTAAGTGCGAGAAATGGGGATGGAAAGAGACTTTGCTTGGGGTTATGTGTACACAATGCGGTATGCAGATGATGTTTTTTGAGTTTTCACTTGAAATCTGTATGGTTTTGTGAACCAGTAATACATTTAATTAAAAAATTCCTGTATTGATTAGGAAAAAGATTTTTTGGATCTTGTCCATGGGCTTTTTTCCTGTTCATATGTAAAGGGAAAACATTTTAAATGAACTCAGTATGTACTGTGTGTTCCTAATTTTCTGTGATTTTTGAGGCATGAATAACACCTCATACAAATAGAACTTGTACTGTAACTTTACCGCTAGCTATTTTTATTTGATGATCTGAGTCTTGGCATGAATTCCTGGAATCTGAGATTGGTTAGTTTACATTTTGATTTACTCTAGAAGTGTTGACCTCAGAGGTAGTTTAACAAATATTCTAAGTACCAAAATAAACACAAAATATTGTAATTCACAACCAAAAATCCTGTGTGATATTTAGGCATCAGTTTCTTTTTATAGTATCCAGTTTTATATATATTTTAAGAGATTTTTTATTAATACTGGGCAGTGAAGTTCATCCTGGCATCTGATTCGTAATTGGTGATTTTCATGTCTTTGCTTCCTTCCTTCCTTTTGAAAGTTGTTGAACTCTTCACTCTACTATTTTGGAAGTACTGCTTTCTAGGTCCAATTTTAATTGGAATGTTAAAAGTTATATTTTGAATGAGCCCTTAAGTGGAAACCGAATCCAGATCATTGATGACTAGCATTACCTATGCTTTTTTGTTTCTTTCCTAGGCCCAAAGATTTTAGAATTTTAGAACTAGAATGGATCCTAGTTTCACTTTTTTTGTCCAGGTTAATACTTGGAAACTCTAGTGCCTTGTGCAGTTACTGGGCAGATTGTTGGTGTCTGAACTGGATTTGGAAGTGGACCACATGCGCATCAGTCATTGCTTTCCCTCTCCCTGTGCAGCTGCAGGTTCTGATTCTGTTCCCTGCAGGCTCAACCCTTTGCCCCTGGGCTAAGCCTGCCCAGGTCAGAGAATACAGTGGGATTCTCAGCCCTGCCCAGGAGTGAGGTCTGACTTGAGTTGTGCTACCTTGAACTAGAAGCTCGGGGATGGGGAGTGGCAGTCCCATTCCAGTCCTCCAGGAGATCCTGATGCACATTCAAGTTTGAGAATGGCTGGCACAGAGTAAAGGCTCAAATGGTGGTTGAAGCTGTCATTAGTTCTATATGCCTGAAATTTGGATGGCCAATCTACTGCTGTTTTTCATTGCAGTTAAGATACACCACTGTTTCATTTACTTGGGGAAAAAATCCTCTGCTTTTTTTTGTATACTACAAGTTTTTGTATGCTGGAAGAACTGTTTAAAGGTAATATTTAAAATGTTTTGCACACAAAAAAGGAAAATACAAGTAAAATAAGTTGATCAAGGTGTTGCTTAAACTTCTGCACATTCAAAGACAGATACTTCTGTCTTTTTTCACTCAGAGTTCTCATTTCCACGTCTTCTCATGCAACATCATCTTGTGTCAGCAAGACTCAGCAATACAACACTTCTCCTTTTCTTTGTTGGCATATTAACAATATTTTAATGAAACAACATAGGAATGGTAGTAGTACAATACTGTGAATGTACTAAAACCCACTGAAATGTATATTTTTAGATGGTTAAATTTTATTTTATTTTTTCCATCACCATTTACCCCCCATACCCTCTTCTGCCTCTACCCACTACATTTCTTAAGAGTGTTTTATTATCATTTCTGGGTCTTTCTTTCAGCCTCTGATACTGACTGTACATGCTTTGATGTGTGTGCACAGGCAGTGATAACTGTCACAACTACAATCTGGCTGATTGTGATTGTAAGATGCATCATAATTTTAGATATTTTTAAGAGTTAACAAAACAAAACAAAATGATACAGTGTGGTTTAGAATCAAAGAAATAAGATGGTAATTACAGAGTAGTCTATATTTGTATATTCATTTCCTCACTTCTATTCTAGAGATAAATACTATAGATTATGCAACTGTCCTTATCAATTCTTTTTATGCTAATCTATTATTAACCTTAGATTAGGCCTTGTTTATATGTAGGTTGGCATATCTTTATCTTCAGAACCTTCTTGTCTTAAAGAGTATTTTAAATCATATTTTTAATCTCATGAAACGTAGCTCACCCTATGGAATAATAAATGTGTTAGTCAAGGTTCTCTAGAGAAACAGGACCAGAAGTATATACATGAAGGTGGGGGAGGAGAGAGAGAGGAAGAAAGAGAAATATGAATGAATCAATGAGTGAATGCATGTGAATGAATTGGCTATACAATTGTGGAGGCTGATAAGTCCAAAATTTGCAGGGTAGGTTGGCAAGCTAGAGGCCCAGGGAAGACTTGATGTAGCTTGAGTCTAAAGATAGTCTGAAGCTGAATTCCCTCCTTCTTGGGGGACCTCATTCTGTTTTCTCTTAAGGACTTCAACTGTCTGAATGAGGCCCACCTCCATTTTGAAGATGCCACGTGCTGTGGAGAATGCAGAATACATATACGCTGTATAGAAACTTATATTGTAGTTGCTTAAATGAGACATTCAAGTGGATATGTAATTAATTAAATAACAGCAGAAAACAATAATGTAGATACAGACTATTTAAAATTGCATGTGAAGTGTATATTGCTTTTGTAAGATTCATCTTTTTCATGTTCTCAATAAAAAGCCTATCTTTTTTTTTAATAGGTTGGGAAGATATAAATGAAACTTTTAAAAAATAATCTGTTGGCGTAAGTTCCAACAATGTGGTATTATCACCAAAGCTAGTTTAGGACAGAAATAGATGACAGTTTTGCAGTATATTAATTAAAATTAGTATAAAGATTGCATGTGTTTTCCTAGTCATGCTTTTGTATATATAAATATTTTTGAATACTAAGTAGGATTAAAATATAGTAAATCCAAATCCCATAAGGCAAAACTGAAAATCAGCTTTGTTGATTTAGTATAATCCTTAATTTGTAAAACTCACATGCATGTGGATATATGGATATATATCATTTTAACAGATATTTAGGGTCAGTTTTCATTTGTGGGTATAATTTGTAGTTGATATAATCAGTATGTGAGTTCAGTATGTTTTGGATGAATTGTTGTCTTTTAGGTGGTTTTGGATCTGCTAAGTCTGTTCTCTGAAATAAACATGTATATGTTGAAGGAAGACACATTTTTTTTTCCCTCTTGCTGGAGCACCTTATAATATGATGAGCATTAAAAGTGTTTTTTGCACCCTGGCTGGTGTGGCTCAGTGGATTGAGTACCAGCCTGAGAACCAAAGGGTTGCCAGTTCGATTCCCAGTCAGGGCCAATGCCTGGGTTGTGGGCTACGTCCCCAGTTGGGGATGTGCAAGAGGCAACCACACATTGCTGTTTCTCTCCTTCTCTCCCTCTCTCTGTAAAAATAAATAAATAAAAACTAAAAATGTTTAAAAAAGTATTTTTTGCTTTTATTAGAAATCTAGTGAAATATTAAAGATGTTCCTAAACTTTTAAACAGAGTTGTGATACATCTTTGTATTATATACTCTGAGAAGAGAAGGTACAGGTCAAGAGAAGAAAGAATGATTAAAAACAATTTATATTATTTGAGAGTGCAGAATCTGTGGGTATCTTGTTACTGTGCACTGGTTAATTTCAGGCACCAATTCTATTCTACATTCCATTATTGTTTGTCAGAATTAATGATAAAAATAGTTCTTTTCTTCTGCATTTCTATAAAAGGACTGGTTTCACAGCTAAGATTGTGGTGTCAGACAGATACAGTGTTTTTAAAGGTCTGAAATGTCTTTTGGGAAAGGTTCTTATTTTAAAACGAGCAAAAGTTATCAAAATATAGTTAAGTTAATTAGTTTTTTTAATAGTGGACCTGTTAGGTAAAGGCTAGTAGTATTTTATTTTATTTTATTTTCCAGTAGTTGACCTTTTAAATTCACTTTGCACCTAGTTTAGTGATTTAGAAACAAAATAGCCTTATGATTCTTTTGTTTCCTCTTGAAGGTGTTATGGTCACGCACTCAGCTTAGTTGGCGGAGGCATGCAGAGTGTGACACTTACTAGACCTGAGCATTCTTTTCTTTTCTTGTGGATTTTATAATCTTTGAATGCGTGCTTCTCAGACCATGGCTTAATTTTACTGGAATTTAATTTAGAGGAATTTGAAAACTGACCTGATCCTAGAAATCAATACTATTAAAATTTTTTTATTTCAAGTTCAAAACCTCCTACACAACTGTAACTCTCTGCTATGGTAGTCCAGAAGTTTAACTACTATAGTCCAGGTTCTGTGTTTGCAATTTAAGAATATACGAAGTAGAAGGATTTTAAAGCTGCTGCCTAGGAGCCAGTTGTCTCCTGGAGGAAACATGGGAGGAGACCGCCTTACTTCACTTGAGTTGCGGCAATTATGCAAGGTCCTCTTGAAGTAATTTTCTTTATTTAAAACAACATAATGGAACCTAAGTTCATTATTATTTGTATTGGTTAGGAGCTTGGTTTAGGCAAAAAAAACAAAACAAAACAAAACAAGAAACCAAAAACCAAAAAAAACCACAATTTTTTTTAATGTGACTGAAAAGTTCAGGACCCTGTTGTGTATCTTTCTGCCTTCTTCATGTTGACTTCACCTTCAGGCCCTGTGTAGAGGCAAGGTGAGGACCAGCAATACAGGTATGCTTCCTTGAATTCAGCTCAAAAGAGAATGTGTGTTCTTTAAGAGTCTGAATATGGTTCTAGACTTGACTCTTGCTGATCTAACTTGGATCCTGTGTTCCTCTCTGAACGGGTTTCATGGTCATCGAGACGGGGTTTTATGATCATTGCAGATCTTCGTTATTTGCCCAGCCTTGGGATTGGGATCAGCATGAACCCCGTCCGAAGCACATGGAGTGAGAGTAGGGGAGGAGTGCCTCACCAGAGGAAGTTCAGGTCATGGTTCACAGAAGGTGAACGAATGTGGGCTGTGGCAAAAATGATAAATGTCCAAAGCCATTGTGCCAGTGACTTGGAATTTAGGCTGACATGCCTTTTTGAGAAACTAAAACAGTAGTTTCTATTGAGTAGCATATCCATTAGAAGGCACATTTAGCTGATGGTAACGGAAACTGGAAATGACAGTGGCTTAACAGTATGAAGGCTTATTTTCTCTGGAAGTAGGTAGTCCAAGATCGATGCTGCAGTGCCAGGCCAAACCCAACACCACTTTGAATTGCTGCAGCTCCTGCAATCACTACCTCACTTTTAACGTGTTTTACTAGGAAGTTATGCTTAACATCTTTCACTTACACATCATTGGCCGTACCTTGGAAACATGGCCATATATATCTGTAAAGAATTGTGGGAAATGTATCTATTTAGCTAGGCATAATGCCACCCCTAATACTAACACAATATGTGTTTTGTTAGTAAGGAAGAACTAGTGAATGGCTATTAGGGAGGTAGGAGTAGTCTTTTAACATGTGTTAAATTATTATCTGATACGAATGACATAGGTGGCTTGTTCAACAACCCAGTGAATTTTGTACATTTAAGGTTCAATACTCATTTTAGATGGTAAAGTAAATGGTGGAACTAATGCATACCCTAAAGTTGGTGGCGAGGAGTGCATTGAGTGAGTATCGGACAAGGCCGCTGAAGGAAGAGCTAGAGATGGTTCTGACTGATCGCTCTCTTGCATGTGTGGCTGTGGAGTGATGCTCTTTTCCAAGATAAGGAACGTAGTGTCAGGTTTGCAAGAGAAGGTAAAGAGTTAAGTTTTGGACACTTAAAACTATAAATGCTGGCATCAGATGACATTCTGGTGATGTCATTTGTTTACCAGCTGCACATTTTGATATCTATTGTGCATTTTCTGGCAGAGAACAGAGAACTGGATACTTTAGAAATTCTCTGCTTTCTTCAGTTTCTCTCTTCCACCTGTGATTGAGGTTACTAGAAGTTATGGAGCATTGCGTCCAAAGGACCTTAAATTCCAGCTTTATATCTCAGAACAAGAGAAGTCTTTGTGTAATCAAGCATAGATTGGATGTTTGGAGGATGAGATTCCCTGTCTTAGGTTTGTCACAGTTCTTTACAGGGCAAGGAATGAGAAGAGGCCCCCGGACTTACCGAGGTGACTGGTAAGTCACCAAGTTAATACAAAAGTTAATTGGTAATATGATGTTATTCCTAGGGAGCAAGGGACATTTTTGGGGCTGTTGGAGAATTATATAGAACTGCAAAATTATATTCTGGGAGAAATTTACTCAAAAGGGCTTTTAACTGTACTCAACTAAGCATTTGTTAGCCACACTGAACTCACTTGTCTTCTGTCACTTTGATAACGTGATTGTAGCTGTTACTTGCTTTGAAATTTATTTAGTTCAGTATTTATTGAGTGAAGTTTTGCCTTTTCCATTATTCTAAATAGGAAAATACAATTATTAATAAGGGAAAATACCTTCAAGGTATACTGTTTTATCATTACCTATTTATCACTCTACTTTTTCATGGCATGCTAGGCTCAATTCCACAGACAAGACATTCCACAGAGCTTGGTGGACATTTTGCAGGGATGCTATAGTTTAACTACAAACATTGAATAAAGACTAATCAGGCTAAGGCAATTTGGAAAATAAATATGCAGTGCATTTGTGGGAGCTGCTGTTGTTTAAGGTCAATATTAATTGTTACAGAATTAATAAACAGTTCTGTTTGTTTTTACACAATGTCACACCTGGCTTCCTGTCAGGTCTTTGGAAGTGGTTGATCAAATGTATGTTTGCTTGTTTGTTTGTTTATGTCTAGAACACACTACAGATCCCGCTTTAGAGAATGTGCCCACTCTGAGAAAGGGAGACAAAAGCTTCTGTGTTCGGGGAGTAAGGAGCTCCTCTAAGGACCCTTTTAACTTGTGCACACAGTGAGTGGTGTTGCTGTTTTCCTGTGATGACAATTGTGTGGATGATGCCACTTGTTTCCCAGTCGGGCACTGGCATTTTGAAACTCTATTGTCATCTTTTGGCAGAGAGCACAGAAACAGGAGCAGTTGTAGTGTCAAAAGGGTCTTTCTGTATTTAAAAGCGTTTTATTTATAAAAGTAGAGGGTTTCTTTCTTTCCAGTCAATCACTAATTCTGTTGTCTTATTCTTGGTATGTTTTCCCCCCATCTGTCGTTTTTTGCAAGTCTAAAACTCAAATCATCTTACTCCCAGAGTAGTTCTTTCTGCAGACCTTTTCTGGATGAACGGTGCCACCTTCTACCCAGTTCTCCTAAGCCGGAAAAATGCAAATCATTTGAGATTAACTTTTCCTTCTTGATCAACAAGTTCCGTTGTTGTTCTGTAGTAGATTCTCTCTCCCTTTATCGGTCCTTCTACCCAGGATCAAGCTCTTACCATCTTTCCTGGACTTTTGCAACACCCCGTTAAAACTCCCTGTCCACTCTTGTCCCTCTCTCATCCTGGTGTAATCTGTCACCAAAAAATGTGGGTTAGGTTGCTCCTGTTTAAGTCCTTCAGTGACTTCAAATGCCTATCAGTTGAACTGGACCTAAGTTTCCAACCATGTGATTTAGAACACGGTACTTCTAAGGAGATATACAGTGGTTCAAACAACAGTATTTTGGCTATTTCATTTTCACCTCTCATTTTGAAAGGATGAAACAGGATGAAGTTATATTCATGCTTCATGTTAAGAATTACATCTTCTGTTTATATAGAACACGGGTTAACCACTCTCTATAGAACAGGATTGGCTATTGCGTTGTCCCCCTTTCACTTAGGAGTCACTGGACTTGATATTTCTCATTCTTGTGGATGTAGTTCTTTATACTTTTCTTCATATGTATTAAGTCCTGAGATCTACATTTTGTCTATAGCTCAAAGTCTGTCATAAATTTAACACTATTTAAATTTTTATGTCAATGATATACTATCGTATGTATTCCTCAGTACATTTTGATCTGCATTGCTTGTGTGTTTATCGTGCGGTACTACTTCATTTATTTTCACCATTGTGTGAGTGTAGCATAATGTGTTCTTCCTTCTGCTGATGTTCGTTTGCGTCCCCTCTCCCCCATTTTTCAGCCATTCAAAACCTTTTCAGATTAGCTCCCATGCACCCAGCCTGATACTTGGGAGTGGAGAGTATATTGTTCTGTGTAGTTGCTGTTAATCCTTATATATTTAATGATTTTTGGTAGATTGCTTATCCTTAAAATGAGTATCTTGTTTACTCAGCATTGGTAGCTGGCATGAACTCAAGCATTGGGCATAACTGTCTTTCTAGATTAGTGAAACCTCACCTAGTTTTGCAGGACTATCTGCAGCAGTGAATGAGATCCTTTGTAGGAAATTTCTTCCTTTCCAGCTGCTCAGAGCTTGCCCTGGGAAATGTTTTCTCCTCTGCTTGTTGCTTGACCAGGTGACTTCTGTCATCCACATGGCTGTGCTTCAGAAGACTAGTGAGGAGGGACAGACTCCAGGAGGGGAGTCCCCCACTGTCTTGGAGTTTGCAGGTCACTAGCCCTTGGCCCTCTAGTTCAGTGGTTCTCAAACTGTAGCCGCCTACACAATCACCTGTAGGGCTTGTCAGTTGATGGCCTCAGCCCTAAATGTCTAATTCAGAAGATCTGGGATTGGATGTGAGAGTATTCACTTCTAATAAACTTGCAGGTGATGCTGATGCTGCTGTTCCTGGGACCATACTTGGAGAATCACTGCTTTAGGCCCATATTTCCCAACCTATTTTATTATTTTGACTTATGGGCCTCTTTAATATTAAGATATACTGTATTTTGATATACCGTATTTTGCCGTGTATAATGCACAGTCATGTTTTTGGCCCAAACTTTCAGAAAAAAATTTTATTTTAATTTTTTAATTAATTTTTTAAACTTTTAAAAATTGTTATTTAATTACAGTTATCTCCATCCCCCCCCCACTGTGTACCCCGCCCCACCCATCCCTGCCACCCATGCTCATTTTTACCCCCCTTTGGCTTTGTCCATGTGTCCTTTATATATGTTCCTTGATGACCCTTCCCCTATTTTCCCCCATTATTCCCTCCTCCCTTCCCTCTGGTTACTGTCAGTTTGTTCTTTATTTCAATATCTCTGGTTATATTTTGCTTGCTTATTTGTTTTGTTGATTAGGTTCCATTTATAAGTGACATCATGTGGTATTTGTCTTTCACTCCTGGCTTACTTTGCTTAGCATAATGCTCTCCAGCTCCATCCATGCTGTTGCAAAGGGTAGGAGCTCCTTCTTTCTTCCTGCTGCATAGAATTCCAGTGTGTAAATGTACCACAGTTTTTTGATACATTCATTTACTGATGGGCACTTAAGTTGTTTCCAGCTCTTGGCCATTGTAAATTGTGCTGCTTTGGACATTAGGGTGCAAAGGATCTTTTGAGTTGGTGTTTCAGAATTCTTAGGGTATAATCCCAACAGTGGAATTGCTGGGTCAAAAGGCAGATCCATTTTTAGTTTTCTGAGGAAGTTCCATACTGTTTTCCATAGTGGCTGCACCAGTCTGCAGTCCCACCAACAGTGCACTAGGGTTCCCTTTTCTCTACATCCTCACCAGCATATGTTGTTTGTTAATTTGTTTATAATGGCCATTCTGACTGGTGTGAAGTGGTATCTAATTGTGGGTTTAGTTTGCATCTTTCTGATGGCTAGTGATGCTGAACATCCTTTCATATGTCTCTAGGCCCTCTGTATGTCCTTCTTGGAGAAGTATCTTTTTAAATCCTTTGCTCATTTTTTAATTGAGTTGCTTTTCTTCCTGGAGTGGAGTCATGTGAGTTATTTATATAATTTAGAGCTCAAACCCTTGTCCAAGGTATCATTTGCAAATATATTTTCATATAAGTTTGATTCCCTTTTCATTTTGCTGATATTTTCTTTAGCTATGCAGAAACTTTTTATTTTGATGAGGTTCCATTTGTTTATTCTTTCCTTTATGTCCCTTGCTTTAGGGGACATATCAATGAAAATATTGCTGCATGGAATATCTGAGACTTCCCTGCCTATGTTGTCCTCTAGGACTCTTGTGGTGTTGTGACTTATGTTTTAGTCTTTTATCCACCTTGAGTTTATTTTTGTGTTTGGTGTAAGTTGGTGGTCAAGTTCCATTTTTTTTGTGTGTAGCTGTCCAGATCTCCCAACACCATTTGTTGAAGAAATATTTCATTTTAATTTTTTAATTCAATTTTTATTAATTTATATTTATATAGGTTTTCCTATTATAAAGGAATTTTAGCATTTATTTTTGAACACATTATGGTACACAAAATTTTATGTGACCAATAATTACAAAACACAAGAACAGATACAGAGTATTTTAGGTACTAACCATATATAATGTGAATCCTTGTATTTCCCTAAAAATTTGGGCAAAAAGTGCACATTATACATGGCAAAATGTGGCAATTTCACATCACCCACATGAATTTATAACTGTTTTATAAATTTTGCATGTTATAAAGAAGGGCTTTGAGTTAAAAATTTGTATCAGCATAATATTAAACATTGTGGTCATCTAGAACCTCATGGCCCAAAGCATGATCTGTGGACTGGAATACCTGGGAACTTGATAGAAATGCAGATTCTCATACCCCACCCCTGACCTAATGAATCATAATCTGAAATTTAATAATATATGTGATTAGTATACATATTAAACCTTAAGCTACTGGTCTGAGGCTCACATTGTAATGCAATGCTAATAATATTCAAAACAAGAAATACCTCAAGTTTTAATATCTAAAAAGTGGCACATGTTTCATTCACTTTCATTTTCTTGCTATCATCTAAGAAAAAGCATCATTTCTTTGAAAACAGAAAGAATATATCAAATTGGTTTGGGCCAACTAATGAAATTTAATGATGCATTATGCCAAAAAAAATGGACATAATCTTATTCATGGTTAGAAATATTACTTATTGCCCATAAAAATATCAACTGCCTTATTTTAATAATTTCCATGAAATAATAGATTTCTGACTGGTGCTTGCAATAACCTCTCTGCAGATAACACGTTATATGTATATGTGGAGAGTGCATCCCCCCAAATTAAAAGCTTAACTGGATATAATTTTGCTATATTTATTACTTTTTGATTTTTTGGAAGTAGTAGTAGGAACATCTTCCATCAGATTAGTATAGTTCAGGACTCTAGAGAAGATTGTCTTGAGGCAAATTGCAGAATTCTTACCATTTTAAAATGTTCTAATAACTTGTATTTTAATATCATCATTCATTATAGCTCTTTTTAAAATAACGGTCAATGGGGATAATAAAAACTCAACCCTTCAGGGTTGTGAAGATTGGATTTGTATATGGAAAAACCTAAAGGGTGCCTGTCACATGGTATGTTTTCATAAGTTACTGCATCAGTCCTATCCTCCTCTTCCTCTTCCTCCTTTCTTTTTTTAAAAAAATTTATTTTAATCATTATTCAAGTACAGTTTTCTCCTCTTTCCTCCTATCTTATTCCTCTTCCACACCATAGTTACCTCAGAACATAGCAGCTCAGGACAGAAGAGTTTCATCATCCACTGTGTAAAGCCAAGGGGTAGACTGGATGCAGTATAGAGCGCCAGCTATTTTTTTCCAGGAGGTGGAGAATGTAACATAGCGTCTAGCGGTAGATAGCGAGGTTGAAATAGGGAGTAATCAAGGTTGATGGTGCTGGTTAGGGCCATTGGCTTTCTTTCCCTACTGGTCCTTTGATATGACTGCAGTTCCTAACTCTCTCTTGGCTGGGGTCATGTGACTGCTTAAGGCCACCGAATTACGAGCAGAAATTTTGTGTGTCATGAGTTGCCTGTTTGAGATCCTCCAAAACTTCCTTTCCCTGTGGCACAGTCATCGGTAGTTGTTGGGATGAGGACTGCTCTGAAAGCTTGGGTTCCTGTGTGACCGTCATATGCGGGGTACCCTGCCAGTCTTCAGCTGGTACGTAGCATGATCAAGAAATAGATCTTAGTTGTTTAAGCCTTTGATGTTTGGGGGTTGTTTATTATTGTAGCAATATGTGGTCTGTATCACCCAATAAAGATTTTTTTGATAGGTTTTGAGAACTAAAAAGTCATACAGAAGGACAGCAAGTGTGGAAGTGGGTGGGGTGAGCCAGAAGCCCCGAAGCATGGTGCTAGGAGCTCACCAAGGAGTCTTCAGGAGCGTGTGCAACTCTAATGCCAGTACAGTGGAGAGGGGTTGAGATCTCCCGCATCCCCTCGCTACTTCAGAAAACTGACCCACTGTCACAAGTATATACATACATTGTGAAACATGTTTGTTCTACTTCTGGGCAGTGTGCAAACAGTAATTTAAAAATCAATGTAGAAAATAAATACAGTGCGTAGAAAACCAGGATTTAGGAAAAAGAACCATGTTGGAGGGTTTAAGGATTTTTTTTTTTTACTACAGAGAAAATAGTATGTTTCCCCATTCCCTCCTCACCATGCGTGTTTACATTCACACATCCCTGCACACCCATATGTATATACACACATAACACGAGGTCTGTTCAGAAAGTATCCAGCCATGTACTATGAAAAATAGAGACATTTATTGAAGAAGATACAAGATACAAGAAACATTGTACACAGGACAATGATGCCTCAGTCCCCTTCAAAGTAGGCACTTTGGGACCTCACACAGTTCTACCAGTGTCATTAGCAACTGTATCACAATGTTCTGTCTGCTCTGGTTGCAGAAGACACAGAATGAATTTTGCCATTACACGTTTCATCCCCAGATCTTATGTCAAAATCTCGACACAGTAGTTTTTGGAATCGCCAGATCAGCTTCTAGTTCTCACACTGTCAGTTGCAGACCTTTGTTGACTGCAGCCCACACATGTTCAACATTCTCAGGTGTTCTGCTTGTTGCAGGCCTTGCAGAACATGGATCACTTTTCAACAGATTCTTGACCATCTTGGAAGTGTTTGTGTCACACTTGAATTTGTGGTGCACACATTGCATCATCCTTGAAAGCCTTCTAAGTCATCTGAATAGTATCCACAGAAGAATGTTCAAGCTTCATGAAAAATTTGATGCAGATTCATTGTTCTACTCACTCTGTCATTTTGGATGCCACAGCCACACAGTACACATGCTCACTCCATGGCACCTACCACCCCCACTGACCAGTAGAGTGAAGTTGCCATTGTTCATGCATGCACATTCCAGTCCACTTTCCTTGGCTGCCAGGTTCCATCGATGTTGTGCAAACTGTTCTCATTATATTAACAGTGGCTGGCCTTGTTCTGGACAGACCTCGTGTTTTTATCAACTCTTCTTGTGATAACCAGTCATTACCCATCTTGAAATGTCACCTTCCCCTGAGGCCTGTTGGTGTACAATATTTAAAACTGCATCCCTTCTTCCTTTCCTTCTGAACTCCTAATCTCCCAAGCAGCTCTTTTTACCCCTTTTCAGGATTTAGCATTTTCTTTGATTTACTTGTTTAATATGGTTACTGTTATTCTCTATCTCCACCACAATGCAAATGCCACAAAGAAAGGAAATTTTATCCATTTTGTTCATGGACAATAGTCCTGGTACATAATAGTATTTGTTGACTTGCATGTAGTACCTTCATGAAGGAGGACCAGGAACACCGTCTGGGTATGGACAGCCTAGGTGTTCCCAAAAGAGAGGTTAAATCTGATGCAACTTTGTGATCTCAGTCACATTTTTAAACCACAGTTTGATTTGCTTGCTCTCATTCTATAGCTTATAAAATAGTTCTAGTCAAGCAGAATTAAACTTCTTTGTGAAATTTTCAATATGTCATGTTTAAAAACTGAATTTTGAAGGTAGCACATCATTTACATGGTAAGGGAAAAAGTAAGGGATGATGTTAATTAGCGGGAAGAACCATGAGCTTTAGCAACAAACCACTTCATCATCTCCTGTTAGGTGTGACTTTGGGTAAGTGACTTAACCCAGAGCCTCAATTTTTCAGTCTATAAAACTGGAATAACGTGTGCTGGGACACTTATTGGGTAGGCTAAATATACAAAGTTATGTGAAAATGCCTAGCGCACAGTACGTACTCATTTATATTGGCTCTCTTTTCCTTTCCCTTCTCACCATAAAAACAGCTTTTATTACATTTTTATTTAATATTATTTTACATATTTTCAACTTAACCCTAATTCTGGTTCCCACTGACTTTCTGTTAGATTATTTTAGTAATCTATGGCACACAGAATTTCACAAATGTTTCAAAAACCCATAGATAGATAGCATTCACCGGAGCATGAGTTTGGGGGGATTGTTTGGGAAGATCTGTTTCCCTCATGTGATTTGCACAAAAGATGTTTTGTCTTCTGCTTGTTGTCAAAAATATCAACAGTGCTATCCTCATGGATTGGCACCTTAGATTTAGGGCTGGAAAGAATCAATTTTTCCTCTTACATATTAAGAAATTAAATCATCTGGATGTAAAGTGGCAGAGTAAGGGATAATAATTCAAAATGACTTCTTGTTCAGTGTTCTTTCCACCATATGATACTTTCACATAAATGAAACACAAAATTTGATATTTTTTATTATTAACGGTGATACTGTTGGTACAGACTTCTGTCACACACATTTAACTTCTTGAATTTGTCTCCACCACGCACAGAGCACTAAAGGGCGTGCATAAAACCATGTGTCCCTTGCGCTGCCCCCAGCCATAGGGCCACCACCACCCCTGTGCGTATAGTCCTTACATTCTTCTATCATTTTCACCAAATGTAAACTTTCATGTGCTTTACTTTTTTCACTTTAAAATGTAAAATTAATATATTATAAATGATATGCATTGGCTTCTCACAACTCCATGACCATCTCTGCTTATTCTCAGCTACTATTAATTAATTGCTTGATTTTTAAATTCATGTAAACGTGCTTATTGAGCACGGTGTCAGACGCCGTTCTGGCCTCTGAGTGGAGGAGAGAAGATGATGGAAGAAAACCGCTGTTGGAGTGGAGCTTACCCTCCTGGGTTGTGGTTGGTGAGACAATAAGGGTGCAAATAACAATCTCTATAGTACACCATAAAAGGGAGAAGTGAATTTCTTCAGACATACTTAGGGGAAGGCAAAAGTAGAAATTTATCTGGACTTTAAATGATGAGTAGAAGTTCAGCAGGAATTGAAATGAGAAGTGTGCTCCGGCACGCTTCGTTGTTGTTTCAGTCTGGTGTAGCTGTTGTTTTGCATGGTGGCACTTGAAATTCTGCATTCAAAGCTACCATGGTCTAAACTTTTGGAAAATTGGTTCCTTTTGGAAATAGTTTCCTTTTTTAAAATTAAATTTTTTTTAGATTTTATTTATTCATTTTTAGAGAGAGAGGAAGGGAGGGAGAAATACAGGGAGAGAAACATCAATGTGTGCTTGCCTCTCACATGCCCCGAAGTGGGGATCTGGCCTGCGACCCAGGCATGTGCCCTGACTGGGAATTGAACTGGCGACCCTTCAGTTCACAGGCCGGCACTCAATCCACTGAGCCACAGCAGCTAGGGCTGGAAATAATTTCTTTATTTGCAAAATAATACTATTTCTTTTCTTAGAAATTAGTGTCTGTTGATCTCCTAATTTTTCCCCTAATTTGTTTATTTGAACTAGACACGAAGGTTTTTATAGGTGATTTCAGCCTATTTGACCTTGTTTAATGTAAGAGTTTTGCTCTTTAGTTTCTTCCCTGCCATTTTGTATGTGTATATTTGCTTCAGTACCATAAGATGCTTACCACAGAGGTTGTCAGCCTTGGCTACACACTAGAGTCCTTTGGAGAGCTTTAAAATGCTGATGCCTGGGCCCCACCTGCATCTGGTGTGTGGCCTCAGCACCAGGATTTTTAAAAGCTCCTCAGGTGATTCAACTTTGCAGCTAAGTGTAAGAAGCCATTGGTTTAAAGTATTTTGGAAGTAACTGAAACATGCTTTCTCCACTTTTGGAAAGTAGGTAACTGTGGCTTATCTGAGTGGTGCGATCAATCTGCCATCTCAAGTCTCCTCCTTAGAATAAAGTGAAATGATTAGAATTGGGGTGGAGAATCAAGTCCTCAACTTTGTTAAAGCACTGTAATTGCTATTCACCAAACCATGAGTGGAATTAGAGCATATCCAAGTATATGGATAGAATAATTTTAAGGCCTTTAAATTCCTGTGTGGATGAGGGAAGGAATAATAGTTCTTCTTTTGAGCTCAATGCAGATCGGAATCCTTTGGCTCATTGTCAGAAATTAACAGATCTGTGTTTAGAGCCTATGACAAATACTAATTTATCGTTAGTATAGTTGGGCAAACATTGTTCTCAAACTCTTGTTGACTTTGTCACCTACTTTCACTGTAATAAGTACTCTGTTACCATAAGAGGATCTTTGTTTACTCCAGTAACAAGATGTTGGACAAGGACTTGTAAACTCAAATAGTTGCCTCCCTGGGGTATCAGAGAGCTTCCAAAAATAAATCGATCTGAACTTTAGAGTTTTCCTTGCTTTTATTCTGAGAAGAAATCTAGCCTATTTCCAGCTTGGAATTGGGAGCTGCGATCAGGTTAGGGATGTTTGCTGTCATTTCCCTGTTTGTTTTGAAGCGTTGTGAATTCCCAGAACACACCCATATTTGTAGTATGAACAACAGTGGGGCTACAAACTTCTTTTACATCTATATGACATACTAGTATGGTGTCTGAAAACAGTGGGGCTTAGCGAAGAGATGGATAGGATAATCAGAATTCAAATCCTAGGTTTTCCATTTATAAGCTGTTACCTTGATTTATTTAACTTATTTAGCCTTAGTTTTCATATCTGGAAAACTGGTGGAAATGATTCTTAAGTTGTAGGTTTGTTAATGAAGTGAAATAGTTTAGATTCTTAACACAGTACCTGCCCATAGTTGGTCTGTAATAAATAATCTTTCTATAGTCTTGAGATTGAATTATTCTAGAGAATTATTCTAGTAAAAATGATACCTGAGAACAAACTAAGGTCAAAATTTTTTAAATAATAAATATTATTAATAATTACTATTTGAGGTGATGTGTATGAGTCATATTTTATATATCTGAATTCCTGAATATTTCTGAATTTCTAATAAACTTGATGCTCTCCTGATAAAGGTATTGATATATGGATGCCTTTGTTTATTATGAAAGGTTTTATGCTTTTTCATTATGTTTAGAGACATGTTTCAAGGACTCAGAGATTCTTATGATTTGAAGGGAGAAATTGGAAAGTCGATAGTATAGACTATGCAGTCAAGTATAGCAAAGGCATAAATAAGTACCTGTGTGCTTGGACGCACAATGAATATCTAAGTGAAGTGTAATGTAAGGCAGGTTGGTGTGTAGCCAAATCAAATGAATTCATTCATTAAAAAATGGTTATTTCATTCCTTCGTGTGCCCAAGTAAGATCATCATCATAATGACTCCCCCTGCTTTCTGCCTCTCACACTTGTTCTCATTTTTAAAGGCACAGTTCAGATGTGGTTTATTTTATAAAGCCTACCGGCCTCCCTCCCCCATCGCATACACTCCAGGGACACTAATCCCGTTTCTCTGCAGTCTGTCTGCATGCAGCCTCCCTGCCACTTCTTTCACCATTTCATTTTCAAAGAACTTAAGTTCATGGCATTAGATTGAAGGTTGTTTCGGGTCCCACTGGCTTTGACATCAGAGAGAGATTCATTTTAATCTCCATTTTGTCACTTATTTTCTTTGTAAAGATTTCTCCTTTTTGTGCTCAATTTACTTATCTCTAAGACTGCGATACAAGCTTCTATCTCATAGTTTTGTTGAAAGGTTAAATGGTGTCAGTGGCCTAAGTAAGTGTTCAATAAATGGTAGTGAATGTTGTTATTGTATGTAAATATGATACTTGACTTAAATAAAACCTCCGCTTCTAAACTGAACTTTTTAGGACAGGGAACCATCACTTGGCATTTAGCATAAGGTTTAATAAGTCAATGTTTGTCAATTGACTACATTAACTTTCATTTTTTACTTGACTTTTAAAAAGAATCATATTGGCAGATGTCAAAATAGTTCATAAAAGCTCTTTTCTAAGTGACTTTGTTTTAAAATCCCTACAGATACCTTCTTTTCCCATAACTTTACTGCCCTGAAATCTGAGTATTCCACCAAGATAACATGATAGGAATGTTCAGTGGTTCGGAGCCATATCCTACTTAGACTCATGCAGGCCGTCCAGATTTCCTGAGAGCTCGGTACAGGGACACACTGCTTGCTGATCCGCACAAGCAATAATGCCATCTCTGCCTCAAGAAAGAGGTAAGTGGACTGACTTAATCACATTGCAAAATATAAATATAGAACATCACTGCTGATTAATTTTAAGAATGAAAAATTAATTGGGGACTCTTAAGAACTAGAACTTAAAATTTTGCATTTTGGGGGAGGGCATTTGTATTCGCTGGTGTGGGATTTTTGTTATTTCAATGATATTTTGTTGGTTTACATTTCTTTTAAAGTTATTCAGGGACCCTCTCCCCTGGATCTGAGTACAGAATTGTCTTATCAAAGCACTATGAAAAGGAAAGTCAGAAAGAAGAAAAAGAAGGGAATAATCACAGCAAATGTGGCCGGGACAAAGTTTGAAATTGGTAGGTCTCCTAAGAATCTTAAGATTTTCATACATCTTGGCAAAACTAATTTGATGTTGAAAACATGTAGAAATTCAGAGAGACAATCATCTTTTATGAATGTAGTTTTAAATGCCTTCTATAAAATTTTATGACATACTTAAAATGTCGATAATCAAATAAAACATGAGTATAAACTAAAACCTTTAGTTATTAATGTGATTTTGATTAAACTTAATGTTAAATTTGAGTATAAAATAATATGAGCATTAAACAAATTAAAATGTTAACTATAAAATGAACAGTTTAAAATTTTAAATTTTTATTAAACAAAGAGTACCCGACTTAAAGAATAAAAGCACACTTCTCTCTTTAAAAAAATTTGTTTGAAGATGCTGTTGCTATTTATTAATGAAATTCTAATTTTCTTTTTTCTTTTTTAATAATTTTTTTTTTAAGATTTTATTTATTTATTTTTAGAGAGGGAAGGGAGGGCGAGAGACAGAGAGAGAGAGAAACATCAATGTGCGGTTGCTGGGAGACATGGCCTGCAACCTAGGCATGTGCCCTGACTGGGAATCGAACCTGCGATGCCTGGTTCGCAGCCCGCGCTCAATCCACTGAGCTACACCAGCCAGGGCAATGAAATTCTAATTTTCATGTGTAAATAGTATCTGCAGTGTAGAGAACAGATAAGAGAAATTTATTACTTGAAATTAAGGTACTTTTGCCCAGCATTGCAAGGGATCAAATAATATTCCTCTTTTCTTAATTATTTTGCATTAAAAGAGTTGAGGAAAATCATATGACATACACAGATGTTAATGTTTTTGCCCTTATTCATCATTGAGAATCTCATTTTTATTTCCAGTAATTCAATGAAGCTCATCAATGATCAATGGAATACTTCAGTGCAATTGAGGTTCTCTAGTACTCTGTTCCAGCTGTTTTCAGCCTTTTTCATCTCATGGCCTGCATAAACTAATTACTAAAATTCTGTGGCACACCAAAAATATGTTATAGTTTTGGCCGACCTGACAAAAAAAAATAGGTATAATTTTGATTCATTTGCACCGGATGGATATTGTGTTGGCTGTTGTCATTTTTCTAAATTGACAATCTAACGGAAATGAAGCCAGCACCCCTGACTAAATAGTAAAGTTTTGCATGTTTTAACAATTCTTGCAGCATACCAGTGCGCCACAGCACGTTGGTTGAAAATTGCTGCTCTATTCCAACAGGTGTTTCTCAGAGGAAAAGACTTTAAGAGGTTGGTGTGAGTGGGTGAGATGTGAAAGGTTCAGGGTTTATTTCAGCTTGTTTTCCAGAGTGAACAAACAAGAGTAAGGTGTCCGTTGTAAAAGTCACTGATGGGTGGTGTTAACTTATCCTTTCACTTTTAAAGCTCTTGTGGGGTTCGTGGGAAACCTCGATTGAAAGGTGAGTGTTTAAGTGCAGATCTGTCTCAGTTTCCTAGGCAGTGTTCAGAAGGCCAAAGCTGCCTTCTTCATGTTGATTCTGGTTCCATTTCTCTCATCAAGGTCTTGCCAGTTATTTCTGAGGTGGCCAGACAGTGTGTCTCATGTACTCAGGAATAGGTCTGCTCCTGAGCTGCTCTTCTGGCCTCATCTTTGCTTTTGGCCAGTGAGCCCCAGGCTGTGGTGCGCCCACCCTCCCTATGAACTCTAGTGGGCACAGCAGCTCCTAAGCACTCAGGACGCCAGAGCCAGTTGGTGGTTTGTGGCAGAGGACCAGCCCTTTTCCCAACCCTTGGACATTGTCACCTGGGCCTTCAGAACAACCCAAGTTGTACTGAGCCTCTGATGGATCATAGCAACGTCAGCCTAGCAACACCCTTCCCGACCTCATCCACCTCCCGTCACTGCCCTCCTTTACAAAGCCTGTGTCCTAGGCACTGTTGCATGAAAAGTTCTTTTTTCCCCCGGCCCAGAAACAAACATGAGTCCCTAGGTCTTGGGACCACCAGGTGTTTGCTCATCAGTTTCATACTTGAGCCAAATAATTCAGACAATTGGTCACTTTTTATCATTTCTCCTCACATATTGGATACCAGTTAAACATTTAAAAATAAAACACCGAAACACTGCTGTGTAGTTAGAATTTTGTTGGAACCCAAAACTTATCCTAAGTATTTTGCTTATCTTTGTTGTAGATTAGATTGAACTTGAAATTTATTGGAAGAAAAATATCAATATGTCAACTATGATATCTAAATCATAGAAGAGTCTATAGTTTGTACTAAAAAAGCAGCTTTCCTCTGAATATAAATTCAGTAATATTAGAGAATTTGGGACAGATAAGAGAGCCAGTTTTTTAATATGTGCATTGAATTCTGCTTTATTATTTTGTATTCTTAGTCAACATGCTGACTTGATTTTAACTGCTAAAAATAATTTGAACTAGGGAGGTAGAAAGTATAGCTTAGGTCAATGATATATAATGATCCGGGGCTGTTTTCCCTTTTGTACCTAGCCCAAGGTCATGCAAAAGCCATGAAGTGCATTTTCCTGGGAAAGGTGTCATCTTGGCTGTGCGTGTGTTTTCCTTGTGCCATGAGTAACACTGACCTCTTTAACAGTGTTGTGTACCTGTTCAGTCTTAGGGACTGAGGCTAAGGATTGTGGGTGCAACCTAAAAACCATTCACAGTTACTTTTGAGTGTAATTTGACATTAGATAAATTGCTGTAACTCAAAATAAGCTTATGCTGTAACTAATGGATATTTTCCCAATGATACACTTTGAGCTAAAAATTATATATGTACATCAAAAAGTGTTTTCCCATTGAATATATTGCTGAGGTATTTTAATTTTGGTTTAACTTAATCATTTACTTGCAGTTCGTTTAGTAATAGATGAAATGGGATTTCTGAAAACTCCAGATGAGGATGAAACAAGTAACCTTATATGGTGTGATTCTGCAGTTCAGCAGGAGAAGATTGCAGAGCTGCAAAATTACCAGGTGGGGAATCAATCGTGACCAATTATTGGCCATTAGGGAAGCTGAGTGAATTCCCTTGTACTTTTCCTTAGATAGGGTTCTTAATGTGTTGACATATTAAATTTCAATCCTAACTTACCTGAATAGCCTGTTTTATTGCTGTTCAATTGTACTGACTGAACATGAAGCCTGCATCCTTTCAGATGTAAATTTAACATCTTTCCATCTTAAGTAAGCATTGATAGAAGTACACTTTTTCTAGACCGGTGTTTTCATTATGCTTACAGATGAGTGGTGTGGGATAGGTTGCATAGAGAGATCATGATATGGAAATAACTTGTAATGTCAGTTATATATCTGGCTTCATTCTTATATGTTTAGGATGTGATACAAACTTAAATTTAAAAAGTCAAATGCATGGAATTTTAGACAGTTGACTTTGTATAGTTCTTCATCTGTTATTTTGGATGGTAATACAGATTTTACTATAGGGAACAAATAAGTCCATTTTTACCAGTTTTTATGCAATGCTTATCTGTATGAATATAGTAAATCTAGAATGCCAAAATTAACTTCAACAATGAATTACCAGTTATCCAACACAGAAAATTATAATGTCTATCTGAGCACCCTTTTCTGATTTCTGTAAAATTATGCAATTTTATTTTCTGATTATGATATATTCTTTTATTCATTATAGGTCATTTAATTTACATATTTTACATTAATAGTTGCCCATTTATTAAGACATGAAAACTTAAAGGTTGGTGGTAACTGTATTGTAATATAAATGAGTGTATTCATTAAGTCAATGAGAATGTTAACATTTACCTTTTTATTTTCCAGAGGATCAACCATTTCCCAGGAATGGGGGAGATCTGTAGGAAGGATTTCTTAGCAAGAAACATGACCAAGTAATCTTCATTTTCTTGTAATAGAATAGCTCTGTACATGTTGAATATTATAGTGCTATCTTTCACAAAGTCACATTGATTTGAAATGCTATTTTGATGGAAGAGTGAGAATTTTAGCTCTAGGAAGGTCTTAAAAGTTCTCTGATTCTGTTCCTGCCATTTGGGAAGGTGGTAACTGGAGGTCAGAGCAGTGTCTCGCACGAAGTCAAATAAATCATGAACAGCAGAGATGGATCAGGATCTTGGTTTCCATAATCTGAGGGTTCTTTCTAATTTTTATTCAATATGTACTTACTCATTAGACACTCAGTTAAACCTTGCAGGAACTAATTTGTTGCATTATTGCCATGTGTGCATATGTGTGTTCACATACTGGTTACTGAGTGTCTAATATATGCCAGGCACTACAGTGTGTGTGTATGTGTGTGTCTGTGTGTGTATGCACACCCACACCTAGACCATATACAGACAGGGTCAGGCAAAAATAGGTTTACAGGTGAGTACGCAAGACAGTTTATTCTTGCACTATTTGTTAATTACTGTATTATTTTTCATACAAACAACTGAAGACTTACTTTTGCCCTTTCGGTATATGCCCACTCAAGGATACACATGCACATATATTTATTTCTGAGACCACTGTTTAGGGTAACAATCTACTTTCATGGGTAAAACGGTTCACAGGTACTCAAGTACTGAATAAACTGTAGAATTTTTATGCAGTTTATGTTTCTGTTGATTTGATTTTTTTTTAGTTTAAGAAAGTTGAGTGATACATTGAGAAAATAATTTTAAAAAGTGATCACTTTCATAGAGAAAGGTTAGTAAAGTTGTGTGTGCAGTTAAAGAAATATCTGCATGTATCCATGTGAAAGTTTATATATCCATTTACTCACCAAATATTTTTGAATGTCTGTTTTAGCCTCTAGAGACTACTAGCTTTGGAGTAAACAAGATAAATAAGGCCTATTCCCTGCCTAGGGTGCATATTCTAGTAAGGGAGGAAGACTAACACACACAGTACAGCTTAGTGGTATCGCTTGAGAGGTTGAGTCCGTGAATGGCGGTGACAAAGGCAGTGGGAGGGGTTTTTTAGGGGAACAGGGAAGGCTTCCTGAGAAGTTACGTAAATATGAGATAAGCATTGAAAAGTATATAGGATTTCACCCTTTGGGAAGAAGGTATGGGATTGACAGCAAAGACAGCAGCAGGAGAGATTCACACAACATGCTGTCTCTGGGGACTTGATGCAGTTTCTGTGGTGATGTAGGAAGTGAGGACAGTCAGCCTGAGATGATGCTGGAGGTAAGGCAAAGGCAGGCTGCGCATACCGTGTCATTGTTTTTTATTTAATCACGTATTTTTCAATCTCTTTAACTACTCCCAGCACTTCTGTTTATCCTGAGAGAAAGGAGTCATTTAGTAGGTTTAAGCAGAGAAATAATGTGTTTTAGATCTCTTGGTGGCAGTATAGATAACAGGTTCAGTGAAGGCAGGACTAGAGGGAGCAAGCCCTGGAGAGGATGATTGTTAACATCCAGGTGAGAATTAATGAGCAGCTGATAAGCCAAACAAGAGATAGAGTGGGAATGGGGAAGAGAAAATATTGGGTTGACTAAAAAGTCTGTTTAGTTATTTTCCGTAAAATAAAATGCACATTTTTTATTTTCATAAATAACTTTGTTGATTTGGACATTTTGAGTATGTCAGCTGTCTCCTGCTATTGATTTCTAGTGGGTAGGGGCCAGGGATGCTGCTGAACATCTTCCCATGCATAACACAGCCCATTGCAAAGAATTTTTTGGTCAATAATGTCAGTAATCCCAAGAAACTTTGCAAATGACTTTTGACACATTCCATTAGTCACAGCACTTTCTCATACACTGCACAAATCTTTGTGTTTCAGTTGCCATCTTATTGAAAAAAAAAAAAAGCTAAATGAACTTTTTGGCCAACCCAATATGAAGGATATAACTTTTATAGGACTTGAAAACCGCTGTGATGTGAGAATAAAGAGGAGAAAGAGAGAAGTTTCCAAGATGACTCCTAGGTGTCTGGCTTAGGATATTGTGTAGGCATTATAATTTATTAACATAGGAATTGCAGGAAGAATGTATTTAAGAGGAAAGGGAATTACCTCTGTAAAGTTTTGAATGTGTACTTCATTTAAGTCATTTAATTTCACTTAACACATATTTATTAAATACAAAGGGGGAACCCCTGCAACACTGGAATCATCCTCTGGAGGGTGGACCTTTTGTAGTACAGTCTTCTCCTGCTAGGTGAGTGTTCTAGGAACCCACCTATATCAGTGTACCAGCTGGTGTTGTTGTGAGAGGCTGTGTTCAGTTTCAGTTAATTTTTTTGTAATACTCCTTCAGTGCATGCACCCATTTCATGATGGGTGATTTACCAGTGCACCTGGCCATGCTGCTCTGAGTGTTCAGCAGTTTTTGACCAAAAATGGCATGACTCTGGTGCCCTACCCTCCCTATTTACCTGATCTCACTCCGAGTGACTTTTTTTTGTTTCCCTGGGTGAAAAAAGTCCTCAGAGGGAAATGTTTGCCGATGTAGAAGAGGTAAAATGCAAACAGCAGAAGCACTAAAATGTGTCAGAATTGACAAGTTCAAAAACTGTTTTGAGCAGTGGAAAAACTGTCTTAATAGGTGTATTGCATCAAATGGAGAGTACTTGGAAGGTGATTAAAGTTTAAATACAAGACTAAATACACAATATTTTATAAATAAATATTTTGGCACTGGGCTAGGCTCTGAGTACAGAAGTAGACTTACGGCTTTTACACCTTTGGATTGCAACTTTGTGGTAAGTGTTACAAAGTTCTAAATCAGTGTGTAGTGAAGGACTTCTAACTAAAGGAGGCACTGGAGAGGTTTTCTGAAGTGATATGGAAGCTGAAGTATAAATGGTGAGTACAGGTTTACTGGTCAAGATGGCAGGCAGCAGCCTCTGGGCAGGAAGAACAGCACGGGCCAAGGTCATGTGGTAAGAGAAACCGTGAATAGTCAAGCTACTGAAGTAAAGCCAAGACTGGTTGGAACACAGGAATTTTGATGGTGGGAGAGAGATTAGCTGAAGAGCGATTATGGTCTTCCTTCTGTAATGCCAAAGAAGAGGAGGGGGTGATGAAGTTAGTGATGTGATCAGATTTGCTTTTTAAAGGGTCATTCTGGCTGCTTTGTACAGAACAGAAGTCTGTGTGGTTGGGAGAGGCAAGGGGTTTAATGTATGCCACTTAGACTCATTAGAAGGCTGCTGCAAAAGGGCAATTTCCCATCCTATAGACCCATGGAATTCTCCTTAAGAAAAATATAACCTAAAAACTGACCTGGCAATAAAAAAATAGTTGTATAAGTCATGTGTGTAACATACTTGGGTAAATCCATGACAGAGCAATGAGCAGAAGTTATCTCCGATTCCCAAATTCCTAAGTAAGACCAAATGTCTCTTTGAAGTTGCACATTTTTACATCAAATGATTTGTATTAGATTGCCTAAATGTAATAAAGTATTTCTCTTGAATATATGTGTGCTTTAATTTTTTCCAAATATATTTGAAAGAATGTTATTCATAAATACTATCTGGTCATTTCAAACTATGTTGTTCTCATTAAAGCTTTAGCTTGATCTAATGTTATTTCATTGTTAAAAATGTAAGTATATTGAAAGGTTTTGGAAATAGAAACAAAACATTCGCATTGTTATTGTGTTTCCTTTACATGTGTTTCACACCAGCCAGTGTTAGCCTGTTTTAAACCGAGATTAGTTAGCTTGTTGATTATTCTGGGTTTGACACATAGAATTGGTCATTGTATCCCTTCTTATAATGAAAACATAACTTTTTTACATGGTTCACTTGAAGGAGTGCTTAAAATATGGTAACCGTGTGAGCCTGCAGTTGTGAAGGCCAAGTGCCTCATGTGTTCCGAACTCCTGGTCTTAGAATTTAGGCCTTCCCTCTCTGCCTACTGCATGCATACTATGGTTCCATTTTAGTTTTTTTGCAAATTTTATTTGGGGACAATATCTGCTCATATATACAACTTGCATACACTTACAAAATTCAAAACCTTTTTTGAAACAATCAGATTTTCTTTAATAGATATTTTAAAATATTTTTCCTAATTTATTTTTATTGGGAATCATTATATACAAAATAGTTAACATTTGTAATTCACAAAACTAAACATTTTAAACAGACTGTTGTCTTTAAGTTATGTATCAAATAGGCAGCCTGATTTGTAGCAAATACAAGAATGTTAGGACATATGTTGAAGCCATGAAACCACATGCATAAGCACATATAATTCATATAAACAAAACCTCTACTGACTCAAGGCTTCACAGTTTTCTCAGAAAAGGAGTTAAACTCCAGAACACACTGGAGTAAGAGGCAATCAGAACTCTGCCTACGGACGAAGCAGGGATCATAAATCGTCTTTAAAGAAGCAGTATAAATGGCACCTGGCCACGGGCTATTTCCTGCTGCCCATCCTCATTCTTGAGGCCGAGTTAGTGACACTTTCCACGTTATTTTGAATGATATGCCTTTATTACACGTATCACATTGTATTTAAATAATAACCTTTATGTAAATTTCTTAAGGAAGAGATCATATTAACTTAATATTCCCAGTGCCTAGCACATAGTATGTACTCAAATATGTTTGATCTGCTAATATGTAAATTAGTACATAGGACAGAGGACTGTGCCTATTTTTTTTTCACTGATGTTTTCCCAGTGTCTAGAATAGTGCCTAGCACATAGTAGGTGCTTAATAGACATTTGTTGCATGAATCAAAAAATGAATAGAGGGATTTAAATCCTTGTAGTAAAGGTCAGTATTACAGAAAGAAAATTTAGAAAAGTTTGAATAGAAATTATTGTAATATTAGCTCTAACTTACAGAATGATCAAGTCACGGCCCCTGGATTATACCTTTGTTCCTCGAACATGGATCTTCCCTGCTGAATATACTCAATTCCAGAACTATATGAAAGAATTGAAGAAAAAAAGAAAGCAGAAAACTTTTATAGTAAAACCAGCTAATGGTGCAATGGGTCATGGGTAGGTATTATTCACCTGCAATATATTTTTAAAAATGGAGGTTGGGGAGAGTAACTGTGAGCATTCACTCATGGTTGAGAACTAATATGAAAAGTATAATAAATAGGTTTCTAACTATTGCTTTTTTTGGAACTAAATATTCAATGAGTCTTTTTACCCTGCCCTACATACAGGCTTTGGTAATTCAATTTAAAAATTAAATCAGTAGGTTGTAAGACTTTAATAGGAAACAACAAAATAGAAGGAAAAAAAAAGATGTTTTCTATTTTTTAAATATAAAATTTGCATTCATATTAATTTTAGAGTAATCCTAAAGAATAAATTCAGTGGATACCACTGAGCTATATTGCCTTGGAGAGAGAAATGGAAAGGGAGTTACTTTTACATGTATCTTTGCTTTACAAATAAGTTTTTATCTTTATGTAGCCATGGTAATTGGATTGTAAATGAGAACACATCAAGCTGAAATACCAAGAACTAGACATGTTAGCTGAGAATAAGATTACAGAATAATATATTCCTGTTTCCTTTTGCTTATGTTAGTTTTCTGCAATGTACTTTTTTAAAAAAGTGGCTGAGTCTGCTTTTAATAAAAACAGGAGTCATTTTAATCTTTTGTTTAAAATGTGGGGAAAAAGGTATTGGAAATTTAGCTGCCAGGTAAATTGTTGTTCAACAAATTTCCCTTTAACTTGCAATTATAATTTAATCAGACATTGTTTATAACTGTGATTTAAAAATTTAAAAAATTAAACCTGTAGTATTAGTGGGAATTTATTTTAGTTGCTTAATGTAAAGTTGGTTTGTTGTATACTAGTATCAAAGGAAAATTTTGGGTGGTGTAATTGAAGTTCACATTTTCTCAATTTTAATGTTAAAATTAATATTAAAGTTTACATTTATATGTATTTACACTTACAGGTAAAACATTATGTGTATTAATCAGACTTGACAATAGTATAAAAAGTAGCTGGAAAAGCATGCTGTTTTTACTGGGCTGCCAGGGTTTAGCTCAGGTATTGGAGTGAATCCGTCAAGGACACCTCTGTCTTCTGTGGAATGTGTCCATTGCCTTGCCAGTCTTTTGTTTGGTTGTCTTCTCCATTACTGGAAGTGGGGTATTGAAGATTCCAACTGCTATTGTCGGGCTGTCTCCTTTCATTCTACCAGTTTTTGCTTTACATGTTTTGGAGGTCTGTTGTTAGGTGCTTATATGTTTATAATTATTATATCTTATTGGTGCATTGACTTTTAAAAAAATCTTAATATACTTTTTTTTGTCTTTTGTAATAATTTTTATCTTACAGTCTGTTTTGTTTGATACTAGTATAGCCACTTCACATCTCTTTTGGTTGCTCTTTGCATGAAATACCTTTTCCATTTGTTCACTTTCAACCTATTTGAGACTTTAAAATGAATCTCTTGTAGACAGCATATAGTTGGACCATGTTTTTTTTTAATATAGTCTGCCAAATCTTGTTTTTTTAATAGGAGAGTTAATCCATTAAGTAATTATTGATAAGGAAAGATTATTTCTGCCATTTTGCTATTTGTGTTCTGTATATTTTATATATATAGGTTTTATTCCTCAATACCTCTGTGTCTGCCTTCTTGTGTATTAAATAATTTTCTAGTATACCAATTTTATTTCCCACTTTTTACTATGAATTTTTTGATTTTTTAAATGGTTGCCTTGGGATTACAATTAACATCTCAATTTGTAGCAGTCTTGTTTGGATTAATATCAATTTAATTTCAGTAGCTTAAAAAAAACTGCTCCTGTGTATCTCTGCCTCCTTTTATTGTCACAGATTACACATGCACACTGTATGCCTCTTGACACAGATGTACAGTTATTGTTTTACACAGTCGTGTTTTAAATAACATAGGAAGAATGAGGCATTACAAACCTAACCTACACTAATAGTGACTTCTACATGTACCAGGAGTCACCTTTAGGGGTGATCTGTATTTGATTTGAGTTACTGTCTAGTGTCCTTTTGTTTCAACCCAAAGGATTTTCTGTAATGATTCCTCTAGGCCAGGTGTAGTAGCAACCAACTCTCTCAGCTGCTGTATATCTGGGAATGTCTTAATTTGTTCTTTAATTTTAAATAGTTTTGCCAGGTGTAGAATTCTTGGTTAATAGTTCTTTTTTTCTTTTTCTCTTAGCTCTCTGAATATGCTATTTTACTGCCTTTCGCATATATTGTTTCTGTCATGATATCAGTTGTTTGTCGTATTAAGGATCACTGGGACATGATAAATAGCTTTAACCTTGCTACTTTCCAGACTCTTTGCCTTGGCTCTTGATAGTTTGATTATATGTCTCAGTGTGGATCTCTTTCAGTTTATCCTATTTGGAGTCTACTGAGATTTTTGGATGTGTAGGCTATTATGTTTTTATGAATTGGGAAGTCTTCAGCAGTTTCTTCAAATATTCTTCCTGCCTGTTTCTCCTCCTTGTTTTCTGAGATTCTGTTATGTGTGTGTTAGTATTCTTGATGGTATTCCACGGAACTCTTAAACTCTGTTCAGTTTTCCTCAGACTAGTTAATCTTGATTGACCATCTTCAAGTTTTGTCTTTTTCTGCCTTCCTGGATCTTTTTAGCCCCCTAATGAAATTGTTGTTTTGTTATCGTACTTGTCAACTTCAGAGTTTCTGTTTGGATTCTCTCTCCCACCCTCTAAAAAATAATTTCTATTTCTATTAATATTCTCAATTTGGTGATATAACATTCTCATGGTTTCCTTTAGCTTTGAACAGATTTAAAATAGTAGGTTTAAATAGTTGATTGTTCAGTAAAACCATTCTCTGGGTTTCCTTATGAACTGTCTCTATTGATTGATAACTTTCCTGTTTGGGGTGATACTTTCTTTTTTCTTTGTGTGACTCATATTTTTTTTTTGTTGAAACTGGACATCTTGAATATTATAATGTAGCAAATCTGGAAATCAGCTTCTCTCCCCCCGTAGGATATTTTTGTCACTGTTCATGATTATAGTTGTTATTTCTTCAGTAGCTTTCTGAAATGATTTTGTAAAGTTTGCATTCTTTGTTGTACGTGGCCACTGAAGTTCCTGTTCTGTCAGGTCAGTAGTCAGCTAATAATTGGATAGAGATTCTCTTAAACACTTTGAACCTACCCCTCAATACAGATTGCCCAGTCTTTTCAGATGGGCTGTGTGTGTGTGAGTATTGGAGCACGCCATCTGTACTCAACTAGGCAATTTACCACTCTACATTAGCCTCCACTTCCTACCTGTGGAGAGCCTGATGGTTAGCCAGAGGTAAGAGCTTCGGGCCTTCCAAGTCTTTTCTGAGCATGCACCTGCCTTAGGCATGCGCATGGCCTTTTTGATTCCTAGAAATATGTCAGAACTTTTCAAAGCCCTATTCCCCAAAAACTCATTCCTCAAACTTTTCTCCCAATCTTTTTAGTTGATCTGTTGTTTTCCCCAGTGGTCATTTTGTTGTCCTAGAGAGCAGGGACTAGTACATTTGTCTTTTCTGTATTCTCCATAATTGCCTCCCCAAGTAGCTGCCTCAGCCCTGAGGGACTTCCCAGGGTAAAAGCAAGTACTTAGAGGTCCTGCAGAAGAGCCACCACACAGGTCTAAAAAAAGAGACAAGCATAAGAATAAGGTCTAGTCTGCTCCCTCTAGAACCAGTACGTGTACTGGAAACATGGTTTGTTGTTCAAGGCCACTGCTGAACTGGGGAGCTAGGGGTGGGGGTGGTACCAGAGTAAGGTAAAACGCCCGAAAACCGTTTTACATGGATTCAGCTGTTTGTTTTTTTTTTCGGTCGTTGTTATAATCTTTTATACCGTTTTAGTTTTCAGGATTCCAGAAAAGGTGATTCTGATAATTTTTTGTTTTTAGTGGTCACTGCTTTTTGTGAAGGGACAGAATTTGGAGTTACTTGCTCCGCCATTTTCCTCTTGAGTATTATCTGTTAACTTTGTCAACATCTTGACTCCATATCACATTGTTCTTCTGATTCTTTTCTTTAAACTTAGGATTTCTTTGATAAGAAATGGTGACAAACTGCCATCTCAGGATCATCTGATTGTTCAAGAATACATTGACAAGCCTTTCCTAATGGAAGGTTACAAGTTCGATTTACGAATTTATATTCTGGTAACATCATGTGATCCACTAAAAATATTTCTGTACCACGACGGACTTGTGCGCATGGGAACAGAGAAGTACATCCCACCTAATGAGTCCAATTTGGTAAGTGATGCCAGACAGAATGTACGATTTTACTCATGTGTTCAACATGTACTTTTTTAAAAGTACATTTGTTTATTTACCTTTCGAGACAGGGAAGGGAAGGAGAAAGAGAGGGAAATATTAGTGTGTGGTTGCCTCTCATTCACCCCGCACTGGGGACCTGGCCCACAACCCAGGCATGTGCCCTGACTGGGAATTGAACAATGACCCTTTGGTTCGCAGCCTGTACTCAACCCACTGAGCTACACCAGCCAGGGCAACATGTGCTTTTTAAAGCATCCATTCCATTGTCTAAAGGTTATATGAATGGAAGTGCCTCCTCTCAGTTTTTATAGTCTGGAGCAGTGACTTGCGACAGGTGTACTGCAAGAATTTTTAAGACATGCAATAACTGACTATTTAGTCAGTGGCCCTGACCTCTTTTCTCTTAAATTGTTAATAAATGACAACAGCAGTAGCCTTCTGGTGTGAATGAATCAAAATTATACCTATTTTTTGACAGATTGTAAAAAATATATTTTTTGGTGTGCTGCAGAATTTTAGTAACTAGTTTATGTGTGCCGTGAGATGAAAAAGGTTGAAATTGCCAGTTGAGAAGAATTATGTACACAAATGGGTAATTCTAATTTATAGACAGCTTTGTGTAAATTAGAATAAAAAACAGTGTTTGCTTCAGTAAGGTTAATCAGGAAAAGTCTCCTCCTCCATACGGTAAGCACATGGATGGATTTCAAAGTGTGTATGTGTATGCAGTGGCCCTGGATAGAAATGATCTTTATAGAAATGTAAGTAAAAAATATAGAGCTGAGTGTAATATGGATAGCTGTGTTTGCCTCCTCACGGAGGAGGCGGTATGTGAGCGGTGTTTACACCTTTGTATAAAAGGTGTGGTTTAAACATATAGAATGTGGGAGAAAGTATATGAAACAGAACGCAGAAGTTATCAAAGAGTAGAGTGATTTATTTTTATTGTAACAAAAGGGAAGATTGTAAATTTGCATTGACAAAATGTAAAGTAGAGATGTAAATTTTCTATTTCAGTGTGATTTTTAAGTATATTAAAGGGAGCTTTTGTAGATATTTTTCCACTAACATTTCCTTTGTGCAATTATAAGATAGTGGTGAAAGTCATAACTGTCACTTATAGCTTATGATGATCAAACTATAATTTATTATCATACTTTATTGAAAAGTCATAAACTGTAATTTATACTTTATGGGAGATAATCTATAATTTATTTTCTGTATTTTTTGATTTATTATTAACTAAACATAAAATGTTAGTAACTTCTGACCCTGTTTTTAGATTTACTGATTATAGCAAATATTACAAATACCCTGATTATTGTCTTCTCTTTTGTCAAAGGCCTGGTTATTGTTTTCCTTCAATATTATACACATAATTAACTCTATTAAGAGTTGATATTTTCAAAATTAACTGATGACTGATCATAAATATTACTATGTGCATGAACTGAAAAATGTTGACAACATTTTTCCTGGCAAAGGAATCGTAAGGGAACCATCACAGTTTTCACAGGGTAGGAAGAGAAAAGAAATGATCATCTCTTTGATGGTCATAAGTGTGGATATAGCCAATCACCAAGTAATGTTTGGATTGTACTGTGTTCTAGCCATCGTGCTACTGGTTTCGGGAAAATAGTGACCAGGAAAGATCAGTATTGCCCTCACAGAAGAAACAGTCTGGTGGGAAGGGAGAAAATAAAATGAGCAATTGTAATATCCGGTGGTTAAGTGTAATGGTCTGAGACTGAGGGCGCTGTGGCAGTGCACAGCAGGGGCATCTAACCTGGATGGAGATGAGGGTTAGAGATGAGTCTGTGAAGTGTAATCTGAATGAGGAGGGGTTAGCCAGGTTGGGGTGGGTGCAGCTCTAGGCAGAAGAGTGGCAAGAGGTACAGGGGAGGACGATGTGTCTGGAGGAGCAGACACATTCAGTGCAGACCAAGAAGGGATGGGTGTTATTACATGAGGGTGGAGAGTCCTGGAGGCCAGATGTGTCCTGGAAGCAGACACATTCAGTGCAGACCAAGAAGGGATGGGTGTTATTACATGAGGATGGAGAGTCCTGGAGGCCAGATCTTTCAGCGTTTGTAGGTCACGTCTAGCATTTTTCAGTTTAACCTTAGAAGAAGAGAAACACTGAAAGATTTTAAAGAAGGGAAAGAGGAATGAGATTGGTATCTTAAAAACGTCACCAGGTCTGTGGCATGGGGAATGTAAGATGGAAGTGGATGGATGGGAGAGACTAGAGTAAGAGAGACAAGAAGGTGTATTTTTTTAAAGCTGTATGCTAGTCTAACCACATCTGAGAGGAAAGATGACTTAATTTAAAGTAATAGTAATAGGGCTGAAGTAGGAACAATTCTATGGATCTAAGATGTTTTTATGATAACACGGATAACATTGATATAATATACTAACAGTTTAGATTTGTAGAATGAGGGAAAGGGAGAAAAATTAAGGATAAAACTGAAGATTATTGGCATGGGCAGTTGTGTAGATGGGATATTTTCAGGGTGCTAGGGAATACAGGATTCTTTAAAGGTTTTGCAGAAAGCTGATGTGTTTGGTTTGATATGCCTGTGTGACTTCTAAGTGGTCTGTACTGTAAGCATTTGGATGTACACTGCAGGTCTGAAGTTCAGATGAGACAGCTGAGCTACAAGCATATTTGGGACTTGTCAGTTCATAGATTATAATTAAGTAATTGGAGTGGGTAAGAATGGATTACACACATGTAAACAGATAATAAGGTTTTGAGAGGAATGAGTGAGAGAAGAGATAGGATGGATTAAGACCTGGAAGCTCACTTAGGTGATAAGGTGATTTATTCTAGTATTTTAAGTTGTATGTGTATGATCTGCTTAAGGACACTGGGCTTGGAAATCATAATGAAAGATGGCAGTCAGGAAATGTGGCTTCTAGGTTTCACTTTGCCACACGATCTTGAATGATATAATATCCTGGCTTTGGTTTTTCATGTACAAAAAAATGATGAACATCGGTGTTCCTGATACTTGTATATCTCTAAAATTTCATGATAAAATTTCTAGATAAGATATAAAAAAACTGACATATGAAATTTTATTTAAAGTGAGATCACTCACCTTATGTAAAAGGAAGTTTAAAAAGTCTAGAAAAAATAAACCAAATGCTCTTACTGTTTTAGATGGCAGAGTGCTGCATATTTTTCCTTCCATTTTCATAGCTGCCATCACCTCTCATTAAGGCAAACATCCAACTGGCAATGAACTGTTTAGAAGGGGATTCTGTTGAGATAGATGGGTGACTATGAAAGTTCCATACCTACTTACAAAGATAATGCTTAAGAAAAATGCAAGGTGCTATTTCTTATTCAGTTTTTTTCTAGGATAGCTAGACTTTTTATTACTGTTATTTATTTTAAGAAATTCCTACCAAATGAAGAAAGAGCTTCTCAAAAAAATAGTTTCCAACCTTTTTTTTAGTGAAAAAATTATTTGTATTTTGGAAAGTAGGAAATACTTTGATTTAAAAAAAAATCAAGTACTTAAAATTAGACTAGCGTAAGGTTTATGTTCTTTCTTTTAAATAAAACTTAAAGCTTTTTCTAAGTTTCATGAGGGTAGGGGCTGTGTCTGTCTTGTTCATCCTTGTATCCACAGTGCACAATACAAATTTCTGCTGTAGTAGGGTCTCCTTAAATATTGTTTAATGGAATGAAAAAATAAATTCTTAATAGTGGTGGGCACATGGGTTGAGTTCCGCATATTTGCTTCTAAGATTTTAAGACTGTAGACCTAAGTAACGGCAGTGAAAAAATTTGATATGAATATACTTGGTCATTAACAAACCAAAATACTAACCGTGTGCATGAAGCATATATTCGTTGTGATACAACATTGCTATCTAAAGTAATCTCTAGGAGTAGGGTCATGAAGGTGGGATTTATAGACTTGATGAACATTTATGTAAGATCAGTAAGGAGGCACTAGGTGTGTATTAATGGACAATTATGAGAAGTTTTAAATTTTGGATTCTTTCTCTAGTTTGAGAAGCAGTATTAGCAAACATAGGGTATGAAGAGACTAAGACATGAAGCACGATAAATGCAGCGATAATCATTTAGATTCTGTACAGTTTTGTGTGCTGTGCAGTGCTGTCGGCTGACTCTACATGCACCCCATCTTGCAATGAGTTAAGGGGGCTTCCCGGCAGTGTGGGAGGGCACAGGCTGTGTTTGGTAGTCCGACCCCTTGGTTCATGCTGCCTACTGGAGCTTTCATTTGTTATTTTTCTTTGAAACGACATAGAATGTTCTCTTGGAAAATTCCTTTCCCAAACAAATTTGGGTGAAAAATCTAAGTGACCAAAAACATTAAAAACAAAAACAAATGGAATACTACGCAGCAGAGAGAAAGAAGGAACTCCTACCCTTTGCAACAGCATGGATGCAACTGGAGAGCATTATGCTAAGTGAAATAAGCCAGGCGGTGAAAAACAAATACCACATGATCTCACCTTTAACTGGAACATAATCAGCAAAAGAAAAAAATTAAGCAAAATATAACCAGAGACATAGAAATTAAGAACAATTTGACAGTAACCAGAGGGGAGGTGGGAGGGGATAATGAGGGGAAGGGTTTTCAGGAACTATTATAAAGGACACATGGATAAAACCTGGAGGGAGGATGGAAGCAAGGGGAGAGTGCTGGGGAGAAAATGCAGACAATTGTAACTGAACAACAATAAAATATTTTAAAAAATGAACAAAAACAAAAAAGCATTTTTCTTGTTTAGCAATATATAGTTTCACATTTTTATTTAATTACTTTATACTTATTATTTTAATACTTTTTATGGAAGGTATAGATGACTACATTCACAGTCTTTTTAAGGGAAATATGCCATTCCATTTAATGTGGTAATTGTCTAAGTAATCATGGAATTGTCAATCTGTATATTTTAAATTTTAAAATCATCTTTCATCTTTAGATGCTCTCTTTTCTGTGACATCTCGTGTTCCAGAGTCTCACAGGTGATAATGTCAGTTCTTCCTCGTTGCAGACCCAGTTGTACATGCATCTGACCAACTACTCTGTGAACAAGCACAACGAGCGTTTTGAAAGGGACGAAACCGAAAACAAAGGCAGCAAACGCTCCATCAAATGGTTCACAGAATTCCTGCAAGCAAACCAATATGATGTTACTAAGTTTTGGAGTGACATTTCAGTAAGAGTTTACCATTCCACAATTATAACTGTCTTTCCTCAGATTATCTTAAGATCACTGAGCATTTTAAATAAAGAGCAGATTACCTTAGATTGGGCTGCTAAAGCATGTTTTCATAAAGGAGACAGAATTTGTGATGGACCTTGATAGATAAGTAGTATTTTCACTGCTAGGGATGGGAAAGAGGATATTGTAGCTGGAGGCGAAAGCACAAGTAAGGACATGGAGATGTGAGGGTAGTGGTGAGTGGTCCAGGCTGCATGTTTGGGATTTATGGGAGATGCACGGGGTCCTATGGCTGAAAAGATATGTAGAGGCCAAATTTTAGATCTGAAAATCAAAGCCTAACTTCCAGTTTTTTTAAAATTATTTTTTTATTTTTAGAGAGAGGGGAAGGGAAGGAGAAAGAGAGGGAGTGAAACATCAATGTGTGGTTGCCTCTCAGGCTCCTGACCCGAAACCCACGCATGTGCCCTGACTGGGAATCGAATCAACTTCCAGTTTTTAAAGGAGAGAATAATAATAAGGCCAAGGACTATGAGTTCAAAAGATAAATCTGAAAAAGTGTAGGATGGGTTTGAGTGAAGAGCAAGAGTAGGTATAAGAGGCACTTTGGAGTAGTTTAAGTGAAAAGAGTGGTTTAAATTGAACACAGTGAAGTAAACATTGAGACTAATTGAGTTCAGAATGGGAGAGGTGTTCAGAGGTTCTTCTGCAGTTTTAAGAAGTAATTATAGGGAGATTGGGTGTGACATCTGAAATAGAGTGGAAAGGGGTTTATTTTTGAGAAGATGTGGAACTTAGTTTTGCAAACAAGGGGGGAAAAGTTTATTTATTTATTCATTCACTTATTCAGTAAAAATTTGTTGAACCCATAAGATAAGATTGTCTCTGGCTAATAATTTGAAGATTTATAAGTTATTAAAAAAAGCTAGAGTTTGACAGGAACAACCAGCACAGAAATGTTATTGAAATGCAGTGTAGCAAGTACAACGGCAGCGGCACGCCTTGGGTTCTGTGGGGGTGTAAGGAGGACCACTTACGGTAGCGTTGGGCGGGACGTCTTAGGGGCATTGACTTATGAACTAAGTTTTGAAAAGTCCGTGAGGCTAGGATGATGAGGTTTACTTTAGATGTGTTGAACTCGGAATGCTGCCTCGGGTAGAGAGATCCAGCAGAGAGTCAGAAGGGCATGTTTGTGATGCAATTCATATTTACAGCAGTGGCAGTGGATGAAATCCCAAATGGCAAAGAGAAGAAAGGGAAAGCTGTTTCACCTGGGTGAAACAGACCCTTTATTAATCCCAGCAGAAGTAGGAAAATCATCTTTTAAGTTAGAAGACTGTGTCTGTTGAAAGCACAATGTGATTAGAGCTATATAATTGGATTTGACTTTCCTTTGGAAACAAATAATATATAATTTAAATAAATCTATCATGGAAAATGGACATGAAAGTTCATAGATAGTTGAACTAGGTCTCTTGAGAAAATCAGAGAGAAAAATCAGCATGAATATATTTATCTTTTTGTTGATTATTTTGTTGGTTGATGTTTTTTACTCCTTATTTTTTCATAGAATATAAACAATGTAAATCCAAAGTTCTTAGATATCAGACACAAGAAAAAAAATGAAGTAGTCTCTGCATGGAAGCCGATAGGGCAGGGGTATCAAATCATTTTCACTGGGGGCCACATCAGTTCATGCACTGGCAGTACCCTCATCTCACGTAAACTCTGTGAGCTGTGAAATCATCACTGCACAAAGACACCCAGCTCTCCTATGCTAGGCACTGTGGTGGGCGCTGGGAACGGGGCTGTAATAAAACAGACAAGGATGCTGCTCCAACAAAACGAGAAAGACCGGTGGTTCCATGCTGATAGTCATGTGGTAAGGGGTGATAGGTGGTCATTTTTGACTCCAGGGTCAGGGATGGGAACATCAAGGATTCAGACAAGGGAATGTCGGCAGGAGAGTATTCCAGGATGAGGGAACCGTTACTATAAGGAGCCCAGAGAAGACAAGCATGGCTCGAACTTGCAGGGAAGGGGAAGAGCTGGGTGAGCTGAACTCAGAGCAGTGGCGGGGGCTTGATGCCATAAGGCCAGTCTGTAAGTTGAGGCCTTATTGCCACTTGTGTAAATGAGAAAGAAGGAAGGCATTTTCACCTTTTAAAAACAATCTACGCTTGCAGGAGTTGGTTGTTAAGACCCTGATTGTGGCAGAACCTCATGTCCTGCATGCGTATCGGATGTGCCGGCCCGGTCAGCCTCCGGGAAGTGAGAGTGTCTGCTTCGAGGTCCTGGGATTTGATATTTTGTTGGACAGAAAACTAAAGCCATGGCTTCTGGAGGTAAGACTTTTTTTTTTTTAAAGAAGAAAGAGACATTACCACTGTTCTTATGTATTAAAAGAAATGTTTTTAAAATGTGTATTTGGCACAGTTGCCTCATTAACTGAGCAGAAAAAGGCCTGAAGGCAGTATGTGGGAGGAAGAGAATGAAAATTCATGGGGTAGAACAGATCTAAGAAAGGATCAATGTATGTTTGATATTACCTTTCCCAAATTAATATTGAATTTCTAGGCCAGGAATTTCGAATTTATGCGTGGGTCTGCTTTTACCGATTTTTAATCTACTTTCTCCAATACTTTCTCAGCCTCGCGGCTTCTGCCACCTCACGACTAGTGGATGTTGTCTTTCCTGTCTCCGTACGGGTGCCTGGCCTTCATGCTCTCTGAGGGAGAGGCTCCCCTGAGCTCGTTCACCAGTATTCACTACCTAGCAGCCCAGTGGCATGGCGTCTCCCTATAGCCGTGCTCTGTGCCGGGGCTCCCCTTGTGTCCATCCTGTCCACCATGTGCCTTTGGGTTTGTGGCCAGTCCCTAAGATGGGCAGAGTCATCGTCATTTTCCTTTTATTGATAAAAGGTTGAGCAGCACGTGGAAAATATAGAATAATATAAAGGAAAAAATGAGAATGATCTCTTTTTAAGATTTTGGTACCTTTTCTTCCATTCTTATTTATATTCAGAATGTATCCAGGAGACACCTTAGAAGTCATGTGATCCAACTGTACCCTACTCAGCAGTACCCTGATCTGGGGTCATAGAGTTCATGGCCATGAAATACCATGTTTAGGAAACTTTATCAGGAAAGTAGCGTAAATCTAAACACTTAGCATTTACCAGACTAGTTATATTTTTAAGGAACGTATTTCTATAGATGATATAATCAACAATTACCTTTCATTTTAACTTGATTGTCTCTTATTTTTGTTAATGATTTAGAAGTTGGCAGTTACATCTTTAATATCAAGTTTTGTGAAAGCAAATTGAGTAATAGTTGAGATCAAAATATTCAACATCTATTTTTAGGAAAAAACACTTTCATTGTGGGGGTCAGTGGTTTTGTGAGGGTTTTTAATCTACTAGGAGGAAATAATGTGTATATTTCCAATCAAGTACAGTTCTGTCAGGTATTCAAATTTTCCTCCTGCTGGGATCCTGCAAATAAGACAAATGGGAGGCACTTTGCTTATCCTTTAGCTTCCTCCATCGGGTATCAAAGCACTTGGCTGCACTTAGGGGCCCTTCACTTCGCTAAGGCCTGACACTATCTTCCTTAGGTTTATTATGTTGTCTGCAGTGTTCCTTTCCTGTTCCCAGCAGTATTTTATTTTTTCTACCCCTGCTGCTTGTCTCGTATGCTTGATGGGGTGGGGAAGAAGTTAAGGCGAGTGCATGAGGTGGAACTGAAATGATAGCGGGGAATAATGACTTTATAGAAATTTAGTTACCTGGTTTTAAAAGCAGTGGCCTAGCTGGAGCTTTAGCTTGGTAAATCAGAATTGACTGAATGTTTGACTTCCGTTTTTGTTTTAAAGGCTCAAAATACCATTGTTTGCATTAATGTTTCTTCATACTTTATTCTCTCCTTCATCATTTCCACATCTCTAAGAACCATTAAAAAATTCCATAGTAACCAACTGCCAGATAGCATTGTTTGCATAAACATATTTTCATTTTCTACTCATTTTTTCATAATTTCTGGATCAATCAGAACCATTAAAAATACACAGTAGCCAACAGCTGTGGTTAATGAACATTTATTATATTAAAACAGTGAAAAGAATTTTATGTAGATCTTGCTGCTTTGTATTTTCTCCCATCTGCTATTGTTGCAATTCTAGTGTGTTGTTAAAAACCTTTTGGCGCCACCCAGTGGAGTGAGGTAGAAGGTGCTTCTGAGAACATGATAACTTCGTTCACTGGAATAATTGCCAGTTATTATTTGTAGTGACAAATTGCAGAAATTTCAAGCACAGAAAACACTTTTAGGGATAAACATGGAAATTGGGTGGAGTATGAGTATACTTCTAATACTTTAAGTATCCTTTTTTTTTAGCTATTTGAATTTTTAAAAAAATAACCCTCACCTGAGGATGACATGTTCACTGATTTTTAGAGAAGGTGGCAGGGGGAGAGAGACACAGACATTGATTTGTTGTATCTATTGATTGCTCCTTGTATGTGCCCTGACCAGGGGTCAAACCTGCAGCCTTGTCATAGCTGATACTGCTCTAACCAACTGAACTACCCGGCCAGAGCTGTAAATATCTTGAAAATAAATGATTAAAAGTTGTCCTTTTAAAATTATGAGCACTTTATTAAAAACACTTTTTAAAAATCCTCACCCAAAGATATGTTTTTTATTGATTTAGAGAGAAGGGGTGGGGGGAGGAAGGGTGGGGTGAAGGGGGGAGAGAGAGAGAGAGAGAGAGAGAGAGAGAGAGAGAGAGAGAGAGAGAGAGATTGCTTCCCATACATGCACCGACTGGGAATTGAACTTGCAACTTGCATCCTTTTGGTGTATGAGACAACACTCCAGCCAACTGAACCACCCAGCCAGGGCTAAAGTATCCTTGAATTAATTTCAATAAGTGATTGTGCCAGGTGGTGGAAATACAAGAAGAATACAGACAAAATATGTGCTGGTCTTTTGGGGACTCAGATTTTGTGTTTTATGGTAAGAATTGTAGGTATGAGTATGGAACAGGATACCAGCACAAACAGTACGGCGATTAATTTCTCTTTGTACATGTGCGTATGTAAGAGTTAAAGCAGTCTTTACAGAGGCGGCAACAACTGAGCATGGTGTTTAAGGCTTTGGAGGGTGGGAGAGGGGCTTGGGGCCTGGAGAAGTGGGGGTGGGGTGGGGGGAAGTTGCTGGGCAGAAGGAGCAGTACTAACTTAGGGGCACAGACTCTATTGTGGATTCTTTTTTATGTGTATGAAATGTTTGTGCTTATTTTGATAATACAGCATTGATTTAAACAGTTAATAAATAACATTTATTAATTTAATTTGCTTTCTAACAATTTTCATTTTTGCATGTATTTACAAGCTGCCGAGGGTTAAGACTGTAACATCTGCTAGGGTTTGTCTGTTTTAGAAGTGGGGTAGGCAGTGTGAATTAAAGAAGCAATCACCATTACAGAGCAAAGTTTTGGCTGTATGGAACCTTAATTTTCAGAGTTTCTTCTGTCAGCCATTTGTGGTTCTTTTATTGTTTCTCTACCTTTTTCATAAAACTTCTAAAAAATCCAAAATTTTAATTGAAAAAAGTTTTTCTACCTTCTCACATATTAGTATAATTGGGTATATTTCTTCATAGACCAATTTCTTTTATGTGATAGTAGGGGGCAAATTTGCAATACACAAGACAGGGGTCTGAGATTGTCTGGTCCCAAATGTTATTACCATCTGGGGTGAGGAATATGCCTGCCAGAACTCCAGGCTGCAGTTTTATAATGAACACCTAAGGAACTCTGTACAGATCCATAACATTTCAGTGAGCCACTTAATCATCAGTTCCTAAATGTCTGGTTTATTTTATAATCCTGTTACATGTAATAGCAGAACTACCATTAATTGTATTGCAAATTCCAGAGATTTGAGTCACTATGGAATGGTTGAAACTTTTTTTCATTTAAAATATATTACCCTTTCTCTGCACTTGTAAGAGATAATACTTAGAGCTTTGAAGTAGCACATTAATAAACTCCCTTCCTCAAATTTACCTGGAATAAATGGATGTTCTTGCAATTATCAAGCTAATCCCTTCCCTGAAGAGCAGAGCACACAGACAGGAATATGTTAATCACTTTCTAAATCAGAAATTGGCAAAGGAATAATTCAGTGTGGCATATCTCTATAAAAATACAGTTTGGCACGTCTCTATAAAAAGACTATCATGTACCCATCAAAATGATGGCATGAAGGATTTTCATGATACATTGTTAAGAGAGAAACTTGGATTGTAAAATTAGTAGAGATAACATAGACATGTGTGAGAAGGTAAAATGAATATTATAAATATGTATGCCAGGCAAAGATCCAGAATACCTTTTATTAGATGGTTAACAATACACTAGGTAGTCAGACTACAGGTGATCTTTTTGTTGTTTGTTTAACTTCTGTTTAGTGCTAATTTTTCGGCAGTGATCCGGGGCCACATTCCTAATTAGAGGTATTTGTGATCCTGTATGATTTCTTAAGTACAATGTGGTATTTCTTTCAGCTGCCAGTTGTAAAATGCATGCCCTCAGTTATCTTGTCTCTTGTGATGAATTTGTATAAGAGTACCTTCTTCTATGACCAGTAGCATATATGTTTTTAGATAGCCTGTGGAGTTACCTGGTGGCCATGACACTGAGCTGCTGAACTCAGCAGTGTTCTAACCAACCGACTTGAGTAAGGAATTTCCTTAAACACTTGCTATTCCAGTTACATTTTCATAACAACAACAAGAAAACTCAGCAACAACAAAGACAAAAACAAAACTCCAGCTCTTGAAGTGGTAGTGTATTGTCTAAAGGATTTCCGGGTACATAGAGTTACTTTTTATTTTTTGTCTTAATGAAATCCTGGCAATGATGTTGGAAATGATGTAGAACAACTACAAATGGCTCATTTATTCCCAGGAGTCCTTATACAGTTAGAAAGCTCATAGAGTTTAGTCTGCAGCTGCCCTTGTGGTATCTGCTGAGTAATATATATTGTCAGTGCCTTTGGAAATGAAAATTGGTGAATCTTCTTTGATCCAGGTTGATTTTTTTTAGACAGCAACAGATGAATTTATCCAGAAAATTGAGGCAGTGAAAAGAGGGCACTGATAGTTTCTATGTGCTAAATGCATGCATGCATATAATTATTACTGTATTGGTAACATGCATATTATTTTCATTACGTTACATTATTATTGTTATACAGGATGTGTCACTTTAACTTCTCTACACTCAAGACTTAGAGGGCATGGGTGAATGGGTTGGAGAGAGTGGAGAGGCAGGAGAGGGCAGGTTGGCTAACTGAAGATCTGGAGCCACGGCAGCAGGGGGAAGGGGGCTGTGATGACAGTCAGTTCCTTGCAGCGGCCTGATGTAGGGTGATGGCGAAGGGAGGCGTTGGTGTTAGTAACCAGGCCACCTACCACGTAGAGCTTTGAGATTGATTCTGGAGTCCTCCTGCTGGTTGGGGATCACTCATTCGATTAACAAATACAGTCTCAGACTTCTGGTCAAGATGGAGGCATAGGTAAACACAGCTTACCTCCTTGCAAAACCATAGCAAAAATTACAACTAAAATACAAAATGACTTTTATCCAGAATCATCTGAAAATCAAGCTGTATGGAAATCCTACAACTAAGGGATTAAAGAAGCAACATTCATCCTCTTGGTAGGAGGAGGAGAGATGCAGAGACATAGAGATGTGGAACAAGCAGTCCCATGTCTACATGTGGTGGATACAAATCTGGAGGGATACCTTGGGAGTGAGGGATCCCAGCCTCACACCTGACTACCCAGTCCAGGGTTCCAGTGCCAGGACGTTAAGTCCCCATAACTTCCAGCTATGAAAACCAGTGGGGTTTGGGGCAAAAGAAGGAACCACAGGATTCTCAGGTGTCTCTTCCTAAAGGGTCTGAAACGGACTTAGGAATTATGCAGACTCACTCCCTCTGGGCTCCAGCACTGGGGAAGCAGCTGGAAAGGCACCAGTGGCATATGGGGAGAAACTAAAGTGTCTGTTGTCAGGGTGAATGTCACACAGAGCCACAGAGCAGTGACACCACAGCTGAGACTCCATCAACCTGGTTCTCACGGGTTGTCCCCCCCTGGCAATTACCTAAGGCTCTGTGCCATCTAACTTACTGGTGTGCTTCTCTACAATAGGCCACAGTACTAAGACAGGGAGTCAGAGCAGCTCTATCTAATGCATGGAAACAAACAGAGGAAGGCTGCCAAAATGAGGGCACAAAGAAATATGACCCAAATGAAAGAACACAACAAAACTCCTCCCAAAAAACTAAACAAAATGCAGATAAGCCATCTGTCAGATGCAGAGTTCAAAACACAGGTTATCAGATGCTCAAGGAATTCATTGGGAACTTCAACAGCATTAAAAAGACCCAGGCAGAAATGAAAGTCACATTAAGTGAAATAAAAAAGTACAGGGAATCAATAGAGGAGTGGATGAAGTCGAGAATCAAATCAATGATTTGGAGTGGAAGGAGGAAAAAAACATTCAATCAGAACAGCAAGAAGAAAACAGATTTTTAAAAAATGAGGATAGGCTAAGGTGTCTCTGGGACAACTTCAAACATCCAACTTTTAAATCATAGGGGTGCTGGAAGGAGAAGAGAAAGAGCAAGAAATTGAAAACTTATTTGAAAAAATAATGAAAGAAGACTTCCTTCATTTGGTGAAGGAAATAGACATACAAGTCCAGGAAGCACAGAGAGTCCCAAACAACAGGGATGCAAAGAGACCCACTCCAAGAAACATCATAAATAAAATGCCAAAGGTTAAAGATGAAGAGAGAATCTTAAAAGCAGCAAGAGAAAAGCAGAGAATTACGTTTAAAGGAGTGCCCATAAGACTGTCTGCTGGTTTCTCAGAAGAAACTTTGCAGGCTAAAAAGGACTGGCAAGAAATATTCAAAGTGATGAAAGGCAAGGACCTACAGCCTAGATTATACTGCCCAGCAAAGCTATCATTTAGAATGGAAAGGCAGATAAAGTGCTTCCCAGACAAGGTGAAGCTAAAAGAGTTCATCGTCACCAAGCCATTATTAGAGGAAATGTTAAAGGGACTTATTTAAGAAAAAAACTATGAACATTAAAATGTCAATGAATTCACAATTATCAAAAATTGAATATAAAGAAAACAAACTAAACAAACTAGCAGAATAGGAACAAAATCATAGATATGGAGATCATTTGGAAAGTTATCAGTTGGGAGGTAGAAGTGGGAGAATAGGGAAAAGGTGCAGGGATTAAGAAGTACAAATTGGTAGGTTCAGAACAGACAGGGGGATGTAAAGCAGAGCACAGGAAATGGAGAAGCCAAAGAACTTACGTGCATGACCCGTGGGCATGAACTAAGGCAGGGGGTTGCCGGAGGGAATGAGGGGTGCTGGGTGGAGGAGGACAAAGGGGGGGGGAATTGGCACAACTGTAATTGCATAATCAATACAATATGAAAAAAGATGAACGTATATGTATTGAATAATTATCGGCCTGCCCACGTTTGGCTACTCTCATGTTTTCTTTGTTAATTTTAGATCAACCGAGCCCCGAGCTTCGGGACGGACCAGAAGATAGACTACGACGTGAAGAGAGGGGTGCTGCTAAACGCACTGAAGCTGCTGAACATCAGGTGAGGTGGCCCCGTCTCTTGGGGGGTTTTGCACCGCGTTTGCCACAGAACCTTTGGGATTGCTTGAATTTTTTGTATTGAATTTCTTAATTCCATTCTTCAAACCCATTTAGTTTTTTTCTTTTTAAAAGTCTTTTCTCCTCTTCTAACACATGATTTGTTTTTCCTTTTCCCCACTTAATGCTCTGATTCTACAGTAAACAATGGTTAAGTTACAGTATTGATATAATTATTTAATATAGAGGATAAGGTTGAATTGGAGAATACTTTATGATACCTTCTAGATTATCTTCTTCACCTTACAAGAAGAAACTAAAGCAGGTCATTCAGAAAGTAAAAAAAAAAAAAACCCCAAACCTCAAACATTGATTTCCTTATCTTCCTCTCCCAGAGTTCTGCCCACTATGTCTTGCTGCCTGAGTAAACAGAAAAGAGAGTAAACAGAAAAGTAAACAAATAAGTGAGGGTTAATCTTCCAATGGGAGTTCCTTTTATTTTAAGGCTGAATAATAATATTCCATTGTATGTTCACACCATATTTTCTTTCTCTTTAAAAATTTTTATTTATTTATTTTCAGAGACAGGGAAAGGGAGGGAGAGAGAGAGGAAGAGAAACTTTGAATGTGTGAGAGAAACATTGATTCGTTGCCTATCACATGAGCCGCAACTGAGAACTGGCCCAGTACCCAGGCATGTGCCCTGACTGGGAATTGAACCGGTGATCTCTCGCTTTGTGGGATGATGCTCAATCAACTGAGCCACACCAGTCAGGGCCACCACATTGTCTTTATCCATTGATGAACATTCAGGTTGCTTCCATGTCTTGGCTATTGTGAAAAGTGCTGCGGTGCATATGAGAGTGTGGATATCTTTGAATCCTAACTCCAGCTCCTCTGGGTGTGTACCCAGAAGTGGGATTGCTGGCTGCAGTGTGTGTGACCGTGGATGTCACATATTCAAAACGCTATTACCTGGGATAATAGCTTTTGGCTGGTAATGAAATAAAATTTTTAGAAGTTTAACTGAACTTCTCAAAGAAGTAATGAGTTGTTTGCAACTGTAAGTATTGAAACAGCATTTAGGGTGTTGGATTAAAGGACCTTGGAGGTAATTTATTCTTAGGGATTTTGTGATTTCAGTTTCTATTTGTTATTTTAAGAGCTCAAAAGAAGTTGTGGGATGCCTCCAAGCAATTTATTATGTTTCCCAAGCACTTAGGAGATGCCTGATTAAAAGGTAGCTTTTAATGGAAAGCATCATTTTAAAAGGAGATAGACATATAAACTTGTTCAAAAGTTTTCATATGACTCCTCCTTTTGCCTGATCAAAGGATGATTTGCCTAAATTCTGTTGATATTTCAATTATGATAAATGAATAGAAAGAAAAGAAATATAGAATGAGAAATTTTTGTTTATTTAGTTTAGCATCAGTATTTTGGATTACTTAACATGCCTATACTTTTTTTTTTTGCATTTACTATTATTGTTTAAGTAGGCCTTGTATTTTTTTTTAAAGATTTTATTTATTTATTTATTTTTAGAGAGGGAAGGGAGAGGGAGAGAGAGAGAGAGAAATATCAATGTGGTTGCGGGGGGACATGGCCTGCAACCTAGGCATGTGCCCTGACTGGGAATCGAACCTGAGATGCCTGGTTCTCAGCCCACGCTCAATCCACTGAGCTACGCCAGCCAGGGCTAGGCCTTGTATTTTTGTTTTGGGTTTTTTTTTGTTGTTGGCAAGTCTTTTGACTTTGCCAATGACAGCATCAATTCAGGACCTTATCCATGGGTGTTTTTGGTCTCCTTAAAAGAGAGAGGTATACATTTAAACAGTGAGACGTTTCTAGACTTAAAACTGAGAGGATGTTGGACTTCGTCTTCCTTGTTTTCCTTGGTGCTGCTCCACTTAGGAATTGAGCACCGCTGTTAACATTGAGAGCGTGTGCTAGTGGAGCCTGTGCTGCAGCCGTGCCTTTCCTCTTCAGGCGCGTGGAGAGCACCTGGCGTGGGGGGCAGACTCGTACGTACTCCAGTGCGGCTCGGTGTGAGATGGCACCTCGTGGGAATGTGAGCGGGAGCTAAGAACACTGGGAACATTCTATTATTGGATTAATTTTTATATGGACTGTTTTACTTCGGATAGAATAAATTGTTCTGTGGTTCCCTATTTACCTTCATTTTAACCAGGCTGTCACAGTGATCTTTTTTTTATTGTGTTATCTTTCTGCTCAAGAACCTAGATGGATTTCTGTTGCCAACCGTCAGTCTAAGCTTCTTTCATAATAAAACTTAACCTTAGCTTTTCCATCTCATTTCATATTTCTCTCCAACCCAAATTTAGTTAAGCTGATTATGTTATTATTTTTCTCACATGTTTTGGCCAGTCTAATTGATGATTTATTCTGTTCCTTACCTTGGATGCCTTTGGTTATTGCCTCTGACTCAAATTCCATCCTTGAGTCAGAGGATATTATGGTATCTTCTTTCTAGCACAAGTTAATTTTTTTGTTAATTTTTTCTTCTTTGAACTCCAAGAGGAATTATAGTCTCCATAGTACATGGCTTATCGTGTTTGTTTACTCTTTTATGCTCTGTGCTGTTCTACTTGGGCATGGCTGATTTTTCTTTTCAATTTGACTTAAGCTCCTTGAAGTCAAGGAGTATATATGTTGTTATTCTATACAATTATTAGCATAATGCTTTACTTATAGTATGGCTCCATATATACCCTCCAAATTCATAGTGCAAATATATACTTTTAGTCTCAAGAAAATCCAGAGGAGTGTAGATTGCTCAGTGTATTCCATCTCAACCCCTGAGAGTACAGAACCTCGTATCAAGGGGTCAGAATTGATCTACTTTGTACTTGGATGGTACAATGTTATTTGAGTTCAGATTCAAATAATTTTCTGAAACATTTGGCTTGGGGTCTTCAGAGACAAAGTACAAAAGGGTCTATATGCACAACAGGAAAAGAATAATAAATAAAAATAATCAATGGTAAAATGGTAATAAGTAAGAAAAAGTATTTTTTGGTAATAAAAGAAAAATGCAGTCTTGTGTAGTGGGGGTAGTAGTGTGTTGTTAAGAGGAATCTTTTTTTTCTTTATAAGTATTATATTAGAATCTTTAAAATAGAGTCTAGGAACCATCCACATAAATGTCCAGGCTAGAAAGCTGGGAATTATCTTTATATCCTTCCTGTATTATGAATCAGCTGAGTCCTGTCAACTGTATGAGTACCACTCAATTCTTAGTCTCACGAAGTGTCAGGACTTCTCATTTATCTTCTGGATTATGTTACTGGTTTTCTTTTTTCTTCTAGCACTAACCTCCTCCCCATTTTTCAGCCTCCATCCACTCTGTTGCTCTGTAAGCCATTTAACAAGTGTGTATTGAGTGCCCACTACCATTGCAGTGGTGCTAGGAACTCAGTGTCTCCCTGATTCCTAGGTTTCTGGCTTGGATGCCTTGTTTGATAATACATCATCGATTTAGATAAAATTTTTAGGTGAGAAACAGATTTAGAGGAGTGATGGGGGAGGGGGGGAGAGAGAGAGAGAGATAGTTCAGTTTTAAACATGTTAATTCTGAAGTGCTTTGAGACCTCCGGCAGAATTGTTAAGTGGGAAATTTGATATTCGGTGCCCCAGGAGGCGGAGGGATCTGACTGACATCTGCGTACAGATGCTGTTGCATCTGACAGGTGAGAGCGCACAGTTGGGGTGTACTATTGAGAAGTGAAGGGCCTGGGTGGCAGAGCCCTGAGGAATGCCAGTATTGCAATGCCAATGTTTATAAACTCTGATGTTCTGATCAGATTGTTTCTACACTATCAGATAAAGTTTCAACACTGCATTAAGGCATTTTTAATCTTAGATTGCATTTGAGACAATATTTGGTCTGGCTTATGCATCTCTCACACGTATGGTCACTTTTTGTTCTTTTCTCCACCTTGGAATTAATTTTTCTAAGAATGTGTGTGTGGCACTGTCTCACATGTTCATGGTTTTGCACATACTCACATTGAAATGTACTTTCAGCTTTGTTCCTCTGGTGAATGTCAACTCATTTTAAAAAGTTTTTGGTAAAATATACTTAACATGAAATTTACTATCTTAACCATTTTTAATTGTGCAATTCAGTGGCATTAACTAGATGCACATCGTTGTGCAGCCATCGCCACCATCCTTCCCCAGAACTTTCTGGTTGTGCAAAGTTGAACCTCTGTGCTCATGAATCAATAACTCCACCAATTGCACAGCTCCGCGGGGTAGAAGAGAGAGAGGAGCTAGTTTCACCGGGAGGCAATCTTGCAACAGGGCTTTCCCCATAAAAATCAGACATCTGAAACTAAATTTTTAAGATTGGGCAAAAATGAGAAGGACTGTACAGAAGTTTTCAAATAAATAATGATTGTTAGACTAGGATTTCAGTCAGAATTAAAAATGTACTTGAGCGGTTAGTGTGAGAGTGCTTCAATACTAATGGGATTGGTCAAAGGAGGAGAAAGAAACCAACATTTATGAAGGACCTATTAATGTTACCATGAGCTAATGTTTGTAAGAGCCGCGGGACGGAAACATTATGTTATCATTTGATAGATGGGGAAACAGACTCAACAGGTAATAGACCGCAGCTTGTACGGCTAGTAAGTTGTTCTGCTGTTTCGTTTTTTCGGTTACCTTCGGAATTTCTGTTTCACGTGGAGACACACTTACCTGATGGATGCTTAGGTGAACATAGTGTGAATATGTGACTTAATAAACATTGGTTCATCTTCACTGTGTCTCCTTTCCTGCTAGTCTCCCAGGGACAAGATCAGAGTTTTTGTGAATTCTAGAATGCGGTCTTGCGTTTTATATTTTAGGACCAGTGATAAAAGGAGAAACTTGGCCAAACAAAAAGCTGAGGCTCAAAGGAGGCTTTATGGTCAAAATTCGATAAGAAGGCTCTTACCAGGTTCCTCAGACTGGGAACAGCAGAGACATCAGTTGGAGAGGCGGAAAGAGGAGTTGGTATGAAAATTTTAACACACCCACATTTTGAATTGCATAATTCATTTCTCAGGTTTTATTTGTAAAAATTCTTTATTCTAGAAAGAGAGACTCGCTCAAGTGCGAAAGCAGATCTCGAAAGAAGAACATGAAAATCGACATATGGGAAATTATAGGCAAGTGCATTTCCTTTTTGTATAGATTGTGCAAGTTAAGTGTCAGTACAATTAGTCTACATTTTATAACCGTTAGGCTTGTTTTAAGCACTATTTATTTTATTTTAAGAAAGTGCTTTTGTTTAATATTTCCTGGAATGAAAAGGTCATCAGCAACTAGATGGTGCAGATTTGGCAGGGTACAGAACCCTGCTAGCCAGCCTTGAGGGGGGTTATGCGAGGCCTTTTAAATCTGAGAGTATCTTGTCCTTATTTGGTTACAATGTGGTACTTTGAGGAAGTCAGGTTTCAGGTCTCCTAGTATTATTTCTGTCAGTTCAAAGTGGTTGCTATATTTTGTTTTAAACTCTTACTGTATCAGGAACCAGGCAAATAATGAAAATGTTTGAAAGAGCCAGGTATGAGACAGTAGCAAGCGTGTAGACCCTGCTGAACTGGGATCCCTCCCTCCACAGTATCTGCTGCAATGGAACAAAAGGGTGTTCCCTAAGTTCCTCTAGTAACTGCACTAAATCAAAACTTCCAAAATATCCCTCACCACCTAAACTTTCTCCCATAAAGTTCTGTATTTCTTCAGTATGCCCAATTGCAATGGTTTTCCAACCACCTACTCCTAACTAAACCTTTATATTATATCATCTGTTTAAGATAATTCTCTAGATAAATTTTAATTTGTATGCATGACAGATGACAATTTGTGAATTTTTCATAACTGTATGCATCTTTATTTCTGACACCTAGTGAAGTGCCTGGCAGAATAGATGGTCATGGGTTATCGATGTGTTGACCTCCACTCTTCACAATATAATAGCTTCTTTTACACAAGCTGGTTTATCTGACTTTATTGTAGACGAATATATCCTCCTGAAGATAAGACTCTACTTGAAAAGTATGAAAATTTGTTGGCTGCTGCCTTTCAGACCTTTCTTTCAGGAAGAGCAGCTTCATTCCAGCGAGAGCTGAATAATCCTTTGAAAAAGATGAAGGTAAAGGAATACATGTTTATACAGAGGGGAAAAAAATTAAGCCAAATAATATGTCTTTAAAAACAACCCACCTCAGTCCCACATATAGAAATGTTTTATATCGAAGATGTACTTGCTTCCATTTTAACAGCTGGTAACATTTCATAACCAACCAAGTGATTTCAAAAATAAGATGTCTAACAGGACAAATTATACAGTAGAGAATGTTGATATTATGTTGTAATACCAATCTATTTTAATAAACATGTTTTGCAATAAAAATGTGTATGTGTAACTGAATAAAAAAAATCCATTGTATTTACCAAGGGGTTTGTGATGCTGTCGTTATTTGTAGTGTAACTGACATTAAATGGTATTATTTTCCTGAGACTGCATAGGTCGTGCAAAACACATGCATACCCACGAACTTTCTCCTGCCCACACACAGTGATCTGTTTACCTTACTAAAGGGTCTGTCAGTTATCTGTTGCAGCATAACCCACTTCATTTATTTGCTTATTATTTTGCACTCTTGTTTGGGCTCACTTGAGTGGTTCCTTCTGCTTATCTTGAGAATCAAGTTATGATTCACTCCATTTGTCCAAAAGGGCAGCTGGGGCTGGGTACACAGGATGGCCTCACTCACCTGTCTGGAGCCTCATTTGAGATAGCTGAACACCTGGGCAGCTTACTGGGCATCTCTTTCTCCATGCATAGTCTCTCAGTAGGGTAGCCAGATCTCTTAATTCGGTAGCTTGGGGTTCCAAAAGGGAGAAATTCAAGAGGGCAAGCCCAGGGTGCAAGTGCTAATCAAGCCTCTGCTTGCATTATGCTAATTAATGCCCCACTGGGTGAATAACTTTATGTGGACCCATTAAAACTCCTTGTACTTTCTATTACTTGACGTCCCCCGACAGTGATGTATCCCTGGTATCTTGGATACCCTCTTATATTGAGAGATTCAAAAATCATGAGAAATATGGGCTTTTCACTCAGCTTCTACAACAGAGGGTTGTAAAGCCACTTTTTTAGCTGGCTAGACTTGAGAGACAGAAGCAGAAGGAATATTTTATACTTCACTGTTCTTTTCCTTCAGATTTCCTTCTTTTGATGTGTAAATGTCTTACCGTTAGAATTATGTCTGTGGCCCTTTTGTTTTGACCCAGACCGTGAGAAACCTTCAATTTTCTTCACCTGTTCTATAATCTGATTTCTCTCTCCTGTGGATGAAGAATCTATCCTCTCTCCTCATTACTCTGCTCCTCCACTCCTACTTTTCCTAGTAGAAGCCTAGGGGTTTTGGAACCAGATAGACCTAGATTCAAAATACAGTTCCCCCATGTGTTAATTTTATAACCTTCCCTCAAACTATTTGATCAATAGTTTCCTTGTCACTAAATGAGTAGTATTAAAACTACTTGTCAAGCTGGTTGTGAAAATAAAATTGAGGTTAATTAAAAGTCTATTAAAGTACTTGACACATAATAAATGGGGTTCAAATCTGAATTCCCTTTCTACCTTGATATTCAAAATCTAGGTTAAATGTTACTGCTTTGTGCCGCTGGTCCACTGGACTGTGAGCCCAAATAATATACTTTCTTTACGAATGTTGCTTTGCAGAAAGTGTTGAAATCAGGTAGTGTAAGCCCTCAATTTGTTCTTTTTCAAACTCATTTGGCCTCTCTAGGACCTTTTACATTTCATATATATTTTAAAATCATCTTGAGAATCTTTTTAAAAAGGCTACTGGAATTTTGGTTGGACTGTGAGGAACCTGTGAAACAATTTCTGGGGAATTAACGATACTGAGTCTCCGATCCATTCATATGGCATATCTCCATGTATCTGAGTCCTTAATTACTCAGCTGTGTTGGTAGTTTTTGCTGTATAGTTCTTATACATCTTTCATTAAATTTATTCTAAGTATTTGATTTTTTTTCTACTGTTGCTAATAAGTAGCTTTTAAAATTTTTCTTTTTTTTTGTTTGTTGCCAGGATGTAAATACTTGATTATTTTCGTATGTTGCCCTTATATCTAGCAGTTTTATATATTGTATTTTTATTAACTGCTATTTAAAATTATTTTCTGATATTTATTTTGGTTATTTAGAAGTTTGTTTTTTAATTTCCATACATTAAATTTTGTAGTTTTATTTTTGTTAGGGATTTCTGTTTTAGTTCATTGGTGCTAGAAAACATTCTGATCTCAGTCTTGTAAAATGAATTGAGACTTGCTTTATGTCTCTGTAGTGCTATTTTAGCACATGTACCAAGTCCGCTGGAGAAAGTGTGTAGTGCAGGTGTTGGCTGCAGAGAGAGATACATGTCACTTCAGTACACTTGGCTATTAGTGTTGTTCAAATACTCTGTGTCCTTTTATACATTGTTTTGGCTTGCTTGATGTAGCAGTTACTGAGGAGGATTTGTCTATTTATTCTGTTGATTTTTGTTTCATATACTTTGAAGTTATGAAGGTGTCTTCCCAATGAATTCCTTTCCTATTTTATCATTATGAAGTGTTTATGTTTCTCTTGGGTCACATTCTGTATGAGGAACAGAGGCACACGGGTTTCTGTCTCATGGCTACTGTCGTAGCGACATATCTTTTCCATCCATCCCCTTGCTTTCAACCCATCTGGGTTCTTACATTTATAATGCCTCTGGCAATTACCATATAGTCAGGTCACATTTCTTTGAAATCTAGTCCGACAATGTGTCTTCAAATCATTTTACGCAATAACTGGTGTAGTTGGGTTTATATCCGTCTTTTGCTCTTTTTTTCTCTACTTAAACTGTTTTTTTTTTGCTTTATTCTTTTGAAAAATCAGTTTTTAATTATGCCATCTTCACTATTGGCTTTTACTTATATTTGCAGCATAATGTGGGTTTTTAAAGAGTAATTACAGTATGTATCCTTAAATCATAATAGTCTACCTTGAATTAGTATTTTACCACTTCACAGACTATATAAGAGCCCTAACAGTTTAATTTTATTTGGCGCCTCTCTAGATTTAGTGCTGTTATCATTTTACTTTTACATGTATTACAGTCTTTAAAATACATCATTATTACCCCTTTGAAAAGCACTCATTGGGCCTTTTGCTAATGACCCACCGAACTATCAAGGAAAAGGGCAAAGGAAAATACACCACTTTGGGGTGAAGTGGCAGCACATTGTGTTCTTTTGCTTTGATCGGTGGTGTGACAAAGGGTTAAAAAAATACATCTTTGTGTTTTGGGCACCAAGTGGTCGTTAATAATTTTATAAGTAGACTTTCATATTTATACACATATCAGTCCTTTCTTTTGTTCTTCATTTCATTCTGCAGATTCATACTTCTGCCAGGGTCATTCATCTTTCCTACAGTTTGAGGAAACTTTCTTTAGTATTTTACATTCCTTTTAGTATGAGTTCTCTCAAATCCATCTTCCCTCCCTCCCTCCCTCCCTCCCTCTCTCCTTCTCTCCTTTTGAAATTGTCTTTTACTTTGCCTTCATTTTAAGTAGTTTAACTGAGTATAGAATTTTATCATGGCAGGCATTTTTTTTTACTTTCAGTACTTTTAAAGATGTAATTTCTTTGTCTTCTGGTTTCTGTTCTTTCTATTCAGAATTCAGCCATTGTTATTTTTGTTTTTCCTCTGAATATGCCTTTTGTCCTGACTGCCTTTCTTCTATTTCAGCATTTTGACTTTGATGTGTCTGTGTGTGATTTGTTTACCTTGCTTACGGTTTTCTCATCTTTTTGAAGACGTGGGTTAATGTCTTTCATTGGCTCTGGAAAATTTTCTTTCATTTCATCAGATATTGCTGCTGTATTTTATATATTGCCTCTTTAATGGGACTCTAATTGCACATATATTAGATCATTGGACAGCATCCCATATATCTTTGATGCCCTATTCTGTTTTACCTTTTTTTCTCTCTTTTTCTGTGTTTCAGTTTGAATCATTTTTATTGACATATTTGTGCTGTGTCTAGACTGCCATTGAGCCTACCCAGTCACATCTTAATTTTAGATTATGTTAGTTAGCTCAAGGATATCTATTTGGTTTTTTAAAATTTCTCTTCTCTGGTAAAATTCAGTATCTTTCATTCATTTTGTTCCCTTCATTGTTTTCTGTAACATGTATATAATAATTATTTTAAAATCCTTGTCTGTTAATTTTAATGTTTGGATTACTTAGTGTCCTTTTATTGTTTTTTCCTTTTGATTATGGTTCACATTTTTTATTATTTTGAATGTCCTATAATTTTTATTTGTTTAACAGACATTGTTTATAAAAGAATCATAAAAAACTGATATTATTTTCTACAAAAGAAGGCATATCTTTCTTCTTACAGGGTGCTAGGGTGAAGGGCTAATTACTTTGAGTTGAAGAAAAGTTAGAAAAGCAAAAGTGGAACTACATCAAACCCAAAAGCTTCTACATAGCAAAAAAAAGCAAACAACAAAACAAACAAACAAACAAACAAAAAAAGGCAACCTACAGAATGGAAGAATATTTTTGTAAACCATATCTAAAATAAGGAGTTGATAGCTAAAGTATATTGAATTCATATAACTCAATAAAAATCCCCATCTTTATTAAAAACTGGACAGAGAAACTTAATAGATATTTTTCCAAAGAAGATATTGAAATGGCCAACAGATATGTACGTGAAAGGGGCTCCACATCACTAATCATCAAGGAAGAGCAAATCTCAACCACAGCGATGTATCACCTTATACCTGTTAGAACGGCTGTTATCAGAAAGACCAGAGTAACAAGTACTGGGAAAATGTGGGAAAAGGCAAATCCTTGCACACTCGTGGTGGGATTATAAATCGGTCCAGCCACTGTGGGAAACAGCAACCTAAGTGCCTGTCCATGGGCGAGTAGACATAGATGGTGTGGTGTACACCTACAGGAGAATGTTGTCCTGTGGTGAGAAGGGAGGAAATCCTGCCATTTGTGACAATATGGATGGACCTTGAGGACATGATGCTAAGTGAGATAAGTCAGACAGAGAAAGACAAATACTGTATAATATCTCTTATATATGGAATTTTAAAAACTCAAGTAAAAAGGGGCTTGGTGGTGGGGTGGGAGGTAGGAGAGATGTTATTTAAGTGTACACACTTGGAACTAGTAGTAAGTCAGTCCTAGAGATCTAACGCATCGTGTAGTGAATATAGCCAATGATATTTTATTTCAATCATTAAGCTTGCTAAGAGACTAGATCTTAATTTTTCCAACCACTAAAAAGAAATGCTCATTATGGGGCTTGATAGAGGAGTTAACTATTGCAACAAGGGCAATATTATAATATAGACATGTATCAAATCAATATGCTGTACACCTTAAATTTACAGTGTTACATGTCAAGTATATTTCAACTAAAAAGTAAAACTAAAATAAGAAAAGTTGAACTGGGTCCAGGCTGGGTTTAGTAGTTTTAGTTTACCTCTGGTTTCAAGCGCCTTGAAGTTGAAATCTGTTCAGTGTTTATTACTGGCCTCATACTCTATTGGTATCTAAGAACTGTAACACTGCAGAGAAGTATTTCTGGCTTCCATCCATGCCTCCATCCTCCTACATCACCTCATATGCACTCAAACTGCTGTCATAGAGATGCAGCAGGCGACCAGAACCAGATCTGTGGGGCTCCTTTAGATGTTACATTAGCCAACACAACCATAGAAAACTCCATTGGGTTCTTTATCCTGGCAGACTTTCTCTGCCTGTTCTAGACCTGATCTTTGTCCATCTGTGTCCAGACATGACTAATGACCCCAGTGTAGAAAGTGGTCACTCCTCTCTTACAATCCAGGAAGAATTTCTCTCTCCCTGGTATTTAGTTTTTTTAATATTACTTTTTATCCACAGCTTTCTGATGTCTTAAAAATATGATTATTTAGTTTATCTGTCTTTTTCTAGCTGTTATGATGAAAATACTGTCTGACTTTCTCCTAAACAGAAGCAGAACTCCATGTGTTTCATTTTAACTATCTGTGCCTTGGAATTCATTGTAGAATTATTGTTTTATCAAACTTTATAGAAAAAAATCTTTTGGTATTTTAATAGCTAAACCTTCTTTGATTGATATGAAGAATAACTTATTTTATAAATTTCTGCTGCACAGTGATGCTTCTTGTTTCTTGTAAAACCTTTTTTTAAGACATACTGAAATATAAATCATGTAAGTAAAAAATGAGATCTTTTTATAGGTTAAATAAATAGCTCAGTGGAGCCATTGATTATTCAATTTTCAGTATAGCTGTTATAGTCCTATTGTTCTGGTTTGCTCAACATTCAATTGGGTGCTGTGTTTTTGTAACTTTTCCCTGTGACATCAAAATGATTCTAGAAGCTAAGAGAAGGTATTAACCCTATAAATTGAAAACTTTTTATATAGTTCTAAAGATCCTGTTGTGTAATAGTTAAAAATTTTAAAGTTTCATTAAATTGTGCCCATTAAATGAATACTAATATTAGATTGCTAACTATTAGGCCAGTCATCAATTTTCTGTCTGAAGTTGCAATATTACTTTGCAATGATCAGTATAGAAAAGATTGATGAAATTGTGGTCTGGAAAATTAGAGTGACTTATAGAAATTTTGAAGTGTCTAATAGGCTAATTTATTGAATTATTTTACTTTCAGATTTCAACAGTATACTAGAACATAAAGATATGTTTGTTTATAATAATACATAATGGATTTTAGCAATATATTATCAGATTTTACAGAAAAAAACTTTAAGAGTTTTGTATGACTCCTTATTATTCATTCGATCTGAGCAATCTTCATTAAATAGTTTTAGGAATCCTTGTATGCTCTTTTCTGGAGATTAATCAACTTAGAAAAATTCTAGGGTACCTTGGTGATCACAGTTTGAATGAAACATCTTTTTAAGGAGGAAGATATCTTGGATCTTCTTGAACAATGTGAAATCGATGATGAAAAGCTGATGGGCAAAACTGCCAGGCCTCGAGGACCAAAGGTGCCGTACCTCTTCCTTTCTTAGTATCAAGGTAGACGCTATTAAGTACGGATGGTTTTCCATTTATATTTATCACCATAGGGATGTCTGGTATCACTTTCAAGGAGCTGTACAGACTTGATGTCCAGGACAGATAGAGTTGGTTACCTCACACTTAAAAGTTTTGTTTTTTGTTTTGCTAGTTTCCTTCACTTTTTGGATTCTTTTTGTAATGCTAGTGAAATCCTTGTTAGTCAGGACCAAGAGGGACCTAGAATTAATACCCTTATTAATACTTGGTATTAAGTTTTCCTTTTATCTCTAGACACGTAATTATCGGAGAAGTGCAGCATTATAGATAAGGCAAATCATGAGTCTAGAGATCCTTATTGGGAACCCCATATTTTGCTGACCCAGCAACATTGAAATTGTGTTAGTTAAAATAGAGTTCCTAGGATGAAGAGAAAGCTGTCACGCAGGCGGAAATGAGCAGGCAGGTGCTTTACCTTCATCTGCTCTGTGACGATGACATCGACATGTTCTTTGGTTATCTGTCAGAGTGCTTGCTACTAGAATAGGGAAGGGATGAATTTGTAAAATCTTGGACACTTCTCCGTGCTCCTTTTACTTCACGCTGCAGCAGTACTAAGCAGTGCCTACGGCCTTAGTCGTGCTCTGCTGTCCTTTGGTGCTTTCCCCATGCCTCTGGAGTCCCTGCCTATTTAAGAAAATCACATATTCATTGCTGGGTTGATTAGAGAGCCCCTCCTAATCCAGCTGAACTCTTGCTGGCTTTGTGAAATCTTCACTTCCCTTGTTAGATCTTCCTTCCCCTCCTCTTGCTGTACCACAAATAACAATTTTATAGAGCAGTTGTGACAAATACTTGCTTGCATGTTTGTTTGCCTTAATACAAGCTGGTAATTTCCTTGAGGGTAGAAAGTATATTTTTACCTTTGCATCTGCCATACCTAGCACAGCATCTAGAACTTAATAGGTTCTCAGAAACTATTAGTTGAATCTGTCTAAAAGGGCCTCATTGGCTGGTGGAAGAGCAGATAAGTGAACCAAACTCCATGGTATATTGTGCCAAACACTGAGGGTGGAAAGTACTACAGCAGCATAGAGGAGAAGGGATTGGTAGACTGTGGATGGCTTCATAAATGCCATTTGAACTGGGTCTTTAAAAAGGAGTAGTGCCACAAACATGTAAGATGGGCAGAAGGATGTTTGGGGTAGAGGGAACAGTAAAGGCAATGACATGGAGCTGTGACACTGCATAGGTTGTTAGAGAAACATGAAGAGTTTTATATGACTCCAGTGGAAGATTCTTGGAGAATAAAATGATGCATGATGAACCTAGTGAAAGATACGTATCTGGTGGACACCAGAGATCTCGGATGTCAGGCACTGTTCTTTTGAATTTTATCTGCTATGTTGAAGAACTGCAGAAAATGCCATTGCTCCTTCCTTTGGAACAAACATACTGTAGGGTATGTAAAAGTGAACACCTTCGTGAGCATTGCTCCACTTTGGAAAGCACTGGGAAGCGTCCGAGTTTTACGTATTGATTATCGTGATTCGGCAAACCAGACGTGAGGCAGCCCGGGGGCACAGAGTTCGTGGCAGAATGGTGAAGACAAAGTCCTGAGATGGCCTTCTACTTCCTTCTACTTTCTTACGTTTTCCTTGCTTCATCAAATAAGATTTATTATGCAAATAGAAGGTGACCTCCTGGAGGGCAGAATTCACATTATGTATTTCTAACCCCTATATTCCAGGCAAGTGAAGGGAATTCACAACGTATTTGTTGAAATGAATTGGTTCCTGTAGTTATTAATGCTAGCAATATTTCAAAGTGGTTGAAAGCTGCATAATCAGTCAGAAGTAAAAACATTTTTACACTTTTCACTTTCTGTGGACTGAGGGTCTGGGGTGAGCCAAGCTTCGGAGCAGACTTTCTCTTTTAGAGCAATGATACCACATTCCAAACACTTACTTCGGTGTTTTTGCTGGAGAAGAATAAAGAATAATTGAAGATAATCAAGGTTAAATGTAATTTGTACTAGGAGAAATAATTTTCACTTATTTGAGAATCTAAGAAATATTAGCTGCAAAAATAATAAACACCACAAAAGGTATTAGCATTGTTTTTTTTTTTTCTTCCAGCTGAGTGCTAGGTGCATGGCTATTTGTTTTATTATTCTTCATCCCATTTATATATTTTCTTATTTACGACCCAGTTAAAAATAGAATTGGGCATAAAAGCAAGTAGTAGGTCTGTGTCATAACTCAATGCCAATTTACAGATTCTGTTTTGTAGTTGAGGCATTGTTTAGAATTTATGCTGCTGTGACTTCTTATGAATTATTGCTTGAACAGTGTGTATTGGTCAAAAAAGTTCCAAATGCATATATGACACATCTATTTGTTTCCCCTTGTAATTCTTTAAAGGGTCAGATAGGTCATTATGTAGTTGGGCTCCTTAAAAAGCCTTAAATCCATTTGCCTACATGAAGGAAGGCACTACTAGCAAGCCTGAGTGTGCCACTGTTTCTTCTGGGCACGCTAGATTCTGAAGAAACATCCTTCCTCCAGAATTCACATTCCTCAATATTGTCAAGATGTTTGGTGATTGTGTTCCTGGTAGATGTTCTTATGCATAGGTCCTTGAACATTGTTAGTGTTCAGTAAATATTACACTATCAAAAGGAAAACATACTTTTAAACACAAGTTGGTACCATAGTGTATTAAGCTACTTTCTTTCTTTGGTTATTATTTATTTATTTTTGTCCTTTGCTAAGCCCATAACTTTAAGACAATCATACTTTGGCTATGTATGCCAGGTCCTTCATGAAATGCTGTTCCTCTCATTAGCTTTCATCCTGCACTGTTACATGAGAGTATAGACCCTATTTTGGGGAAATCCCCAGGTGACCATGGATTTCTCTGTTGTGTATACTAATATCAAAACATTTTTGTTTGATTTAACAGAGAACAAGAAACTTGTATGCAACTGTGGGGAGTTTTTTCCTCATTGTGATTGAACTACATCATTTAAAAAACGGTATTTGGCAGGAACAGAAGAATTAGTGGATTGCATTGTGGGCCAGGAGCAGCGCGGGGCAGCAGCACTCTGGGGCATTCTCAGATTTCAGTGAAAGCGGTTTGCATAAGTGGGAAATTGAAAGTAGTAACTGATCATGTTAATAAGACTTTTTTTTTGGAATTCTGACAAAATAACACATATTTTTCCGGTATTTTAGCCTCTGTGTTCCATGCCCGAGAGTACGGAGATAATGAAAAGACAGAAGTACTGGAGTAGTGACAGCAGTTATGACAGCAGCAGCAGCTCCTCTGAATCAGATGAAAATGAAAAAGAAGAGCACCAAAATAAGAAACAAGAAAAGCAAGTTACTTATAATCTTAAACAGTCCAACCACTACAAATTAATTCAACCATCCAGTAAGTTAATTTCTTCTCACTTAGTTGTTATGTGAAGAAATACGGAACTGAAGTTATGGAACTCAATAAAAGGACCTTGGGCCAAATGAACTCTTGTCATGTGTGAGGGGACCCGGGTTCTATCCCATTTCCTTCCCTACCTGACCTGGGCACATCCCACAATCCCCTTCAGGGTCTGCAAGTAGAACATAAGGGGTTGATCTAAGGATCTCTATAGTTCATTCTTCTATATTTCATAGTTTTTGTTAAGCCCTAAACTTTTTCTTAAATCCTCACCTGAGAATATGTTTACTGATCTTAGAGCGAGGAAGGGAAAGAGAGAGAGAAACATTGATGTGAGAGAGAAACATTTCTCGGTTGCCCTCCCCACATGCCTCAACCCGGGATCAAACCGACAACCTAGCCATGTGTCCTAACCAGGAGTCAGCCGGGATGATGCTCCAACCAACTGAGCCACCCATCCAGGGTGAGCCCTAGACTTTCGCATGGGTTTATAGAAGGTGACTCATGGCCATTCTGCTGATGGCCTTCTTTCTTAAGCCAATATAGTCTCTCATTCTCTTTCCTGCTTTTCCTACCTCTCTGTCACCCATTTTGTTGTGTATTCTTGCCTTTTTTAAAAATGTGTCTATGTCTAGGTATTTGACTTGAGTGTATCTGAGAGTCCCACAGTTGGGAGAGAGCTTCGTTTCCTCTCACTTTTATCGTGGACAGCACTGAAGTCAGAGCTTTGGGTGTGTTTAGGAGAATAACCAGCCAACTTCTTTGTCTCCTCCTTTTTCAGCTTCCTTTTTTTCCTTCCACATTTTCTCTTCCATTCTCCTTTTATTGCTTCTTTGATCCCTAAGGTGCACTCTTGTATCCATCATTCTTTTCGCCCCAGGTGTCCAGCATCACTGTGTGCCCAGGCTCAAGGAGACACCCCTCCCTGACACTGCCTCCAGGGCAGGACTCACTCTTAAGTCCTGTCTTTCACTTCTCTGTTTGCCTGCCCTTCACATCCCTGGGCCCCACTTCAGGGACGGTTCAATCGCATGGTAAACACAGTGGTGAGCCTTTGTGGATCTCCAGCACTGGCTTCATATGTTAGCTTCCCTGATAGTGTGTGTAGTTACACTCGGCATTTCGTACTTACGGCAAAATGCATTGAGAAATGCAGAGCTAATAGATGAAGATTTTAATGGTCTTTCATTTACTTCTAAATTATCCCACAAAGATACCTGCTAATGATGCTGTCTTTGAGGGTTTATATGTTTAGAGGGACAATAATGTATCATGTTCCATTTTATTTGTTTATTTATTTACTCATTTAAGGTATGTTTATTGACCACCTATTCCAGATTTTGTAGCTATTTTATCAGTTTCTTCCATTTTTCTTAAAGACATCTTAAGTACTTTCACTTCACCTGTGTAAGTGTGACTCTGTTCCTTTTTTGGAAGCTGACCTTGTTCTGCCCAGATTTTGTCAGATTTTTTAACCCCTGTTGGCTAATGTGCCCATCCCTCAGGGCAGGGCGAAGGAAATTTGCTCGGGTTCCTATAGCTCTGAGATTGTTCTTTGTTCGTTGACCAATTAGTGAATGAATTGAGATGGGACAAATGGTGTACTAAAGCTAGCCTAATTCAATTCCATATTTTTTTCTAAGTATTATACTTTAGTCATTAGAAATTGCACTAAGGCTCTCACTTTGTTTTATATTCTCTCCTACACTAAGTAACAGCATAGCCGCAAACCCTCCCTGAATTTTCTGTTCAAAATGACGACGACAACTGAGGACGAAATCCGGATTATGTGTAACATTTTCTGTTGTAGATAGTGATTAACCTAGGAAATTCAAACTTGCCATGGTTTTGAAGGACACATTTTGGTTTGATACAAGATAGTCCTATATAAAACTATACGAAATTTTTCACATAATTTGTGTATTCAAGTTACATCTATTTTTTGTTAATTGACCTGAATATCATTGGTATGTCTAACTACTTAATTACTCTGTCTGAATTTTCATTGTATGCAGGGGAAAAATTTCAGGGGAAATTCAGGGGAAAAAATGCAGGGGAACGAATCTTTGCTCATTCAAGAGAAAGGATATTTTCCTTCTGTACCTATGATCATATGATAAGTGTCTAAACCAACACCCTAAGCCTTAAAAGAGACCCAGGTACAGGTTGTAGCGCATGCTTTGGGGGAACTTGCCTAGTGGAAGACTGACCGGTGTTGTGCGCTCCACACAGCCCTTCTCTAGAAGCACTGTTTTTGTGATTCTCAGGTTGGGGTGGAAGTTACTAGTTTGAACAAATGGAAGCGTTTTTTTTTAAACATATGTTATAGCTTGCCTGAGTATACTTTTTTTGTACTCTTTAGAACCAAGTGAGGAATATTAAGCTTATTATCTATTCAAAATATCATTTAGAAGTGTTTCCCTAAATATAAAGTTTATATATCTACTGCCTTTAAAAAGGTTTAAACTTTTTTCAACAGCTAATGAAGAGAAATATTTGGCTATTCAACCTGCCATTATGTGAGTTTTATTAAATTATTTAACCAATGAAGACTGATATATTTCCAGAGCAAAGAGAGTATAGAACAGAAGGTATATAAAATATGCGAACTAAGATATGTACGTAAATTATTGATAATGTTGAATGATGTTCTATTTTCCTGTGTCAGGAATCAAATTTCCCTGGGATAGTTGGATCTCTCTTTTAAATTTTCTCAATATATGTTGGGGAAGATACTCTGTGGTTTTCCCTACTTGTTTGTTCTGATAACAACCCTTTAGTTCCAGATTCATTTTCTTCACTTAAACCTTTCACTGTGGGAATTTAAATTCTGTCTGTTATGTGAATAAGAAGGCTGCGTAGTACCACTCTTCTAATAATTATGTATTTAAACTCCATTAAGATAATCTTTATGCTTTTATTCTCTGTTTTTTTTTTCTCGAGCCCAAAAGTCTATATCTCGTCTGTTTATTGTGTCCATTCTCTAGACTGCTGTCCATCCCTTCCTATGGCTCTTGCTGGAAAATATTGTTTATAACTTATGTACAGAATCTAATGAATGACCAGTCTAATCTAAGGATAGTGGATAGTATTTTCTAGGAAGAGGGAGACACTGGCATTAATATAGCTCAGGATTAAAACCTGAGCTTGGCACACTCTCTTTTCATGTGACCTGAGAAAGTTCTTTTCCTGAGCTTCCAGGTGGAGAGTCCCACCTTAGAGGGTTTCTATGAGGCACCTAGCAGGATGCCTAGTGTATAGAAGTTGCTCCATAAATGTTAGTTTTCCTCTCTTCTGGTTCTTCTATGTCATGTTTTGAGAACAGAAAATTAAAGCATTGTTAATATTATTCTCATGATAGCCATTCTTCATACATGACAGGGGTTCTGCACAACATTCACGTATATCGCCATGCTTCTACCATGTGGTCTGTTAGTTTATGTAGACCAAATACGATGGGAAACTTCTATTAACTATCCCTCTTCTCCACCATTGATAGGCTCCATAAGGCGTTCATTCAGTTGCCCTCGGTCCATCTCTTCTCAGTCACCTTCTAGTGCAGATATCCGGCCCCTTTCTGCTCAACAAATGATGCCAGCATGCCGGCCAACTTCAGCCTCTCGGTCACACTCCTTAAACCGTGCTTCCTCCTGCGTGAAGCATGTGCCTCACAGTAATGATGCCAGCTCTACCAACTCTCAGATGGTAAGTCATCTACTTTGCTCCTTTTGAGGTTACAGGAAGCACTGTACTGAGGATTTAGATGGCAAAGGGATCAGCTGGGAGGAAGACAGATTTGCACCTCAGGTCCTTCCCGTCATTCAACTCACGATCTTCTGGAGTTTGGGTTGTTCCATTGATCTTAGTCTGTAATTTAGTATGAACTCTTAGAAGGCAGACCAGTCTATCACAGACTCTAGGATGGACACTGAGAGTAGCATTTTATTTTCCATTTTCTTATGGAGTAGGATAATGTTGAAGATCATTAGAGAAAATATGTGATTTTGCAGTATATTGTGTAGTATATTTGTAAATTTGGGGAAATTTGTTATATGGAAAATTTTCTTTAATGGAATTCTTGGTTAATAGGTTAAAAAATAAACCATTGATAAATCATCCTTAGAGTATTGAAATACAACATTATGTTTTCTGTGTATTAAATTAACATAATATTCCCTCCTTAGTATGAATTCTAGAGATTCAGTTTTGAGGAAGTCAGTGAATTTATTTTGCTCTCCGACTTACTTGTAGATACTGAAATACATAACTCCAAGTGCCTTCACAAAGACCAGGAATTTATTTAATTTGTTTATATAATATGGATGACATTTCCAAATTGAAGAGTCTGAAAAATATAAATGAATGAGTCTCACATGTTAACAATTTTTGTTTTTCCTAATCAAGAATTGCCTAAGGAGCCCTGACCCAGTGTGGCTTAGATGGTTTGGCATTGTCCCTCAAAGCCAAGGGTCACTGTTTTGATTCCCAGTTGGGGCACATGCTTAGGTCTCGGGTTCTGTCACTGACTGGGGACACATGAGAGACAGCTCATCACTGTGATTGATGTTTCTCACATCAGTGTTTCTCTCCCTCCCTTTCTTCCTCCTTTCTCCTCTAAAAACAAAAAAACAAAATTGCCTAATGTATGTGTGGCAAGTGAAACCTCTGACTGGGAAGTTGTTTTTAACTACTCATCTCTTGTTTTTTAGTATTGTGAGCTAACTAAAATACAACTGTGTGGAAGTGGGAAAGGCAGTCTTGGGAAATCACATCCATTTATTCCTAAGAATTCAATTCTAAGAATAAATGGGAGAAATTTTTTCTTCCTTTTTCATTGCCCCCCCAATTAAAAGTGCACTATTTTCACCTAGAAATGTCTTTCAGATTATAGTGGCACAATGAAATAAGACCCCTTCCAAATATCTGTATTCTTTCAAATTTAAGAGCAGGTCTTTGCGGCGAATGAGAACAAAAGAGCAAGAAGACGATCTAACAAGTCAGACCTTGTTTGTTCTCAAGGACATGAAGATCCGGTTTCCCGGAAAGTCAGATGCAGAAACATTAATTCTGCTAGAAGATGTGAGTATTTGATGTATCAATATATAAAATTCCAAGGAGCTCATATCTTTTACTCTTCTTAGAACATTAAAGTTTATTTCCCAATGGCATTATTCTCAGTGACATAGTAAACTTAACTGATGTTCTTTTCAACCTCCACAGCTTTAGAACATAAGTGACTATTTTAATTGTTATGATTCATGAGCAGTGAGATCACATTTATAATTAGCAATGCAAAATATCTTTCAGTGCATCGCTCCATTTTAATGGTGCAACTGTTTCGTTGAGTGAAAATTCCTGTTATTCAGGTGTTGTCCTTAATAATTAAAGAAATATCAGGTTAAAGCTGCTTCTGTCAAGATTTAGAAAGGCCTCATATGGAATAAGATGTGGCATCCTGAGCGGTTTTGGTCAAATTTTGAAATGGCCTGTGTAGTGTGTTTTTCTTGTTATGCACACATTTGCGCCACCCAGTGGAACATTCGAAAATGGCAGAGTCCTAAAATTCACATTCAAGTCAATGACTTTTCCTAATTAGAAAGAAGGACCAAGTTATCTAAATATTTCTGGTGAAAGGACATTTCTTGATTTAAAGTTCTGTCTCTTCATTCAAATATCCTTTTCCAATTGTCGTTCCTAGATAATTCCTCAGTAACAGGACTTTGTTTTCTGATTTCCTTAGCATTATTTTTTTCTATAGGAGAAGGCACCATCTTGTGGCCAGTTGTAGGACAAAAACCACAGCTATGCACTTGCCTCTCTTTCTTTCTAGCATTATTTTTGTCTAAAGCAACTGTCTGGAAAGAGACCAGATGAATAATAATAAACTGACTTTCTTAATTTAAAAAATCAATAATTTGGCAATTTCTAGTTTGTAATCATGACATAGTTACAACCAAAGCTCCCAAATGTTGTGCATTGTGTTATTATATACTTTTTTAAAAAGCGAAAAGAGCGTCTTTTTACACATGACCTGCTACTATGTTATGTCAAAGGAAAGGAAGAAAAATGAACATTAGTTGTAACACATTATGCTAGATATGTTTTATTTACCTATGTTGTCTTATTTAATCAAGATATTTTCTAAATACAGCCAATAACATTGTACCAGATATTTTACTATGTTTTTTAGTGATATTAGTAAGGTATCACATTTTGAATCAAGTAGAAGAAAAGTTTGATAATCGGAGAGCAGAACTAATATTTGTGGCTAATTGTATAACAAACATATAGACTTATATAATTAATTAAAATAATTGTATCAGTTATTAGATTGTTTACTATATATTTACTATATGCAATAAATATTTTAATCTGTTTGCTACAGTATATATTACTAGAGTATATATTAAGAAATTTTGCAGATTTGACAAAAACAAAGAGATAATATATAATGGCTGCCTTCAGTATTATTCAATATTCTGTTATTATGGGTGATGTGGTAAATATAGATTTTGGAATTAAAATGGAAAATCTGTGTCTTGGGCTTCTTTGCAAACCTTATGCACCTGAAGACATTTGACTTTTATTCACTAGGGATTGTGTACTTTTTACAGCAAGAATCTAAAGCTTTGGGTTCAGGTGGCTTCTTAACCTATGTTAGAAGTCTTTGCACATGTCTTTTTATGAAAGTAGACATTCTTTATTGCAAGTAATATTATAGTGCTTTCATTTTATTACCTAAAATTGGTTTCATTACCTAAAATTGGTTTCAGCCCATTTATTTACCTTTGCTTGTTACTTTTGAAAAAAATTCTAGGTTATATTTCTTAATGTTTCTCCCCCACAACAGATTATTGGTAACTGGAAGCATCATAAAACAAAGGTGGCTTCATATTGGCTCATAAAATTGGACTCTGTAAGACAGCGAAAAGTGAGTAATGCCCCAAAACAAGTTTTCCCTTTTAGATAATGTCTTAAGTTAGTACCATTAAGCCACATTCCTAGTCAAACTATATACACATTTTTTTGTTTACTCATTTCTTCAATAACTACTTATTGCATACCTACTATGTTTCAGGCACTGTTCTAGGTTCTGAGGGTAAAAAGTGAATTAATAAAACCCATGGTCTCATAGAGTTCACAAAAACTTGAGTGGAGCAGGTTCAAGAGTGAAAGGTAGAGAGTAAGAAAACATAGCTAGTACCAGCATTTTTTTCCCAAGGAATTTTGCTGTTGAGGGGAAAGGGATATGGGTTAATGACAAGTTATTTTTAAAGATGAAGAGATTTGCAGTTTGTGGTAATGACAATGATCTAGAAGAGAGGAAAGAGAGGTGATAGAAAGCCCCTGAGTAAGTAAAGTGGGAAGGTTTGTCTTAACCAGGAATATTTATTCCACTGGGAGGGAAGGCAGAGGCCAGTCTGTGTGGCGGGAGACGTGGTTTTCTTCCAATGGGGAGGGGCTTTCAGAGGGCTGAGGAGACAGTGGAAAGTATGCAATAGCTGTTTTGGGGAGTAGGAGAGGGGAGTGGCCAGCAGCCCCAGGGGCCCATCAAATGCACTGCAAAATTATTTTGGGGAAGAGATACTATTTTAGTAGTTTTGGTGAAGGTGTTGTATTCCTTCAGTAACGTAAGCTATTGTTTCCCCTTTCTAGGATTTATTTCTAATAAGCTGAAAGTTCACAGTAATCCAGTGATTAGTTTAATTTATATACTTTCATCTAAGTAAACTAAATTCACTATTGCATATTAATATATTCAGCAAATAATCAGTTGGTGTTCTGCCATGTGCCGAATGCTGTGCTCTGTGGAGGAGGGCAGAGCACAGCTGGTAACAGAAGTAGATGGCGAAACACATTATAAACCCTGATACATTTTTGCCAAATCAAAAATGGCCTTGATTGATTAAAATATAGACATTTTATTAGAATAAGTATCCTGAGTCTCCTCAAGTCCATGTACTTTTTGTCATCTAGAAGTTAGAATAATGTAGACAAGTTGTTAATTGAAATACAACAGATAGTTCAGAAATAGGATAAAAATATAAGATATTAGCACATGATAAATGTGACATTTCAAATCAATGCAGAAAAGGTAATTCCCCCCCCCAAATGATACTGAAACAGTCGACTACCTACTTGTAAGAAAATTAAGTTGGTGTCTTTTTCTCTTACCAATTACAAAAATAAATTCCAGATAGACTACGATTTTACTTGTAAAAAAGAAAATACTAGAAGTTTAAGAGAAAATGTAGAAGGTTGTATTTATAAGCTTAGAATGGGAAACAACTTTTTAAGAAAGGCCTAAAACCCAGAAGTCTTTTTAAAAAGACCAACAGATTTAATTACATAAAAACTTAACAGATGGCAAAAGATGTCTTAACCCAAGGTAGAAAGCAGGAGCAGTGAGGAGGGCGTGGTGAGGCGAGGTGAGGCGAGGTGGTCTGGCACTGCAGCACATAAACACGACCCCCAGTAAAATCAACCCCTCCTATGAATCGATCAACAGAAGACCAACTATCCTATAAACATTAATAAATAAAATGGCAAGTATAAGAAAAACTATGAAAAGACAGTTATCTGCAGATAGCTAATTAATGTACAGTAGATCCTTGGCCTCACTGATAATGAAGGAAAAGCAAGTAAAAACCATCATATTGGCAAAAATTAATAAGACAGGTAATATCCAGTCATGGAAACAGTAGGGATAAAAGGCTCTTCACTGTACAATTTGAGGGAGAATACATTGGTACAACTCTTTAGAAAAGTAATTTGCAGTATCTATTAAAATTACTAGTGTCTGTAACCTTATGACTCAGCAAAACCACTTCCAGAATAACAGTTGAATGTATAAAAGATTGTATGTGAACATTCATTGCAGTGGTGTTTGTGAAAGCATAATATTTGAAGCAGCCTAAAGGTCTACTAATAGATTTAAGATTGAATAAATTATAGTACATCCATACGATTCAGGTGCGTTAAATCGAACACCATTCTGGAATGATAGATCTTAACCTGAGGTACATCGCAAGATTATGACTCATGCCATGCAAAACAAACATACATTAGTAAAATTAGCCAAATTATCTAATTATGAGTGAAGGATACAAGCTGTAAGCAGCCACACAGCGCATGGTTGCTGGGGGCTGTGTCCTTCTGCTCTCAGGTGTCCCTTTTTCATACCTGGCAGTAGTCTGTGTTTAGATTGACAAGTGCCAACCATGTAGCTCGTTGGCAGAGAGGGGGCCTTCCAGACTTGGGTGGCCTTAACTTTTATTCTCCAGTAGTCACCCATATAGTTTTGGTGACTGACTTCCACTCTGCCCAAATGAAGTTAAAATGCCAGGTTTCTGTACTGTGAGTGTCGTCCCACAGAACTTTCTACAAAGACGGGGATGTTCTGTGTCTGCGTTGTGCAGTGCATCGGTTGCTGGCCTTATGTGACCGCAGTGGTGAGCACTTGGAGTGTGGCCATTGTGACCAAGAGCTGAACTTTCAATTGCGATTAATTTAAATTTAAATAGCCAAATGTGTCTAGTGGCTTCTGCATTTAACTGCAGATGTAGACAGACCTGGGTAACCTTGTAAATATGTCTTTAAGCAAGATGTTTCTTAGTTATCTTCCTGCTGGGAAGTTCCACTGGAGGGTTTGTAGGAATGTCCAGTTAGGGCTGCACTGCCTTGGGCATCTTGAAGGGGAGCTCCTCTGTCAGCTTTTTCTCTTCCTTGTAGCACACTGAGAAGGTATCAAGATAATAAATTAAACAAGTTATGCAATATGTATTTTCCCATTTTAATCAACCTACATTCTATGATATTTTAAACATATATATCTAGTATTAAAAAATTTGAAAAAACAAGATACCAAAATGTTAAGACAATGCATTTCTGGAGGGTAGACTTACTGAGACAGAGGAAGGAAAGTGGTGACATTTTGTGTCGGTTTTTTTTTTTTTTTTGCTTTGGTATGTTTCTATATATTTTTCTTTTTCTTTTTCTTTTTTAAATATATTTTATTGATTATGCTATTACAGTTGTCCCATTTCCCCCCTTCACTCCCCTCCACCCTGCCCACCCCCTCCCACTCACATTCCCTCCCTTTAGTTCATGTATCTTAAGTTCTTTAGCTTCTACATTTTCCACACTATTCTTGCCCTCCCCCTGTCTATTTTCTACCTACCATCTATGCTACTTACTCTCTGTACCTTTACCCCCCTCTCCTCCTCCCACTCCCCTGTTGATAACTCTCCATGTGATCTCCATTTCTGTGTTTCTATATATTTTTCAAGTTAAAACAATCTTTTTAAAAATGGGATGACAGGGAGACCAGTATGTCTCTGAAGCCTGTCCTTCCCCCTACCCCTTACCAACTGTTATCTGTCCCTGTTGTAAATCTTCATTGTACTTGGCTGTACTTACAATCTGCTGTGAGAGACTTCTCTATTAATTTTTTCTGCCTCTTTAAAAGCTAGGGTGTGTGTCTAATTTTGTAGTCACCTCACCTGTGAAAGCCTTTCCATCGGCATTTGTTAATTTGATTCATTTCTAAGCACTTCGATGAGGTCTGTCAATAGCAAGCTGACGTCCTTCTGTACCCTTCTTTATGAGCAATGCGTGTTTGTTTGAAGAGCAACAGATTGAGACAACGCTGTTCTGTTTTTTAACACATGCTAGGAGAAGTTCTGATAACCATTGTATGGAATGATTAAATGACGTGTGTGAATAACAATAGTATTTGTGAATTGGAAGACAACTTTCATATTTAGGGTTGTCATGCTTAATTGGGTTTATAAATTTTGAGTAAAAATAAATGCTTGCGTATAAAATACTGGCAAGTACTTATGCCAGTATTTCTACTTCCCCTGTGAGTATTGATCTGAAAATACTTGGAGTGAGTTGTCTTCGTTAATCCTTTCCTCTAGTTCTCAGATGTGCGGCCACATCTCTGTAGTTACCGACACTGTTATGTAGAGTGAGTGGAGGCACTGATGTGAGAGCCGTGGTTTTTATTAGTTTGTGTACCTAGTTACCCTTTCTTTGAGCTGCTTTGTTTCTTCTGTTTTCACCTAAGTCAAAGGTACCGTATTTACTCTGTGCTTATAAAAAGTAGTAAGATACCTCATCTCCCACAGAGACAGAGCGTGTTCCAGTCTTATAGTTTGCACTTGTCCAAAGCGTTATAGTTATTCTTCTACACAGGTAATTAATTAGAAGACAAATATATTTTGGGCAAAAGAATTCATAGCTTGAATTTTGATTCTCGGAGAAAGTAAGGGATGATAAAAACTAGGGCAAGTTTATCGTGCAAAACCACCTACTTTCCCAGTGGCCCTGAGAGGTGGCAGGACGCTGGGTCCAGGCGACAGTGAGCAGGGGGCCTGGCGTTGATGCTTGTGCAGCGGACTCATGGCTGTTTGTCTTGCTGTGGTTATGATCACATGTGTCTTTTTCTTTTCTCAACCGTTTTGTTCATTAAGAGGCTTTTTTTCCAAAACAGACTCTAATTCCTCAAATATAAATTGAAGAGCAGGGCGCTCCTGGGAGAAGGAGCAGAGGGCACCTTCCAGCAGCGTTGGTTCTGTGATGAAATTGTCCCCCTTGCCAGAGGGTAACTTACATGCTCACACCCGGGAGTAATGTTTGGATAATAAGGAAACTCATTTTTGTAAAGCTTTTCATTTTTGTGAAGTTAACCTCCCTGAATTTATGGCTCCTTTTCATGCTAATCCATGAAAACAAGCATAACAAATGTACACATCGTGAATGCTAGTCATCGAGCAAGCCAGCAATGGAGGTATTGAGTTTTAAGATAAATGAAGATTTTTTTATTTGAGATTTTTTAAATGTTTTATCCATTTAATCAATGGCATTAGAACTAAGTGAAATATTTACAACTCACAGATTTATAGGATGGAAGTGATCATTGGGACAAACTTAAATGTGCTTAGCTGATTTCATTTATATATAATACATATAAATATGTAATATAATGTATATTATAAATATATTTAAAACATAATATATAAAATAACTTTTCTTAGAGATTGAAATATTTATTTTGACAAGAGAGCTAATGAGTTGGAAAGCACATTGAAAAAACTTTTAAAGCTGTACACGTTGATATTACATGCTGATACTAGATCATGGAAAGAGGCACTGGATGTGCAGCTGTGTGGACTTGGGCCCAATACTGTCTCTGCCCTTGACTTCGGGCAGGTAACTGCTCAGAACTTCCCTGAGATTCAGAACATGAAGCGTGGGAGGGGTCTTGTGAAGAAGGGAGATAAATGGGCAGGGGCTGTGGCTTTAGAAGTTGTAAAATGCAGCCTGATTTTTTTTCTTTTCTACTAAGGATCCTAATACTAAGCTGTTTCTCTGATGTACTTTATTATACTAAGAATTCTTCATATGTGGAATTATTTTGGGTAGAATGTGTAGAAATGATGTATAAACATTGTCTCTTGGGTTGTAACACATTGACAATTTGACTATTATCCATTGAAACCTGTGCTATTGCTTTATAAAGCTAGAAACCGTACCCAGGAAAACAAAAAGAAACCTAGAAAAATGTGGGTCAGCTGTGGAGTGTAGAATTAGATTATTATAAAAAGTTGCCTATTCACAAGGCCAAGGACTTAACTAATTTACATTTAGATGTGGATCAAATGGAACTATCCTTTTTTGGCTGTGATAATAGTCAATAATCATCGGAAGGCTGTGTGGGTTCAGCAGACTTGAGACCGAATTAGCAGGGAAAGAGATTTGTAAGAGAAAATACACAGGAAAGACAAAGGGACAGGAAAGTGTGAGTAGGCAGGAAGAGCCTCTAGACCACAATGTAGGTCTGACACCTGTGAGTGAAACGCAGCAGGAGTGAGGAGGAGGAACCTCAGACTTCAGTGAAGTTCGGAGAAAGCCCCGTCCAGCTGATACGGAGCCCAGAACAAAGACTGCTTTTTAGGAGATTGAACTGGGCGTAAATGGTCCCTCTATAGTATCCAGCTATGCTCAGTCCTTGGCCGGGGGCAGTTTGGGGAAAGCATAGGCTTGGCTTGAGTGTTGCAGCGATCCTGGATGGGGAAGCTGCCTGTTAACTGCATCCTTAGAAACAGGTCAGTTCAAATGGCATATCTTCTTGGCTGCCACAAAGGCTGCGTGGGGTGTGATTTAATTGGACAAACATTTATTGGTTGCCAGCTTTGTACATAAGCTGATAGGCACTATTGGGGATTTGGAGAGTTGTTTCTTCATTTATTTATTTGCTTATTCAACCATGCATTGAACAATATTAATTGAATGACTACCATGTCTTGAGCACTATGCAAGGTGTGGAGTGCACAAGACTCATCTAAATCTCATAATTCCACTTAGAGACCATTGTTGAAATATGTATCTCCAGGAACAAAGCATTTGCTGGTTGCTCATTAGAATGTTGTAAAACTCTAAGATAAGAATGCCATACACACATGCCTTATTTCAGATTTTCCATAATGAATGTAAAAGTTAAAGGTCAAGGATGTAGAAATTAAAGACTGAAAAGAATCTCCATCAGGTGAAAAGGAAACAGCTAATCTTATTGAATGTCATGTTGTGGTAACTTCACACTGGCATAATTTAGCCTTCTGCCAAGAATGCAGTTGCTTTATATAGTTTGTAGGGAACATATGAAGTATAAAAATATTGCAGTGTTTTTGGTTTGTGAGGAATGCCAAATTTGCTGAAAAGTTTGTTCTCTAGGCCTAAACTAAGATTGGAGGATGAAGAGAGATAAGTAATGATATTAAGGTTTGCATTTATTTTAGAGTTCTAAGATATCCTTGTTTATCAAGTATTTTTTTCTCTAAATAGTCATTTAGAAAAAATACCTACTGTAGTTGCTTTTGCATGCATTTTAGTGTTATTATTTTCCATCTCTTTTTTTATTTGCGCTGACATAGATGCTATACAGAGCTGCTCGCTCTGCATCAGCAAAGACGCCTTTACCCTGTAGCCATGGCTGCTGTGCGCATCATGACTACGGCATGTAGTCCCTTTAATGTCATTTCTAAACCTCCCTCACCTCATGCCATTATTTTAATTTAGGACCAACTGTTCAGCCATATGGAGCAGTTTGTCATTCAACATCTGTGTGTTCTTACAAAAATATCAATTTTTGTGCTTTGTGACTTCAAATGTGCTATGTTTCATATGGAAAAGACAAATCTTTTCATTTTATTAATGTTTTGATTAACTGAATCTTCCATTTATTTTTTTTCTCTGGAGGGCTTCATGTTGGTTTGGGGGGGTGCTTCTAAAAGTCCCAGTGTCAGGAAGTGGGTGCCTGTATTCTGTAAGCTCGCCTCACTTGAATCCAGCGGTAAACACAAAGGGTACCTTGCTGACCATTTGTTTTTGTGTTTCACAAATTGTTTATCTTCCACCCATTTTCTTCTAACCCCGAAGCACCCAGAAATCCAAAAGAGAATTACAAAAAGAACTGGCACTGATTTACCTCATCCCAGTCTGATTTCTTGCCTGTATGCTCTCTGCCTTTCTAAAGTTATTTAGTGGGTGTTTTGCTGAAGGTGCAGCTGTCGTCTCTCTGTCTGTATGGTCTTTTAGGCAAACCAGTCCTTACACCTAGGCCCTGATGGGGTGAGAGCCTGGGCAGCCGTGTTCACGCATAGGGGCCCCACCCATCTTCCCAAGTATTACTTAACTAGAGGTGAATTTGAACCTCAGCAGAAACAATTTGATTCTCTCCTAGGGCTTTGCTGTTAGCGCCTGGACAGGTCACGTTAATTCTGAGATGTTAGGCCGTGTCTGGGAGCACAGGGCTGGCTACACACCTGTCTGTGTGTGAGCTGTGCAATCTGGGGAAAGTTACTTATCTGCTCTATGCCTGAGTTTTTTCATCCATAAAATTGAGATCCAAAATGTTTTCAGAACCAAAAAATTTTTGATAACCATGGGGCTGAAAAACTAACCCACCTGAATTTATTGGGTGATGATGACTTGACAGACAGCTAGATATTACTTTCTTCTGTCTCAAGGTTTTTGGAAAGGGACTGTGGGCCACTGTATCTGCCTCATGTTTTTGTTCTAAGGACTAAATGGATTACCATATGGAAAAGTGCCCAGAAAGGTGCTTAGAAGGTGCTTGGTTCTTGGCATTGGCTCTCATTTTCACCTTGTCTGCACCAGGTTTTGCTTTTTCACAAGGAACAATTTTACTAAGACAAACACCTCCTAAGTTCTATACCTATCTTGAGCCTGGGGAACATGGTAAGCTTATTATCAGAATGGCATAAATCCTTCCTTCATGTAGATAACAGTTTCCATTAATTAAACATGAAATTAAAATAAGGTGAGATATTAATAGAAAAGAACTGGGCATTGGGGGATCATATGGTAGTTCAGTGGCAGGAAAGGTCTCTCTGAAGAAGTGGTGTTTGGGTTAAGATACAGAAGTTCACTGGCTGAACAGGTAGGGGAAACTGTTCCAAGCAGAGGAAAGAGCTATTGAAGGCTCAGAGGTGAGGGATCTGGGTTCTTGCTCCCTTCGCTGCCTGTCCTCATCCACTCCCAATTACAGGTCTCCCAGGTTCACTTTGCTCTCCAGACCAGAGCTTGCCTCGTAGGGGAGGCTCCTTTAAAACTGAAGGTGGGTTTGGCTGGGGTAGGGGGAAGTGGTGGGGAGAAATTGTGGACAACTATAATTGAACAACAATAAAGTAATTAAAAAATAAAATGAAACTGAAGGCTAAGAGAAGTGAGGGAGAATGTATGTTCTCAGTGAGGTGGCCTGAAAAGGAGGAGCAAGTTCCTGGGTTGCCCTGTCCATGCTAGTCTCACCAACCTGGGGAATCACTCCTCAGGCCGAGATGCTAGGAGGGACGCTGGAGGCCTGAGGGGTTATCCGAGTCCATGGTGGAGGAAACGCCAGGAGTGGAGCAGAAGCATTCCCCACCACTAACACCCTGGTCTCTTTCTGAAGTTGCTGCTTGTAGTCACTTGTGGGCTAGGATATGAGACCACCCTGCCTTTAAAATACCCTCGTCTAGATTAAGAATAAAACATATGCAGACGGGTGGCCAGGGGAGTCTGCTCTAAGCAGTGTACCCAGTACAGTGGTTGGCACTGAGCAGGCAGCCAGCACATGTTAGCTGCCCTCCTCTTTGGTTCATATGCATCGTAATGCATTTTGCCGAAAGTGCGTTAAAAGAAATAAATGAATATCCCATCATCTCAAATGCTTTATCACTACTAAAGTTGAATAATTATCTAATATAGAGTGTGAAATTATGATAATGTTAAAATTCCCAGTATCATTAATACTTTTTAATTTCATTGTATGGAATTCACATTTCTTGAAACCAATTTATTGGTTATCTTCATTACTTTTAAAATTCTTCCTGCATTATGACTTTTGGCTCACTATTATTCACTAATATATAGATAGTAGAAAGAAAAATTAAGAAGAGAAATCATTTAAATTTACCATTTACCACTAGTGTTGATCTTATATCACATCAGTCCTGAGTACTGCTTTCTATATTCAGACATATAAAGAGTGAAGCTAATAGCTTAGTAGAAAATTGTTTTTTAAAAGTATGAATTAATGTATGATCTGCATATTATATCAGCATTGTTATAATTCATATTAAAGTCTTTAAAATTCCTCTTTGTAATTAAGCATTCATTATTGGTAATAACATGCTTTTCTGGGACAGGTTTTTTTTTTTAAATTTTAATCATTGTTCAAGTACAGTTTTCTCCCCTTTACTCCCATTCCATCCTGCCTACCCATCCCTCCCCGCTTCCTTCCCATTACCACCCTCCCCCTAGTTTTTGTCCATGTGTCCTTTAAATTTGTTCCTGTAAACCCTTCCCCTTTTACCCCAAACTCCCTCTTCTCTGTCCTCTGGTCACGTTCAGCCTGTCCTCTATTTCAGTGTCTTTGACTATACTTGTTTCTTTGTTCTGTTGTTTAGGTTCCTGTTAAAGGTGAGATCATATGGTATTTGTCTTTCACTGCCTGGCTTATTTCACTTAGCATAGTGCTTTCCAGTTCCATCCATGCTGTTGCAAAGGGTAGGAGCTCCTTCTTTCTTTCTGCTGCATAGAATTCCATTGTGTAAATGTACCATAGTTTTTTGATCCATTAATTTACTGATGGGCACCCAGGTTGCTTCCAGCACTTAGCTATTGTAAATTGTGCTGCTATGAACATGGGGGTGCAAAGGTTCTTTTGGATTGGTGTTTCAGGATTCTTAGGATATAGTCCCAGCAGTGGAATTTCTGGGTCGAAAGGCAGATCCATTTTTAGTTTTCTGAGGAAGTTCCATACTGTTTTCCATAGTGGTTGTACCAGTCTGCAGTCCCACCAACAGTGCACTAGGGTCCCCTTTTCTCTCCAACCTCTCCAACACTTGTTGTTTTGCTTATGATGGCCATTCTGACTGGTGTGAAGTGGTACCTCGTTGTGGTTTTAAACTGCATCTCTCTGATAGCTAGAGATATTGAACATCATTTCATGTGTCTTTGGATCCTCTGTATGTCCTCCTTGGAGAAGTGTGTGTTCAAGTCCTTTGCCAATTTTTTAATTGGTTTGCTTGTCTTCTTAGAGTGGAGTCCTGTAAGTTCTTTATATATTTTGGAGATTAAGCCCTTGTCTGAGGTATCATTGGCAAATATGTTTTCCCATACAGTTGGTTTCTTTTTATTTTGATACTGTTTTCTTCAGCTGTGCAGAAGCTTTTTATTTTGATGAGATCCTATTTGTTTATTCTTTCCTTTATGTCCCTTGCTCTAGGGACATGTCAGTAAAAAAGTTTCTGCGTGAAATATCTGAGATTTTCCTGCCTATGTTCTCCTCTAGTAGTTTAATGGTGTCATGGTTTATATTTAAGTCTTTTATCCATCTTGAGGGACAGGTTTTTCACCAGCCACTTTATTACAGTTTGCATTACCTCTCCTCCTCCTGTTCCCGTTCCCCTAAGACACCCTGACCTGCTGGAAGATTTGAATACAGTTCCCACTTCCCAGTGGAAGAAGCTGGAACAGGAAGGGAAGGAGCGATGCTGCTCACACAGTTCCTTGTGAGAAGCTGCAGTTGATATTCCTCTATAAATGTTATTTTGAATTTTTTTAAAAACTGATTTTAAATAGATATTTATTCTAAATTTGCCTTCATCAGAGAGAACTAATACACTTCTTTGCTTTTAAAGAAAAGCAAATTAAATTCTTCTTTTATCAGCTTCCATTTGTCCATACATTTATGCCTGTGGGTAAATCATATCTTCACTCAGCATTTAGGTTTGCAAGTCCTTTCTCTTTTTACCTTTTACTCTAAATATTTATAAGGAGTTCCTTTAATTAGATAAATGAAATAAAAAGTCAAAAAGGTTCTGTGGTGAACTGAAATTAGAATAATTATACTTGTTAGTACTTATTTTTCTGAAGAGTTGTTAGAAATATTAGCATTGTGTAAATATTAAATACATGTGAGTTAGACAAAGTAACTTTTGGGGGCTTACAAATTATTCAGTACCTTTAATTTTTGTCCTGAATTAGTAGTTCTTGTTTCATGAGACTCTCTCATTATTTGTCTGTATAGGGCCTCCTTTTATTTAGCATTTTTAATGTTATACCCTTTATGAACCCAGCACCCTAAACAAAAGATAGGATCTTGGCAAAAACCTGTAATTAACCAGATGCCTCCTCTGCATCTCCCAGACTCCCCACATCTCAGTCAGCAGTTTCTGGAGTTAACTATTCACCAGTCCCTTGCTTGCTCTCTTTATATGTTCTTATTATATCTATGTGTGTATTCCCAAATTTAGTTGCTTTTACTTTCACTAAAGAGTTTCCTAGTGAAAGTAATCCCTTGTTTGTATGACGGAAGCCCCCCAGAAAACTAGAACTATCTTCTGGAAGGTAGGCCCCTTGTAGTACAGGCTTCCTCTGCTAGGTTAGTGTTCTAGGAACCCATCTGTATCCGGGTACCAGCTGGCATTGTTGTGAGAGGCTGCATTTGGATTCAGTGAATTTTTTGGAAGACTCTTTCAACATATTTGCCCATTTCATGATGGGTAATTTATGAGCACACCTGCCCACATTGTGCTGAGTGTTCAGCAGCTTTTGACCCAAAATGGCCTGATGCCTGTACGTTACCTTCCCTATTAACCCAATCTTACCCTGAGTGACTATTTTTTTGTTTCCCCTAATGAAAAAGTCCTCAAAGGGAAACATTTTGCCCATGTGGAAGAGGTGAAACAAAAAGTGGCAGAAGAACTAAGAGGCATCAAAAACTTTTTGAGCGGTTCAAGCACTGAACAGTTTAAAAATGTATTGATAAAGTGTATTACATCAAATGGAGAGTACTTTAAGATGACTGAAGTTTACACATGTAAAAATAAATACAAAATTAAAAAAAATTCTGGGCTTTTGGGGGTTCTCCCTTGTATTTTTTTAACTTACCATTATATCAGTAAGACATGCTGTGTTATTGTATTTTATTCATATGCACTACTTTATAATAGTCCAAAGCTAGGAGTATACCACTTTTTATTTATTCATTCTTCCATTGATGGAGAGTTGGGTTGTTGCTATCATGAACAGCTATTTGAAAATTTCTCTGTATGCCTATTGTTCTTAACCTATGAGATAGTTCTCTTAGGAATAAAATTGCTGGGCCTAAGGGTGTGCAAAGTTTCAACTTTAGGAGATAATGCCAAGACATGTTCTGAAGCCACTGCAATTTGTACTCCCACCAACAATGTCTAGGAGACCCTGAAGATGACTCTCTGCAGCACTTAGTATTGTCAGACTTTTAATTTTTTTCAGTTAAATGGACATGAAATGATAGTATGGTCTTAATTTTTTAAGTTATATTTTATTGATTATGGTATCACAGTTGTCCCATTTTTTCTCCCTTTGCCTCCCCCCAGCAAGCATATCCACTCCCTCAGGGCATCCCCAAGCTTTGTTCATGTCCATGGACCATGTGTATAAGTTCTTTAGCTTCTCCATTTCCTATACTGTACCTTAGATCCCCATCGCTGTTCTGTAACTGCCTATTTGTACTTCTTAATCCCCTCACCTCTTCACCCATTCCCCCATTCCCCACTTCCCCCCTCTGATCAAGCAACCATCAAAATGCTCTCCGTATCCATGATTCTGTCTCTGTTCTTCTTGTTTGCTTAGTTTGTCTTTTCAGATTCAATTGTTGATAGATATGTATTTATTGCCATTTTATTGTTCATAATTTTGATCTTTTTCTTAAATAAGTCTCTCTAACTTTTCATCTAATATTTTGGCAATGATGAACTCCCTTATCTTTTTTCTTATCTGGGAAGCTCTTTATCTGTCCCTCAATTCTTAATGACAGCTTTGCTGGTAGGGGCAATCTTGGCTGTAGGTCCCTGCTTTTCATGACTTTGAATACTTCTTGACAATCCTCTCTAGCCTGCAAAATTTCTTTTGAGAAATCACTGACAGTCTTACGGGAACTCCCTTGTAGGTAACTGTCTCCTTTTCTCTTGCTTCTTTTAAGATTCTCTCTTTATCTTTAACCTTTGGCATTTTAATTATGATGTGTCTTGTCATGGGCCTCTTTGCATCCATTTGGTTTGGGACTCTCTGTGCTTCCTTGCCTTGTATGTCTGTTTTCTTCACCAAATTAGGGATGTTTTCTTTCATTATTTTTTCAAGTAGATGTTCAATTTCTTGCTCTTTCTCTTCTCTTTTTGGCATCCCTATGATGCTAATGTTGGAATGCTTGGAGTTGTCCCAGAGGCCTCTTACACTATCCTCATTTTTTTAATTCTTTTTCCTTCATGTTCTGATTGGTTGGTTTTTGCTTGCTTAAGTTCCAATCATTGATTTAATTCTCAGCTTCATCCACTGTAAATTGTTCTTCCCTGTAAATTGTTCTTTATTTCAATTAGTGTATCCTTCATTTCTGACTGGATCTTTTTTATGCTGTTGAGGTCCTCACTAAGTTCCTTGAGAATCCTTGTAACCAATGTTTTGAACACAACATTTGACAGATTGCTTTTTTCTGTTTTGTTTAGTTCTTTTTCTGGAATTTTGATCTGTTCTTTCATTTGGTCCATGTTTCTTTGTCTCATCATTTTGGCAGCCTCCCTGTGTTTGTTTCTATGTATTAAGTAGAGCTGCTATGACTCCCTCTCTTGGTCATAGCAGGTGTCCTGTGGGGTCCAGGGGTACAGCCTCCCACATCGCCCTAGCTGAGTACTTGAGGTATGGCTTTCATGTGGGCTGAGTACACCCTCCACTTGTAGTTGAGCCTTGATAGCTCTTGGCTGATCAATGGGAAGGATTTACAAGGGCCAGTCATCTGCAAGGACCATCTGTGACAACTGAACACCAACCTAGGCCCTCTGTGGAGGATCCAGCTGTGTTGGGGCAGCATGGTGGTGCTTCATTGTGGTCTGTAGCTGTCCACTGGGTGTGCAGGCACTGGGGTTTCCCGGGTGGTGTAGGCCAAGGTCAGCCCCTATCTGTGTTCTGCCTGAGGTCACCCTGCATGAGCTACTAAGCAATCTGAGATGGCTGCTACTGGTGCTGGGCTTGGAGGTTTCCAGGAGAAGCCAAGCTGTGAACCTAGTCTGGCTGCTGCTAGTGCCGGGCCTGGGGCTGTTTAGCAAGTGGTATGGGGGCTGGGGTCTCACTGAGATTGGTTGTTGCTTGTTTGAGAGAATTTAGGGAGTTATGAAGCAGGAGCCAAAATATGGTCTTAATTTTTATTCTTTATGTTTATTGGGCATATTTCCTCTTTTGTGAAATTCCTGTTCATGTATTTTTGTCCATTTTTCTATTAAGTTGTTGGCTTTGATGTTAACAGTATGTTAGTCATTCTTTATGTACACCTGATACTAATACTATGTCGGATGTATGTGTTTGAATATATTTTTCTGGTTTGTGATTTAATGTTTTATGTTCTTTAGGGTGTCTCTTGATTACTAGAAGTTCTTAATTTTAATGTAATCAAAATATATTAATCTTTTATGGTCCATACTTCTGTTGTGACTTAAATCATCTTTTTCTAGCCCAAGGTCTAAAAGATATTCACTAATACCTTCCACTAGGATATTAATGGTTTATATTTTAAACATAAGACCTTAATCACTCTAGAGTCAGTTTGTGTTAACTGAGTAAAGTGAGTAATCAACTTCACTTATTTTTTAATAAAAATTTCTCTTCTACAGATGTTTGTTTGTTTGTTTGTTTGTTTATTTATGATCCTTACTCGAGGATGTTTATTGGTTTGAGAGAGAGAGGGGGAGAAAGAGAGAGAGAGATCAATGTGAGAGAGAAACATCAATTGGTTGCCTGCCTTATGCATCCCAGCTGGGGATCAAATCTGCAGCCTAGGTATGTGCCCTACTAGGGATGGAACCCACAACCTCTTGGTGCATGGGATGATGCTCCGATTAACTGAACAACATGGCTAGGGCCAAATCTTCATTTATTGATCTAATTTAAATTTAACTTACATTTAAATTTAATTTTAATATAATTTAATTCTTTTTCAGTTTGGCTACTATTTTAATTGAATTTATTGGGGTCAAATATATTGGTTAATAAATGTATAGGTTTCAGATGTACAGTTCTATAATACATCATCTGTACATTGTATTGTGTGTTCACTACACTAATCCAAGTCTCCTTTCATCACCATTTATTTCCACTATACCCTCTTCTACCTCCCCCAATCCCCCTTGCCTCTGGTAATACCATACTGTTGTTTGTCTCTGTGAGGTTTTTTTGGATCATTCCTTTACATATTTCACCCAGCCCCCAAGCTCCCTTTCCTCTGGCAGCTATCATCAGTCTGTTCTCTATGAGTCTGTTTCTATTTTGTTAGTTTATTTTGTTCATGATTCCATATATGACTGAAATGATATGGTACTTGTCTTTGTTTGACTGGCTTATTTTACTTAGCATAATGCTCTCTAGGTCCATCCATTCTGTCATGAAGGGGAAGATTTCCTTTTTTTAGGATGAATAGTATCCCATTGTGTAAATGTACCACAACTTTTTATCCACACATTTACTGCTGGGCACTTGAGTTGCTTCCAGGTCTTGGCTATTGTAAATAATGCTGCAATGAACATAGAGGTGCATATATTCTTTTGAATCAATGTTTTGGGTTTCTTTGGATATATTCCCAGGAGTAGAATCTCTGGGTCAAAATGCAGTTTCATTTTTAATTTTTCATGGTAACTCCATACTATTTTCCATAGTCGCTACACCAATCTGCATCTACAAATTGTACATGAGTATTCCCTTTTTACCACATCCTCGCCAACACTTGTCTGTAGATTTATTGATGATAGCCATTCTGACAGGTGTGGGGTGATATCTCATTGTGGTTTTAATTTGCATTTCTCTGATGATTAGTGACATTGAGCATTTTTTATATGTCTATAAGCCATGTGTACATCCTCTTTGGAGAAGTGTCCATCCAGGTCCTTTGCCAATTTTTTTAAATTGGATTGTTTGCCTTTTTAGTGTTATATTGCATACATTCTCTATAAATTTTAGATATTAATCTCTCATCAGAAGTATTGGCCAAAATGTTCTCCCATTCTGTAGGTTGTTTTTCTACTTTGTTGATGATTTCCTTTGCTATGCAAAAGCTTTTTGGTTTGATGTGGTTTCATTTATTTTTATTTTTGTTTCTCTAGCTTAGGTGATATATCAGAAAATACTGCTTTGAGTAATGTCTGAGATTTTACTGCCCTAAGTTTTTTTTCTAGGATTTTTAAATTTCAATACTAACATTTAATGTTAATCCACTTTGGGTTTATTCTTGTGTATGATGTGAGAAGGTGGTCTAGATTCATTTTTTTTGCACCTGTCCAATAGTCCCAACACTATTTTATTGAATAACTATCTTTTGCCCATTGTATGTGTTTGCCTGCTTTGTGAAACATTGACTATAAAGGTGTGGATTTATTTCTGGGCTTTCTATCCTGTTCCATTAATCTGTATGTCTGTTTTTCTGCTGCACCATGCTGTTTTGATTACTATGGGCTTGTAGTATGGTTTGATATGAGGCAGCCTCATTCTCCCATTTTTCTTCTTCTTTCTCAATATCACTATTGCTATTTGGGGTCTTGTATGGTTCCATATAAATTTTTGTAGTATTTGTTCTAGATTTGTGAAATATGCCATTGGTACCTTGATAGGAATTGCACTGAATCTCTAGATTGCTTTAGTTAGTATGGGCATTTTAATAATGTTAATTCTTTCTGTCCATGAATATAGTATATACTTCTACTTATTTGTATCTTCTTAACTTTTTTCTTCAGTGTTTTATAATTTTCTGAGTACAGGTCTTTTACAGCCTTGTTTAAATTTATTCCAAGGTATTTTATTTATTTATTTTTTGAAGTGGTTGTGAATGGGATTGTTTTCTTAGTTTCCCTTACTGATAGTTCACTATTGGTGTATAGAAATGAAACTGGTTTCTGGATATATATTTTATATCCTGCTACTTTACTGAATTCATTTATCAGTTCTAGTAGTTTTTTGGTAGAATTTTTAGGGTTCTCTATATACAGTATTATGTCACCTGCAAATAATGACAGTTTTACTTCTTCATTTCCTATTTAGATGCCTTTTATTTCTTCTTGTCTGATTACTTTGGGTAAGACTTCTAGTACTATGTTAATAGGTGTGGTGAAAGCAAGATATCCCTGTCTTGTTTCCGGTCTTAAGGGAAACACTTGTAGTTTTTGCCAATCGAGTATGATGTTGGCTGTGGGTTTGTCGTACATGGCCTTTATTTCATTACAATATGTTCCCTTTATTCCCACTTTTCTTAGAGTTTTTATCATTAATCAGTGGTGGATTTTATTAGATACCTTTTCTTCACCTACTGATAAGACCATGTGGTTTTTATCCTTCATTTTGTTTATGTGGTATATATCATGTTTACTGATTTGCACATATTGTACCAATCTTGCACTCCAGGAGTAAATCCCACTTGATTGTGTCATATGACATTTTACATGTTTTTGCTGGATCTGATTTGCTAATTTTTTTTTTTTTTTTGGTAATTCAGGATTTTAGCATGTATATTCATCAGGGATATTACCTGTAATTTTCCTTCTTTGTAGTGCCTTTGTTTTTGGAATTAGGATAATGCTGGCCTCATTAAATGAACTTGGAAGTCTTCTCCCTTCTTGCCTTTTTTTGGAGTAATTTGAGAAGGAGAGGTGTTAGTTCTTTTTTGCATGTTTGGTAAAATACCTCTGTGAAGCCATCTGGTCCATGACTTTTGTTTGTTGGGAGTTTTTTGATTACTGCTTCAGTTTTACTGGTAATCTGTTTGTCCAGATTCTCTGATTCTTCATGATTCAGTTTGGGAAGAATTGTATGTTTCTAGGAATTTATCCATTTTGTCCATATTGTCTAATTTGTTGGCATAGAGTTGTTTGTAATATTTTCTTACAATCTTTTGTATTTCTGTGGTGTCATTTGTTACTTCTCTTTTACTTCTGATTTTATTTATTTATGTCTTCTCTCTTTTTTCCTTGATGAGTCTGCTTAAATGTTTTTTCATCTTGTTTATCTTTTCAAAGAACCAGCTCTTGGTTTCATTGATCTTTTTTATTTTTGTTTTTAGAAATTATTTCTTTTATTTCTGCCCTGATCTTTATTATGTCCTTTTTTCTGCTCACTTTGGACTTCGTTGTTCTTTTTCAGTTTACTTTAAGTGTATAAAGTTAGATTGAGATTTTTCTTGTTTCTTACATTAAACATATAATGCTATGGATTTTTTTTTTCCTTTGGACTGTTTTTGCTGTGTGCCATAGATTTGGAAGTGTTGTGTTTTCATTTTCTTTTGTTTCAAAGTATCTTTTGATTTCTTCCTTGATCTTGTTATTAACCCCTTCATTGTTTAGTAACGTGTTATTTAGCCTTCTTTTCTTTGTGTATTTTTCAGTTTTTATCCTGTGATTGATTTCTAGTTTCATACTATTATGGTCATAATTGTATGCTTGATACAATTTTAGTCTTCTTAAATTTATTGAGACTTGTTTTGTGTCCTAAATGTGGTCTATCCTAGAAAATGGTCTGTGTGCACTTGAAAAGAATGTATATTCTGCTGTTTTGGGGTGATGTGCTCTGAAGATATCAATTAAATCTATCTGATCTTGTGTCATTTAAGGTATCCATTTTCTTGTTGATTTCTATCTATCCATTGATGCCAATGGCGTGTTAAAGTCCTCCACCGTGACTATATTACTGTCAGTTTCTCCCTTTATGTACATTAGGATTGGCTTTACATATTTAGGTGTTCGTATGTTGAGTGCATAAATATTACAAGGGTCATATCCTCTTGTTTGATTAAATTGAATCTCCTTAACTACAGTGGTTGAACTTGCTACCTATGCATATACCAACATTTTGAATACAATGATCAATTTCTGCACTTTTAGTCTGTGCTTTTGTTCATTTATGAGTAAGTCTGTGTGTGTTTGTTATATTCATCTTTTAATATTTTTATCTTTGAATTTTAGACTCACACACATATACATCTAGATTTTGAAATACTTTGTTTTTTCTACTAGGTTTTGGACATAGTAAAAACAAGTATTCGTACAATTCTTCCACGCATCTGGAAGGTAACTGATGTTGACGAAATATATTTATATCGGATTTTTAACCGGGTTTTTAACCGCTTACTCTGGAGTCATGGCCAGGGATTGTGGAATTGTTTCTGTGATTCAGGGTAAGTTCTAAGTTATCTTTTATTATTCTCATTTAAAATATTTTACCAAAAGTTATAAAGGTAGCTCAATAACATGGTTAAATTTCTGTAATAATCTCTTAAAATATGAATTTTTTTACTACATGTAATTTTTAGTACTCAACTATAATTTGTAGCAGTTAACCTGAGTTCACAGAGCTGATGATTAGGAATATAACACTACCAAACTATTTTGAATTCAAGGTAAAGAGGTGGTCTTAATTAATGAAAAATCTCAGTATCCTTAAGGTTCTTCTGTGGTTGTCTCTATGTAAACAACTTCCAAAATTATGGCTATACTCATGGTCCTCCCCAGAATTTCAGTCCTGCCAAAGCTGTTGTGACTCATCCTCATGCTAGCCTTAAGATAGCTAAAACCAAACATTCCAAACCTTCTTTTCATTCGGGAATGAGTTTCCTTCTTGACTTCTTTTAACCCCATTGTTATTCTCCTAATTGTTCAGGTTTGATATCTCAGGCACATCTGCATCTGCCTTGTCTTTCACTGTCTTTATTCAGTCATCTGCTAAATTGTGTTAATTTTTCTGTCACAGCCACTATGGCTACTCTAGGTTGTCTTTCATTGTTCTTAACAATTATCAAGTACTTACCACTGTGTTCAATACTTTTGGAGATACAAAGTTGAATCTAACATAGATCCTTGCCTCAACAGACTTTAAAAATCAATGGGAATAGGACCACTCTGTACTACTTATTATATGCTAGGCATTGTTCTAAACACTTTACATGTATTAAGTGATTGAATCCTCATAGTGTGATCTTGAAGCAGTTCTCTGATTATCTCTATTTTATAGACAAGGAAACTGAGGCACAGGTAGGTTCTAAAGTCCTAGTACACTGGGATTTGAACTCAGGGATCCAGATTTCATGCCTTTAACCAATTAGCTCTGCTGTCTCTAATAGATAAAATAAGATATATACAAAAGTAATGATTATAAAAGAGACAGAGATAAGGTATTATAGGATCTCAGAGAAGGGGAACCTTTTTGTGATAGAAGGTGGAATTAATAGATTTCTAGACATATTTTGCCTTCAGTTTTTTGTTTCCTTTACCTGCCCTAGTCTCAGGGTCATTTCCTAAAATCTGTAGTGAATCCTATCATTTATCATGAAAGTTTAAACTTCTTATCTAGAGGCACAAGACTCTCAAGTATGTTGGTTCTTTCTTATCTCTCTAGTCTTCTCCTCATTACTTTCCTCCTTGAACTCTGTTTTAGAAAAACAAACTCATTATTTTTCAAATATCTTAAAAGTGTGCCTTTTCTTTCTCTGAGCTGTTGAATGTCATGCCATGGAGCATCTTACTGGGTTGCTTGCTACAATCCTAGTCCTTCAGTCCCCTCTGCATTATTTAAACCCTGTGTAAAGACTCAGACTATACACTTCTTTTGTAAAATCTTAACAAACAATTGCAGTCTGAAATGATCTCTGAATGTCCGCCATTTAGATATTCTAGTCATTTAGTCCTGCATCATGTATAGCATTTGCAGACTTATTCTCACCACCATGATTATCCTCAGCTGCCATTCACCAACATGGAGAATTCATAAGGTGCTCTGGGTTGTAATGAAATCAGAGAATAATCCAGGCTGTAAATTAGTTCTATAGAGACTTAAGTGAAATCTTTGGACTGTACTCCATGGCCCCTTAGTTGATATAGAAGTTCTCTCAATGTGAATTCATAATTGGAATTTTTGTTTGTTGATTCATTGTTTGGAATGCCACGTATGACTCCCAGCTACTCTCCACCATGGAAGGCAGTGAGGCAGTCTGCTACTGATATTGGAGCTGATGACTTTGAGTCTGTGAGACAATCCCCAATGCCAGACCCGGATGATGCTCAAAAAGTGGTGGTTCATTGCTGCTAGAGCTTCTTTTCCATGAACTATTTTGGTAATACACTTTAACTTAACTCAGAATTCTTTTCACTTGCCCCTGGCAAAATACTCTTCCAACTTTCTATGGTAGGGTATGTGACGACTAAGTAATGATAATGAGACTATCATTTATTGAAGCCTTACTAAGTGCCTGACACTGTTTTACATATTAAATATTATTAAAATCACCACAACAATATTTTGAGTAATCTATTATTATTATTCTCATTGTGTAGATAAGGAATTTGAAGCATAAAGAGACTATATAACTTGCCCAAGTTCTCGTAGTAGCTAGGTGAGCCTGGATTGAAATCTAAGTTGTCTGACTCATCAAGACCTCAACCCTTCACACTGTGCTTCATTAAGTTCCGTCAAAGGAGCCCTGACAGCAGTTTCGAAGCTTGCTTTATTGAAAGTCCATAGCATTAGCCACATCCCCTTCCCACTGCCCCTGGGCAGGCGGAGTGGGAGTAGCTTTGAATCCATTTATTTTTTAACTTGGTGAGTTTAATACCAGGTTTTATTTTGCAGCTTTACAAGTGAGTTTCTTAGATTTCCTCAGTTTCATGAGGTCAAATGACGTTGTGTATGTTTAATTCTCGTTGTGGACCCAGAAGAGTTGTACTTATCTTTAGATTATATCTGGTCAATGTACACACCTTTAACTTTGGCCTAACAGCCTGACTACTAAGTCAGGATAAAACTGTTCTCTTAGTTTAGTTCTAAAGGAAAGATTTGAATAAGAGGTTGCAGTTATCTTTCATAGTTAGGTGCAAAACTTTGGAAAATATAATCCAAATAACTCTGGACATACTTGATTACTGCCTCTACCTGTCAACAGCCCAGTAATAAAACAATGAGTAAACCATTCCCTGTCTACACCTAGCAGTATCAAAGAATGTGGTAGATATTTATGGTAGGTTTCCTTGAAATTGGCCTGGAGGTTATACTAATGCATCAGATAGAAAACATCTTTATTCCTCTCTCTTGCTCTTCCAGTCTGCTGAAGTCCGTGCTTAGTGATTTTTTTTTATCACATGCAGCCTCCTGGGAGTGTAATATTACCCCACATTCTGAATGTGTTCTCTCCAAGGGAATAGCTCTTAGAATTTTCCCCCATGGTTTTTTAAAAGACTTTATTTATTTTTAGAATGAGGGGAAAGGAGGGAGAAAGAGAGGGAGAGAAGCATCAATGTGCAAGAGATAGCTTGCCTGGTTGTCTCTCCCACGCCTCCAACTGGGGACCTGGCCTGCAACCCAGGCATGTGCCCTGACTGGGAATTGAACCAGAGACCCTTTGGTTCGCAGGCTAAAACTCAGTTTACTGAGCCACACTAGCCAAGGTGTGTCCACCATGTTTTACTGGGATAACAGAAGTCTAGAGTTTTGGGGATGCAAACAAGGCCTGAGAGCTTGGGAAGGATGGCCAAGGGAAGTAACATTTCAGCTGAGATTGGAGGAAGAGGAAAAATGGGTGTTTTCTAGGTAAAGTAAAGAGGAGGGTGCAGGGGCTAGTATGGGAGAAGGAATGTTGTGTTTGGGAAAGCCCTCTTTTCTTCTCAAAACCCTAACTTGTAAACCCTAAAGAAGATAATCTGGCTTGGGCTCTTTAGCTAAAGGCATTTTCTTGTGGAAGTTTCTCATGCATCTTAGGGAAAGGGGGAATTGTAAGAAATGTTCTAAGGCAGTCAGTCTGCTTCTAGGCTGAACCCTCTGCCTACTTGAAAATATACATATAACATGTGAATTACTTAAAATGATGTGAATCTTATTATTCTCATATGACTTTCATTTCAATGTGTTTTTGTTTATACTTTTCAGCTCATTACTCTTTCTGATGCTGATTACCCAATTGGCATAATACCAATGTTTTTACCTTCCCTTTTCCCTTCTTGTACTTACCTTTGGGCCACTCATCCATCCACTAGGTTTTTTCCAGTAAAGGAGAGAGAAATGAGTCAGTTTTACCACCGATAAATGCTTTATTAAAATGTTTTGATGAGGAAGGACATGAAAATTGTTGCATTTCTGGGTTATATGAAGCTTTTCAAGTTCCCGAATTTCGTTAATAACTCCCCTTTGTTGTTAGAGGTATTCAGTATTCTGTATCTTATTAATATATGACTAACAAAAGTCATTTAAAGTAGTTTTATTTCACGTTTCTCTGAGGATTTAGGTGTTCCAGAAAGAACTTTTTAACCATTTAATTTTTCTTTTTGAACTCATGGATTTCGGTTCTCCCATTTCCTTGGAATTTAGATTCAGAAAGGAGACAGATGAAACCCTGGGTTCTTTGATAAAAGCACTAGTATTTTTAATTATTCCCACATTCTTCACATTCTTAAAAAGTTTGTGGACACTGAAAGTTGAGATACTGCAGTGTTATAGGAGCATTTCACATTTACTCAGCTACGCCAGGTGGTGGGTAGGGGTGGGGTCTCAGTTGAGGGACAGCTTTCCTTGGTGCAGAGCAGCTGCCATTAGCCTAGCACTAAACAAAGCAAGTGCTGTTCGTTTTCGTTTTCCTTTATGAGGGTTCCGGCATGCTGACACTTAAATGTAGATAACAGAGTAGACTGTGGTCTTCAGCCAGTGGTAGTGAACATCCACACCAAAAGGAGGTAAAGGCCCTTGATTTGTATGTTTATTTTAAATATTTAAGGAAGAATGAGGGAATGAGAAGCCAAAGCTGCTCAGATTATAACTCACATATTATTCAGAATGTTAATCAATTTAGAGTGTCATAGAGAAGCTCTTTTATCTTTCTTCCATTTTATTTGTCCTTTTCTTACCTCTGAAAAGAAAAATTATCATGATGTGAGTGACTAGATAGTGGATCTAATCAAATAGCTCCAAAAGATCAAAAAATAAGTAGAGGGGAGGTTTGCGTGAGGTTGATTTTTGCAGAAATATCCAGAATCCCAATGGAGAGAAAAGTGTTAGGTATACTGTCAGAACACAGGGTATTTTCTGAGTGTATTTATATTTATATGAAATTTTTATTTCTCTGGGCTCAGACATATAGGGCCTGCTAGGTGACTTATTAATTATAAACATATTCCTTAATTAACTGGTGTTTTTCAGTATTTTTCTTTATCAAATTAGGTGAATTGGATATATACATATAATTAAATTTTCTTTATCAAATTAGGTGAATTGGATATATATACACATACATATAAATATATAAACATATCTAGTTTTACTTATATTAAGTAATAAATTAAATTTTATTTTTAGAGTTAATTTAACTAGCATATTATTAGCATATTACTCTTGATTCCTGAACATCTCACAACATACAAGAAAATTTATTCCTTTTAATCGACTCATTTGGATCTTATACTTTTAAGAGAACCTGTCATCATTTACTGATGACATGCTGTCTTTTTGAGACCATTTTCTCCTGAAAAAAAAAAGTAGTATTTCTAATAAAAAATAACTTTGTGAATTGCTAAAGCATTTAAAAGAATTCCAAAGATATCAGATATCCACAGAAGACTGGAAAAGGAGTCTTTGAATTTCCCACTGAAAAGTCTGTTTCTTCAGAAAAATATTTTCCTTAATTTTTCTTTTCTTCCTGAAAATACACTTTTCTCTCTCTGAGGGCTAAGTAAATTGGTTTATGTAAAAGGAGATTTGAACCATTACCTAGCTTCAAACCAAACTTTGTCCTTGAGGCTTGAGAAGAGTTTCATTTATACTAAGGGAAAAAATTCATTCTCTCTCTCTCTTCTGGTGGTGGTGATGGGGTGATAAGTGACAAGGTATATCCTGATTTGGACCATGACAGTAAACTTAAGAACTGTAAATACACACACGTGTGTGCACACAAACGCAATTGAAGTTCATTGAGAATGTAAGAACATGAACACTCACTACAGCCTACTTCGGTATAAGTCAAATGAGGACCCTACCTTTGGGATTGTGGAGGGCAGTACTTGTTGGGATAACATTACTTCTAGAGTACAGAACTCTAAGAATATCATGCACATAATTATATCTGAAAGTTTTGAAAGGTGTGGTCATAATTAAAGGATTAACCTAAATTCTCCTAGTGCAAAGAAGTGACAAATATCCTTTTAATTCTTTTTTGTGGGATTATTATTAACATAAAGGTAAATATAGTTTCCTAGAAAACCTAAATTCCTGGAATACCTAAGTTGTGAGATATTATCTCAGTATTTTACAAAAACTTTAGTACAGAGTAACTCAGTTTTTTTTAGGAGTTGTTGGAAAACCATCCTTTCATTTATCCACAGTTGGTAGCAGTAGTCTTTATAGACAAATGTCTATGAATTCTATGTTGTTTTTTAATATCAAAATTAATTTACTAATATATATTTATTTTATACCTTTCAATTGTTCGTAGTCACTTCAAACGTGTGAGCCTATTTTTAGTTTTCCTTATTGCTTTGTTGCTAGGTAAGTGGTATAGCTGGTTGCCATTTTTAACAGCTTCATGAGGTCATGTCTGTTTCCATGCCAACAGATCCTCTTGGGAGAGCATTTTCAGTAAAAGCCCTGAGGTGGTGACTCCTTTGCAGCTCCAGTGTTGCCAGCGCCTGGTTGAACTATGTAAACAGTGCCTGCTAGTGGTTTACAGACACACAACTGATGCAAGAGGATCACTCTCAGGCATTTGTACTGATTGGGGTACAAATTCCAGGTACTTATTTATGTTGCCTAGACTCTGCGAGTTTTATACTAAGTGATGCCATAACGCAGTTTGAAATTGAGAGGCTTTTTTTAATGTGGCTACTGAAAAAGCCAAAGACTTAAAATTCATACATACTCTTGTCTACAAAATAGTTTGAATTTGCACAATCGTTACCTTTAAAGGACCATACAAACCTGAAGGGGATGGCAATAATGAAAATGAGATTATTTGGTTTACACAAGCCAAGTAAGAACAGTTAAAACTACTAATAAATTTAACTTTTTTCCCCAATAGGGATATTTTAACATTTATTGTTAAGCCTAACAGTTGAGAAGATGCCTTTAGTTTAATTTTTATTGTTCAGTATGCTTCTACTATTCCTTTCGTAACCAAACAAATCAGTGGGAGATGTATTTTGTTAAGTTCTATTTAAAAATTGAATTTTTACAAATGTTATCCATTTAAAATAGGTAGTTTCCAAAAGCATAAAAATAATAGTTATTAAGTTGCAAAAATATACAGAGTAAACAAGTACATTTTAGCATCTCAAAACAACCATAGTTCCCATTAGAATTAAAGATAAATATATGACTTTATTTTTCACATATGTTAAGTTGTATTACTCTTTAGGATGGAAGAGAGTAAACCATGACTTTGAAAAACTACGTGATCTTGAAAGGATGATAGGATTCAACTAACAGTTGAATAGACGATAAAGAAAATGAAACTACCTTAGCTTGAATTTTCTTTTTGACCTGTATTGGCTTGGAATGGCTTTCACAAAAAGTAGCGAGAGATGGACCTGTAATCTTTGCTGGTCCTGGATTCTGTTATTATACTGTTGCAATACCTTTAACCTACTTTAACTCTCTGCAAACAGAAGCCAGTTGGTCACAATGGTAGTGGTGAAGTTAGTCATCAGTTTTCAATGTATGTAAATGCCAAAGCCATGTTCTATATGGCTTCAATTATTTGAAGCAAATTATTGAAATAAACTTACATTACTTTCATTAATATTTCCATATGATTTAAAAGGATGATAGCCATCTTAAAGACTTTACAACATATATATGAAAGAGGCTTCTCTTTAAGTAGATCACTCTAGAAGCATGATCAGGAAAACTTTAAATTCTAGTCAGGAAGGATTTTTTCAGTCTTTTTAACGTTATTCTCACAATTCCAGATTTCATAATCCATTTTCTGTTGGGGGCTCATGTAACTTGTGAGTAGGCAAAATAGGAAGTTTCTCTCGAGAAAGAAGTTGTACCTTAAAGTTACTTCAGGCCTTTTTATTTTTTCCCCATATGGTGGTCAGAAGAAATATTCCTAATCCTGGAATCTTGAATTCACCACTTCTGATAAATGCTCATATAACCCCAACATAGTGATTATAAGCATTTTGGGAGGAGGTGGTGATGGTCAGTAAACATAGCCTTTTCCCTGCCCAAGTCCATGTGAGAGAGAAATGTAGGAGTCAGACAGATGGTCACCAAAATGTAGCTTCCTTATTGAGAAAAGCTACACTGAGGGACATGGATGTATGCAAGTGAGTTTTCTAATACTGAATTGAAGAATTCAATGTACCCATCCACTCAAGGGCAGAGCTGCGTCAACCCAAACATCCCACGTGCACTACCTCATGAAGTCTAGTTCCATTGTGTTGGCAGAAGAGTAAGTAGGAACGCATCCTTTCTGCTGATAGGCTGATCCGAAAAGAGAAAGGAGTTCAGCCAAGCACATCTTATTCTTTTTTTTTAAACCCACAAATCAGATAGTTCACTTCTGGTAGGAGCCAGGAAGTTTATATTGGTGCAAGTTCTTGTACCTAGAAACACAAGGAAGAGAGAGAAATAAATATGTCCTCCTCATATCTAGTTATTAAAACCCAAGTCAACGTCACATTAATTTTTAAAAAGTGGAAAAAATAGCCATCTTTTCTTTCCCTTAGAGATTAGGAACCTATAACATTTTACTTTATATGTAGAAGCCACTTAATTTGATATTTATTTATAAAATATATATTATAAATATTTGCCTAATATAAATAATTTATGAGGATTTGCTAAATACTTTATGAGGAGGTATATATATTTGGCTAATTGATTTATAAAATTAAAAAAAAAGAAAATAGAGCTAACATCAGTCAGGCTTATGGCCATATTTTTCTTGACCACAGATTTACAGGATATTTCTTAAGCTTTGGATAGTATATGGCATCTATTATTATCAGAAGGTTGTATTAGAAATAATACAACCTTGTAGTATTAGAAAAACAGTAATTGAATAGACTTACCAAGTGAAAAGCTATTTCTCAAAGTTGGACTCATAAGTAAGCAAACAGAACTGATAGATAAATCCAGATGGTCAATTTTGTATATTCAGGAGACTAGAATTCTTGGGCCCAGCTCACTATTTCACTATAACTAGACTGACTTGGGAAGCTTCGGGATCTGTAAACACTTTGCAACCTCAGCTTCTCTGTCTCATGTACTGAAATTCCATATAGTCTCATATGAAAAAGAGAGTTCCTTGGCTAAAAACATTTAAAAAACCCACTGAGTTAGAACTGCTGCCTTTGGTAATAGGGCCATAGTTATTTGGACAAACCCTCCCTGTGATAACAACTAGAAAAGCTGGAAAAAATACCAAAACATTTGCTTGAAGACATAAGAGAATATTAACCAGGCACTTGTAATGAGTATATTAACATATATTAAATTGAAACACAGGGAAGAGAGAGAAAGTACAAGTACTTAGTACAAGTACTAAGTAGTGCTTTTGACAAACTCTTGGGACTAAGCAAAAAAGTAGGAGTTCAGGTCCTGTAAAGATTGGGGCCTTAAAAATGCCCTAGATTCCTAGGAGTAACAATGTTCCAGATATTTTGCAAAGGAAAAATTGACAGAATTTTAGGGAAGAACAGGCAAATCTGCAATCATACAGGACAATTTTAATGTAATTAATTTTTTCTTTAAGTATAGAATACTTTAATAATATGATTAAACATTTAACTGTCATGTGTCAGAGTAAATCCAACAACTTCAAGAATGCAATATACCTAGCACACCAGGAACTTTTACAAAAACCAAATAGTAGAATGATAAAACGCATTTCAGGAAATTTGAGAAAATTGAAATCATAGAGTATTTTTTGTGACCACATGTCATTAAGCTAGAAAACAATAAAAAAATCTAACTAGAAAATTCACACTTAAAAAAAAAAAGCACACTTTTAAATAACCTGTGAATCAAAGAGGAAATTGTAATGGATGTAAGAAAATATGTTGAACTGAATTATCATAAAAATATGACAAATAAAAACTTGTAATATATAGCCAAATCATTATTTTGGGATATTTATAGACTTAAATGAACATATCAGGAAAGGGGAAAGGGAAAATTAAAATGATCTAAGCAACCATCTTGAAAAGTGACAAAATGACATAAAATACAGAAAAAGGCAATAAAACTGAGAGCAGAAATTAATAATACAGATGCTTCTTAATTATGATGAGGTATGTTCCCCTAAACTCATAGTTGAAAATATTATAAGTCTAAAATACATTTAATATACCTAACCTACTAAACACCATAGTTTAACCTAACCTACCTTAAATGTTCTCAGAGCACTTATAGTAGCTTACAATTGGGCAATTATCTTTTTTATAAAAGATTATTTTTAGAGAGAGTGGAAAGGAGAGGGAAAAAGAATGAGAGAAACATTAATGTGAGGGAGAAACATTAATCAGTTGCTTTTCACACACTCCCGACTAGGGACCTGACACATGATCCAGGAATGTAACTTGACCAGGAACTGAACCAGTGACATTTCAGTTTGAGGGGTGACACCCAATCCACTGAGCCACACCAGTCAGGACCAGTTGGGCAATTATCTTGAGTTTCATCTCAAGAGTAATTGCCTTCCTTTTCTTTTCACCAGAAGGAGAAGAGACTCATGGGCATTTTGTAGACATGATAGTTTATGAGAATGCAAAGTCAAAAAAATGCTGACAATACAGTATTGGTTGTGTACCCCTACGATCATGTGGCAGACTGGGAGCTGTGGCACACTACTGCTGCCCAGAATCACAAGAAAGTATTGTACAACATATCTCTGGCCTAGGAAAAGATCAAAAGTCAGAATTGGAAGTATGGTTTCTACTGAATGCATATCTAATGAATTGGTAACCATGAAATCAAGGAGAAGATTAAAAAATCCTGGAAACAAAATGTACACACAATAACCCAAAACCTATGGACACAACAAAAGCAGTCCTGAGAGGGAAGGTCATAGCACTACAGGTCTGCCTCAAGAAGCAAGAAAAATCTTAAATAAACAACCTAACCCTACATCTAAAAGAACTAGAGGAACAACAACAAACAAAGCACAGAGCAAGTAGAAGGAGGGAAATAATCAAGATCTGAGCAGAAATCAATGATACAGAGACTAAAAAAACAATACCGAACATTAATGAAACCAGGAGCTGGTCCTTTGCAAAGATAAACAAGACTGATGAACCTTCAACCAGACCCATCAAAAAAAGGAGAATGAGGACCTAAATAAATAAAATCAAAGGAAAGAGGCAAAATAACACCTGATATCACAGAAATACAAGGTATTACAATAAATTACTACAAATAACTATATGCCAAGAAATTGGTGAACTTGGGCAAAATGGATACATTTTTAGAAGCATACCACGTCCCCAAACTAAAATGGGAGGAAGCACAAAACCTGAATAGACCTATAGCAATGAAGGAAATTGAAGCAGTAATCAAAAACTCTGGCACGCAAAAGCCCTGGACCAGATGGCTTTACAGGAGAATTTTACTAATCATTCAAAGGACCATCACTGATCCTTCTCAAACTATTTCAAAATATTCAAGAGGAGAGAAGACTTCCAAGCTCTTTCAATGAGGCCAGTATTATCCTAATTCCAAAATGAGGTAAAGACATAACAAAGAAAGAATAGGCCAATATCCATGATGAACATAGATGCTAATATTCTCAACAAAATATTAGCAAATTGGATCTGGCAATACATCAAAAAGGTCATACACCATGCTCAAGTGAGATTTATCCTGGACATGAAGGTTGGTACAATATTCACAAATCAATAAATGCGATTGATCACATAAACAAAATGAAAGATAAAAATCATGTGATCATATCAACTGATGCAAAAAAAATCATTCAATGAAATTCTGTACCCATTTATGATAAAAATGCTTAGCAGATTGTGAGTAGAGTGATCATACATCAACATAATAAAGGCCATATGTGAAAAACCTACAGCTAACCTCATTGTCAATGGGCAAAAACTAAAAGTGTCCCTTTAAGATAAGAACAAGACAAGAATGTCCACTCTCACGACTCTTACCCAGCTTAGTTCTAGAAGTCCCGGCCATAGCAGTCAGGCAAGAAGAAGAGATCAAAGGCTTCCATATTGGAAAGGAGGAAGTAAAGCTGCTATTATTTGCAGATGACATGATATGTACACAGAAAACCCTAAAGATTCCACTGAAAAGTACTAGACCTAATAAATTAATTTGGCAAAGTAGGAGGATACAAAATTAATGCCCAGAAATCGGTGACATTTTTATACACCATTAATGAACTATCAGAAAGAGAAATTAAAAAAGCAATTCCATTTGCTATTGTAACAAAAAGAAAAAAATAAGATACCTCAGAATAAGTTTAACCAAGAAGATAGAAGACCTGTACTTGGAAAACTGTAGGCCATTGAAGAAAGAAATCGAGGAAAATACAAATAAGTGGAAGCACATACAATGTTCATAGATTGGGAGAATTAGCATCATTCAAATGGCCATTCTACCCAAAGCAATCTATACATCCAACATAATAACTATTAAAATACCAATGGCATCCTTCACAGAACTAGAGTAAATATTCCAAAAGTTTATATGGAACCAAAAGAGACCCTGAATAGCCTTAGCAATTTTATAAAAGAACAAAGCTGGAAGTATCACAACTCCTGATCTCAAAGTATACTATAAAGCCACTGTCATAAAAATAGCCTGGTATTGGCACAAGAACAGACAAATAGATTAATGGAACAGAACAAAGAGCCCAGAAATCAACCCGCACCTGATGAGCAATTGATATTTGAGGAAGGTGGCAACAGCATACAATGGAGCAAAGACCGTCTTTTCTATAAATGGTGTTGGGAAAACTAGTCAGGTACATGCCAAAAAAAAAAAAAAAAAAGGATAAGAAGCTAGACCACCAACTTACACTGTACACAAAAATAAACTCAAAATATATAAAAGGTTTAAATATAAATCATGAAACCATAATCCTAGAAGAAAACATAGGTAATAAAACTCAGATATTCAACATAGAAATATTTTTGCTGATATATACCCTAAGGCACTGGAATCAAAGCAGAAAAGAAACAAATGGGACTGCATCAAATTAAAAAGCTTCTGTGCAGCTAAAATAACCGTCAGCAAGACAAATAGAGAACCCAAATAGGGATGGGAGAACACTTTCACCAATGGTACATGCGACAAGAGTTTAATCTCTAAAATATACAAAGAATTAAAACAACTCAATGCCAGACAAACAACCCAATTAAGAAATGTACAAAAAACCAGAATAGACATTTCTCCAAAGAGGACGTATAAGAGGGCCTGTAGACATATGAAAAAATGCCCAACATCACTAATCATTAGAGAAATACAAATTAAAACGTCAACGAGATATCACCTTATCCTGTCAGAATGGCTCCCATCAATAAATCAGCAAACAACCAGTGTTGGAGAGGATGTGGGAAAAAAGGAACCCTGGTGCACTGTTGGTGGGAGTGCAGTCTCTAAAAATAAATAAAATCTATTAAAAAACCCTAGAAATCCTCATTAAGGAGGTAAAAAAGCAAGCCACAGAGTAGAAGAAGGTATTTGTAATTCTCATAACCTATAAAAGATTCTTATACGAACTCCTACAAATTTTTAAGAAAAAACCCCTAAAACACTCCATGGAAAAATGGGGATGATACTTGAAGATGCTGTTCACAAGAGCTAAAAAAATGAGTAATAAACATTTTGAAAAAGTGTTTAGGCTAATAATCAAGGTAATGTAAAAGCACAAAAATACTTCATAGCCAGGGTTGATGAGAATATTATGTGTATATATATTTAATATATATATTAGAATATTCTAACATATATATGTATTTACCACATTAAAAAAAGTTAAACAAAAGAGAGTAATGGAGACTCTCATACACTGCTGTTGATAGTGAAAATTGGTGCCTTTTAATAACAGTTTGGCGTTACATACTAACTCTACCCTTTTCATAGCTATTCTGTTATGAGTAATTCTGAGCAGAGATGTCCAAATATGTGTACCAAGACCATTATTACAATTTTCATAGTAACTTTTGCTTATAATGGCTAAAATTTTGAAATAACCCAAATATCTCTTCATGGAAAAATGGACACATCTTAGTGATACTCACACAATGGAATATAATACACATTGAAAATGAACAAACTGCACATACACAGAGCAACATGGATGAATCTCAAACATAAAGTTTAGCAAGAGAAGCCAGACCCAAAGGAATACATACTTTGTTCCATTTATTTAAAATAAAAACAGGTACAACTAAATTACTGCGTTTCTGGAATGTGTACTTGGGTAGAAAGGAAAGTCATTACCATAAAAGTCTGGCTAGTGGGTAACTTTATGGGGCCGGAGGGTACTGTAATATAGGGCTCTGGGGTGCTAGGAATGTTCAGTTATTTAACCCAGGGAGTGTTATACAAGTAATTACTTCCTAATATTCATTAAATTGGACATTTAAATCTTATGCACTTTTTGAATGTGTGCTATACTTTGTAATTAAAAAGTTTTAAAAGTCAAGATAAATGCATGGTTGCATTATGGCCTTAGGCTAAGATAGCTTGATACATCTGTCTCAGAACCAAGACTACTTGCTAGTGAGGCTCATGTCACAATACATAATCTTTCCCCCGTGTGCATGAGTTCATTGCCCCATACTCTGTGAGCCATACACAGCATAAACTATTGGCCTCTTTTTACATATGAGAAAACTCAGGCCAGAGAGGCTACATGGCTCATCCAAGTCTTTTTTGCTAGCATATGGCAGAGGTGGGGCTTGAAACTAGGGATCCCTCCCTAAAAAAAAATCAAAGTTAATACTACAGGACAATGCATACCCACTAGGGTGGCTATTATAAAAAAGTGCAAAACAGTAAGTGCTGGTGACGATATTGAGAACTTAGAACCCTTATGCATTGCTGGTCCAGAATGGTGTGGCTGCTATGAAACATAATTAAGGCAGTTTCTTCCAAAGGTAAGTATAGAATTACCATATGTCCCAGCAATTCCACTCTTAGGTGTATACTCCAAAGGAATGAGAACAAGGACTTCGTTCATAGCAGCATTATTCACAATAGCCAAAAGGTGAAACTAAGTATCCATTAACAGATGAATGATAAATAAAATGAAGTAGATACATATAATAGAATATTATTCAGCCTATATAAAAAGGAATGGAATTCTGATACAAGCTGCAACGTGGATCAACCTTGAAAGCATGCTAAGTGAAATAAATGATAAAGAACTAAATATAGTATGATTCTACCTATGTGAGGTATGTAGAATAAAAGAAATTTATAAGAGACAAAGTGGAGCAGAGGTTACCAGGACCTGGAAGGAGGAGGAAATAGGGATTTAGTGTTTAATGGGTACAGAGTTTCCATTTGCAATGATGAGAAAGTTCTGGAACTAGACAGTGGAGATGGTTACACAATCATTGCGAATGCTCTGAATTGTATACTTTGTAAAAATAGTGTCATGTTATATATATTTTGCCGCATTAAAAATTTTTAAACAAAAATCACAAGACAAATATTATGATGAACTTTTTATGCATTATGTTGGTCAAACCTGGAAGCTGAATTGGTTTGGGGGGTATCACAGATCCAGGTCTTATAATAGGAAAATCTCAGAAGGGTGATGTAGCTTAAGGGTTAAGGCTACTTCCTTACCAGTTTTGAAATTATTCATGTTCTTGAGATCCTCCATGGTCAGCAATTAGTTGGTAATGACAGACTGACCAATTCTACATCAAGCAAGAATTAGATAAATGCCTGTTTTATGTCCTTATGCTGGATTGTGAAGATGTGGAGACAACCTCAGAGATGAGTTAGGGTATGTACGTTAAGCAAATAGGGTAGTCTGAGGTATTTCTCCTTGCTATAAGTTGACTGCAAGTTACCTATTTTTGTGCATCAAGAGTAAGCTAGAATAAAAATAACACTATAAACTTTTCACATTTTTGCTGCTTTAACACAAACTCTTTAGATATAGTCTATAAATCCACTTTCTAGAGATATTCTTTCTGTTAAAAAATAAAATTTATTATTTAACTTCATTGCAAAGAACATTTCAAAAATAATCTTTGATGTTCAGCTACTGCGAGATCTCCCAAGAGGTGTTAATGGAGCTATTAAGGTAAATAATCCACTGTGTTTCCTTGTAATGCTTTAAAATGTCCCACAGCATTGGCTTTAGGGAAGCAAAGTGTTTCTTCCATTGTGATTTCATATGCTTTTAGAGTTCAAACTGAACTACTTTTTTTCCCCTAAAAATAGTTTCATTTTGGCTTTTTTTGCTTCTATTAACAAGTTTAGGTTTGTGGATATATAATATTTTTCTACTTTCTAGGTTATATTTCCTGTTTGTGAAAAGATGAGCATAATTGTTGCATCCATTAGTTTTAAAATTTGAATTCACATGGAGAAATGATAAAACAGTATAGCTGCTAGGAGCACTGATTCTGGAGTTAGCCCGCATGGATGTTAATCCTGGGTCTGCCACTTACTAGCTATGGGACTGTGGGCAAGTCATTGACCCCTGCAGACTTTAGATCATTTATAAACCAGAGCCTACAATAATATCTACCACACAGAATCGTTGAGACCTGGATTAATATTGTAAAGCAATTAGAATAGTGCCGAGCACATTGAAAACACTATTTAGGTATTAAATAGTATTAAATAAAATAGCATAAGTTAGCTGTAACCTGGACTTTGTGTTTTTATTTCTCATCTGTGAAATGGAGAGATCTTTAGCTTAGAGGGATAGGTGCATGTTATCGAAATGTCCGTAATAACTGTTCCTTGGAAGTTCTTCAAAGAAAGTTGATAGGAGTTTCTGTTTACTATTATAATTATCAATATAATCACAGTGTGTTTTCAATAGAAAAAAAACCCTCCCAACTAATACATATCATAGGTTTTGATTAAACACCTTACTTTTTTTGCACCTTTGTCCTAGATAGAAAGGGTAGCTTTTTCATGGGAGAAGATACCAGATTAATCACTGTGCCTCCATTGCTCTTGACATAATAATCCATAAAAATTACCTGCATGGTATTAAGAAAATAATTTGTATAATCTGTGGTGTAGGAAATCAATCTTTTCATTATTTATCAGCCATTGTGCAATTTTTATTTAATTTGGTTTGTTATATATTATTGTACTGCTCTATTAACTTAATGATTTGAGCAATTATTTATAGTTTGTGATATGAGGCAATAGATTTAGAGGATATTATTAGATAATTTATGATAAAATGATGTTTATGAACATTATAGAGAATTCTATTTTAATCTAATGCTGTTTACAGTTTATAATAAATTTATATTCTACAAAGTTCATATCTTACAATTACATATGTAACTTTCCATTGACAACTGTATATTAACTTTTCATTGACAGAGAGGTATAGTAGGTATCAATGTTATTTAATATAGAGTAACTAGCTGATAGAACCCATAGCCTTCAATTTCTTCATTTATCAGTGGAAATACTTTACTGTTGCTGGAAGATTCTAATGTCAGGTGAAGAAAATGAAATAAGTGATTTAGTGTTCTACCACTTATTTTCTCATGACAACTGCTAATTACAAATCTTCTACTAATCTTTCAGCTCTTAGAAATTCCTCATCGATGTCTTTGTCCTGACTTTATAGCATATCCTTCTCATCATACCAGGACTTACATTTTCAGCTGTTATGTTTATTTGCATTTGCTTATGTGGATTTCCTAGATTACTTCCCTCCAGGTATATAGATTAGGCTGACCTAATGCTAATAAAAGTTTCTCCAGAGGAAAACAGACTACAGGTGCATGCTCTTATTTGCAATCCTTATTCCCAAATCTTTGAAAATTAAAAAAAAGCAACCTAATAATTAGCAAATCTGACCCCTACTGATATGAAATTAATTTGTTGTCTTTATCTGGCTTACTATGAATATATATACATTCCACTACAGAAATATTAATGGTTTGTTTATGAGGTGCTGCTTCAAGCCCTAGGAGAGATGTTACACAGGGTGGGGCAGATATAGGTTTAGTTCATGAGGCACAGCTTCTTCTTGTATTATTATTTATTATTATATTATTTTTCAGATGAACAACTGTAAACCTGCGTTTTTCCTACCATGTATACACTATATACACTATATTGTTCTAAAATTCTGGAAAATTCATGTATTCTGAAATACATTTGGCTGCAAAACTTGCATGTGATCTATAATCTTGATAGTTTTCAATATTCTGTAATCATAAGCACTGTGTTGTTAAGAATATAAGATTTATAATCTAGTTATGAATGTTAATCTTTAATTTTTCTTTTAGATTACCTTTAGTAGAGTTTTTTAAAATGTACTTTATTGATTGTGCTATTACAGTTGTTTCAATTTTCCTCCTTTGTCCCCCTTCGCCCAATATCCCCATTCCTTCCAGCAATCCCTCCTACCATGAACATGGTTCATGTCCATGGGTCATGAATGTAAGATCATTGGCTACTCCATTTCCTATGCTATTCTTAACATCCCCCTGTATGTTTTGTAGCTACCAATTTGTACTTCTTAATCCCTGCACCTTTTCCTTCATTCACCTCCCTCCTCCTCCCAGCTGATAATCCTCCCTGTGATCTCCATTTCTGTGATTCTGTTTCTCTTCTGTTTGTTTGCTTAGTTTGTTTTTTAGATTCAATTGTTGATAGTTGTGAATTTATTGCCATTTTGGTGTTTATGGTTTTGATCTTTTTCCTATATAATTCCCTTTAACATTTCATATAATAATGGTTTGGTGATAATGAACTCCTTTAGTTTTATCTTGTCTGGCTGGAAAGCACTTTATCTGCCCTTCCATTCTAAATGATAGCTTTGCTGGGCAGAGTAATCTAGGTTCTTGATTTTCATCACTTTGAATACTTCTTGCCAGTCCCTTCTAGCCTGCAAAGTTTCTTTTGAGAAATTGGTTGACAGTCTTATGGGAACTCCTTCGTAGGTAACTATCTGCTTTTCTCTTTTTGCTTTTAAGATTCTCTCTTTATCTTTAACCTTTGGCATTTTAATTATGATGTGTCTTGGTGTGGTCCTCTTTGGATCCATCTTGTTTGGGGGTCTCTATGCTTTCTGGACTTGTATATCTATTTCCTCCACCAAATTAGGGAAGTTTGCTTTCATTATTTTTCAAATAAGTTTTCAAGTTCTTGCTCTTTCTCTTCTCTTTCTGACACCCTTATGATTCAAATGTTGACACATTTGAAGTTGTCTCAGAGACTCCTTAGCCTATCCTCTTTTTTTAAAATTATCTTTTCTTCTTGCTGTTTGCATTGAATGCTTTTTTTCCTTCCTCATGGCCAAATTAAGGAGACAAAGAAATATGGCCAAATGAAAGAACAGAACAGAACTCCAGAAAAAGAACTGAATGAAATGGAGATGAGCAATCTATCAGATGCAGAGTTCAAAGCACTGGTTATCAGGATGCTCAAGGAACTCATTGGGTACTTCAATAGCATAAAAGAGACTCAGGCAGAAATGAAGGTTATATTAAGTGAAATAAAGAAAAATCTACAGGGAACCAACAATAGAGGGGATGAAGCTGAAAAACACCAATTCAAAAGAACCTATGCACCCCAATGTTCATAGCAGCACAATTCACAATAGCCAAGTTCTGAAGCAACCTGTGTGCCCATCAGTAAATGAATGAATTAAAAAACAATAGTACGTTTATACAGTGGAATACTATGGAGCAGAAAGAGAGAAGGAGCTCTTACCTCTTGTGACAGCATGCTTGGAACTGGAGAATGTTATGTTAAGTGAAATAAGCCAGGTGGTGAAAGACAAATACCATATGATCTCATCTATAAGTGGAACCTAGTCAATAAAACAAGCAAGCAAAATATAACCAGAGACATTAAAATTAAGAACAAACTGATAGTAACCAGACGGGAAGTGGGAGGTTATAATGGGGGGAAAAGAGAGGAAGGGTTTTCAGGAACATGTATAAGGGACACATGGACAAAACCAAAGGGGGTTAGAATTGAGAGTGGGAGGTGGGGATGGCTGGGATGGGGGAGTGGTGGTGGGAAAATGTAGACAACTGTACTTGAAAAACAATAAAAAAATAAAAATAAAGTAAAATAAAAAAATTCAATGATATGGAACATAGATTGCATATAGTTTTAATATATCAGTAACTATTATTAAATTATAATTAATGGTTCCAACATCCTTGAACCAAATAATTATTGGTGATGTGGATGCCAGATTCTCATATAGCATGGTTTTGAGAAATAGTTGACTGGTTGCCCTGACCCATATCATTTAATTGGTTGGAGTGTTGTCGCTTAAACTAAAAGATTGCAGGGTTGATTTCTGGTCAGGGCACAATTCTGGTTTGCAGGTTTGGTTTCCAATCAGGCACTGGCGAGAGGCAACAGATTGATGTTTCTCTCACATCGATGTCTCTCTCCCTTCTTCTCTAAACATGTCTTCAAGTGAGCATTTAAAAAAAAGAAAGAAATGTTTGACTACCTTTACACATTATTTACAAAAATTAATGATGAATTCCAAAATAACATGAGCCATGCCCTGGATGGTGTGGCTCAGTTGGTTGGAGCATCTTCCTGTAGATCAAAAGGACGCAGGTTCAATTCTGGTCAGGGTACATGCCCAGGTTGTGGTTTCCTGGCCAGGCCACGTGTGAGAAGGCAACCAATCTGTTTTTGTCTGTCTCTCTCTCTCTCTCCTTTCCTCTCTTCCTAAAAACAATGAGAAAAGTCCTCAGGTGAGGATAAAAAAGAATTAACATGAAATACATAAACAGGTTTCTAGTATGTGAATACAATGGCTCTTTATAGGATGTCTTGTCATACTAAGATCATATGTTGCTTCTATATTCAGTCTTTTGGGTGAGGCTTTATGACCCTCTTCCCATTTTTCCTTCTCAGTCTGGGAGAAGAAAACTTTTTATGTGGATTGCATTGTTTTTATCATATAATTTCTCGTGTAGGATATATATATATATATACACACACACACACATTTCTAGGCACACAACATTTTAATGAGAGATGTTAATACTAATTTGCTTGTAAAAGTCTAACTTTTAACTATTATTTTTAGGTATTTACTTCCGAGCAGTACACAATTCTTCATGAAAACACCAACCTACAACTTGAAGTACAGTTCACCTGGAATGACTCGTTCCAATGTTTTGTTTACATCCCGATACGGCCATTTGTGAAGTAGAAGGGAAGATCACCAGGGGTTATGCATAAGAGCAATTCATGCAATTTAAACATGCAAAGGCAGTAACCATTAAGTGCTGTTTTATGTATATACGACATATATATGTGTGAAATATAGACACACTACTCAAATAACATGTATATTTATTATAATACATAAAGAAAGAATTAGCAGAGAACTTGGATATATAAGACTTAACCTTTCTGGAAATGTAATAAACCATGTTAATATTGTTTACAAATATGTGAATGTCTAGAATTTGCCAGGTTTATAAATACCTTCCTACTAGAAATGTTATTTTTGCTGCAGAGTATATGAAACAGAATTGATCTTGAAGATCCCCTAACAGTGTTAAATTATTTTCTAGATGACATGTCTTTGACTTAAAAATACATTAATAGTATAATACCTTATTCTCTTATGTATATAGTAGCCATATAAAATGAAGAAAAATTAGAAGCCTGGTGTTGCTTTGATGGTAGGATTAATTATGAAACGGGTTTATCATTCCTATAGTATACTATAAAGTGCTATAAAAATCTCAGCCTAATTCTTCAACATTTTTATTCGTCTATGTGGAAATTTAGCTACTTATGATAATGTAAATTTTCAGTAAGGATCTAGTGAGATCCTATTCTGATCTAAAATTGAAGACAATCCAGTGGGTTAAGAATAAATAAAATATAAATTAAATTTGCTTTCATTTTTACTTTACATTGGGAGTTACATAAAGGAAAAAATGATGACAATGACAAAGTCTTCTCATGATTTTTGCATCTCATACCACTCATTTTTATTTGGAAAGTATATCTCCAGTGGGTGTATACAGTCAAATACAGTTTTCTCTGTTCTTCAGAAGTGGAAGAGTTGACCTTTCAAATTCGTATCGGTGTTACATGGTAATGTGTCATACTTGTTTTATGCCTTTCAATGTTGAGACCAAATTAAACTGTAGTCTAGTCTAGTCGCACATTGCGCCACAGAAAATAATCTACAGTATTGCAAATAGAAGATTCTGATTACTAGATATTATTAGTTGGGGTGTACCCTTAAGAATTTAAAAAAATAAAAAAAGTTTGAGGTTTCTTCTCGTTCAAAGTTAATATGCATAACTTTCATAGGAGTTTACTTCCGTTTGTTGAGATCTGGCTGGTGTGGCTCAGTGGATTGAGTGCCAGCCTGTGAAGCAAAAGGTCACTGATTCAATTTCCCAACCAGGGCACATGCCTGGGTTGTGGGCCTGGTCCCCAGTAGGGTACATGCAAGAGGCAACTGATTGATGTATCTCTCACACATCGGTGTTTCTTACACTCTCTTTCTTTCTCCCTCCCTTCCCCTCTCTGTAAAAGTAAATAAATAAAATCTTTAAAAAAAAACTCAATGAACTTTCAGCTTTCCATGAAAATATACACTGTCATTGATATGGGAATCCTTAGAAATTGCAATATTTACTTTTTACAATTTTGTTTCAACTTCTCTGCCACATTTTATTTTCTCACAAATGCTAATTATGTGCAAAATTTATGATTATTTTACGTTCTTTTATTGTCCTAAAAGCTATTTCCAGTAAATCAAGCCCAAAGATGGAAAACTGAGGGAAGCAAACTATCCTGGTTTAATTCACAAGCTGTATAATTGGCAACCCGAAGTTGTAAGTTAGATATACTTTGTTTTTAAAGCCATATATTGAGTCTGTGTTAGACTAGATTAGGTTTTTCTCTAAATTATTGCTAGTTACTTGATTGCTTATGACTATTTAACACCCATATTCTGGTAGGCACTTCTTCTTGCTAGATGATCCCAAAGAAGAACTTGTTACTGTCTTTGTGAAAAGAGGAGCATAAGGATGTCAAGATAAAGCAAATTACTGCGTGACTCTGAATGTTTCTGACTCCATTTTGTGAATTCTTAAGCATGTGTTATAGATTTCTTAGAATAAATAATGCAAAAAATGGGGATATTACAAAATCATTATAAGAATGATCAGCAAATAGGCCTTTTTAAGGAGTATTTTTAGTCACTTTTCTTTTAAAATCACACTTTCTCATGAATGAGACACAATTTCAAGTGTCTGGTATATGATATCAATGCTTTCTGTTGGTTGCTAACTTACGTTAGTTTAAATAAAACATGGTTGTTTAATTTGCTAGAGTGGGTGCTTTTGAACTTCAGTCCTTCGTTGTGTAAGAGTGTATTTTTATATAAAACAAAAAAAGAAGAATGTCCAACTTGGGGATGCACCTCTCCCCCTAGGAATACACAGCACACACACCTACACTCAAAGCATTTTAAAACCAAGAGTAAATTTAAGTATATGAACTATCCAAATAATTGATGAAAAATTTCATTTCTCTAGCTACTTAAGCCTGCATTTTTTTGAACACTAGAATTTCATTGCCCACATTTGCCTATTTATACTGATCTAGTTTGATATGATGTTGAGAAAAGCCATGTATTAATAATTATGTATATTGTGGGGTATGTATGGTCTGTGGTGCTGTGGTGCTTTTCCCTAATGAGAACCTAAGGAGAGAAGACACAGTAATAAACTGTGGAAGTGTCTAGAGGCCACAGAAATGTTTTAGAGGTATAACATAATCCTTAGTTTCTATCATATTTTTTTTAATTAACAGGGTTAAAACATATCAGTGTAAGTGATGATGTGGGTCCGACTGTCTTTCTCTTTCCCCTGAAAGAGTATCTGAAAAATCCAGAAGCTATTCAATTTTACCAGGAGTTTTTAAAGGGAATTTGGTTTACTTATGATGAAAGTATATTTTTATTCTGTTGTTAAGAAAGTATCCCTGATAATTCTGTAAATCTAAGATTGAAATTCTTCCTAGAAATGTGTATGATTAGAATGATTTCCAGAATTGCACAAAAAACAATCTTTTTACTTTAAATCATCTATGAACACAGTTTGTGATGCAGATTAGTTTTCACTTTAGTAATCTAACATTATAGATTGGTTGCCATTTGTAATTTGTTGAAGGAAATATTGTGATTCTTATCATGGTTATTTTTACTAGGTTTTATTTTACTAGCAGTTATTTATCTTGCTTGCATAAAAATAAAGTTCTGACAGAATCAGATAAAGAAATGCTAACAGTAACCTCTGCTAGAACATAGTTGAATATCTCTGGTTATCTACAAGATGCAAAGATTTATACACATTTTTTGTAGTGCTAAATACAGAAAAAGTTTCCACTAATTCCTTTTCCCTAAAACTAACATGAACTAAACTAAAAGAAAAAAAAAATCCCAGTCTTTACAGCTAGATGACAGTAGTTTCTAGACATCAAGAAAAGATTTCATCTTAATTCTCTTTTTAACTTGGGAAGTATATGATTATAGAATTTTGTTATCTAACTGGAAATTTAAGATGGTTTCATATAAATTAATATAAATGTTTTTTTCTTTAAGCCATTCTGTTTAAAAATTCTCTTTAAATCTAAACATACACATTTCTTGACCTTTACAAAATATCAAAAAGTTAATAGTTGCATAAATGCTATTATTTCTCTTGGGCATTGATTCATTCTTAAATGTAAATTCTTTAAAAAAATAGCAGATACCTCAAGAAGAATGACAGAAAATACCTTTCTGTTTTGCTGTCTAATGCTGATTTATATTCTGTCTTAACTTGATTCTGCGTGCTAAACAATAAAAAGTGGAACTACAATTAATGTGTTTCTGTGACTTGATAATTATTGAAAATTTGCTTTCCTGTTTAAACTAAGAGATTTAAATTTTCAAGAACTGAATTAATTATCTCAATATTTTGGCTAATATTATAAATAAATTAAAAATTTAGGAATATATTAATGATCAAAATTTTATTCCTTCCTTCTTTCTTCCTCCCTTCCTTCATTCCTTGCTTCCTTTATTCCTCCTTTTGAACTTTAAGTTCTCTTTGAAGTTCTGGCCTTTGCACGGGCAAGGTCAGGAAAAGAGAAACCTTGCCTTGTTTCTGCCTCAGCTACAGGAAAAGATAATGTGATTGGACCTAGTTCAGTTTGTCTGCTGAGATTTCTAGGAATCAGGTTGAAGTCTCTGTGCCTAAAAAGCATTAATTGTCTGGAGCCACATGGACCCAGGTATATGGCTACAAATATCAGTCTTGAAAACAAATATTGGTGTCTTAAAACATATTTCACACTTTGAGATTATGCCCTTTGTGTGTGTGTGTGTGTGTCTGTGTGTATTTTTTTTTACATTGTCATAAAGTGTATGGTGTATTGAAGGAATACCATTCAGATAACACATTTTGCATTAACTGGGCTGTATTATCCAAGAATTGCTACATACAGCTTTTATTTTTCCTACCAACGAACTTGAAAACTGTTGGTATAGTCATCATTCAATAAACGAATACTTTCTAAATTAGTAAGAAGAACTACCTTACAGAAATAATCGAATAGCGCTGACACCTCTCTTTCAAAGCTGAGCAGTGGCAGTTCTTGGTCTTGAGCTGCTCAGTTCACGCAGTAACTACTGTACTTGCTACAGCACCAAACGTTAATGGATTTGCTGAAGATTCTGGGTTTGACGATTAACTTGAAAGCAGTGTTTGCTACTATGAATCATGACTCAAATTACCCTCCTCTGCTTTACTACCTGTATATAAATGCAAATGTTGTTACAGAAAATATGCTTAAAATGTCCACACAATGTGCAATTAGTATGACATTGTCATGTTTCAGCATGTGATATCTGCACGGTGAAATTATCCCAATTACTCAGATATGTTACTATAATAAAAATGTTTAACATAAAGCTACAATATGTCATCAAATGGTTATTTCCTTTTACACACAGAGTGTTTTTCGCATTAAAAAATGGGTTCCTAATTAAGCATTCAGTGTGATGAAATATATTTTCACAGTAACTCTCCTCCGCTGTACAGACAGCAATAGCACTATGGGAATGGCTTTACCTGCTATTAAAGTCGGGTCGAATAAACAAAACTGGTGTCAATTTCTTAGTGGGAAGGCACACTTTTCTAAAATTTAGAAATGATATGTATATAACCTTCTACCATCATTGCTTACAACAGTGTTACAAATCTAAATAGAATTATGTCAGCATCTCAGCTATGAAGTTCATTTTGGGGGGAATTTATAGTTTCAATTTTATTAAAAAATCATATGGGAAGCATGTCCTAGTCATTGCTATGCATACCATTTTTAAGATGCTTATATATAAAGAAATTAGAATATTTTTCCTTTAAAGAAAGAAAGTACTTTGCATAAAAATTCTATTATTTGGTAGGAACATTAATGCATGTATTTTTAAAATTTTGTTACTATTTTATAAATTAAAATTATTGTATGAAAGCTCAAAGTTGAATTTTTAATTTGTATTTTTCTTTTCAGTGACAGATAAAAGGTGAGGCCAAAGTGGGTAGTTTGGTATCTCCCTGTTTTATTAAATAATTTGTAAGATTTAAAATATATATATATATATATATATATTTTTAAAAATATATTTATAATTTGGGGCCCTGGCTGGTATGGCTCAGTGGATTGAGTACCGGCCTGTGGATGAAAGGGTCGCTGGTTTGATTCCCAGTTAGGGCACATACCTGGGTTGCAGGCCAGGTCCCCAGCAAGGGGCACGTGAGAGACAACCACACATTGATGTTTCTCTCCCTTTCTTTCTACCTTCCCCTCTCTAAAATAAATAAAATCTTTAAAAAATATATATATATATATAATTTTATTCAATCAAATTACTGAAAATCTTTAAAAAAATTATCCCAAAATAATTTCAAGTGTTAGATAACTTCATATAGTGCCTTAAAACAAAATTAATATTTAACTCCTCTGTAGAAATATAATAGATCTTTAATCTGGAGAATGTTATCTCAGTAATTACTTGTGTATATGTAGAATAATGGTGACAATGCCCATCCCCACGGTCAGGTCAATTTGGAAAACATTGGGTGAAGGAATTGAAATGTGTTTCTCTACTTACCGTACCTCTCCGAGTCTTTGGTATTCTAAGATGCACAGAGTCTCCCACAAGGGACTAGAATGGGCATGAATCCATAATTGAATTTCATCTTCTATTGCAACCCTTCTCCGAGGGCTAGTCTTTTATTGACCAGACTTTGGAAAACACCAACTGAAACCAATTCATTAACTAATAATGTGATTTATAACATTTATATACCTGTGGTATAATTATGAACACTGACAAATCTAGTGCAAGAATTTATTTATACTTGTAACTTGAGAATTTGGTCATTTCCAGAGGAATATTTGAACCAGGGTTTCAACAGGGAATGGCTTGACCCAGGAAGGTTGACCACAGATAAATAACCTTACTGCTACATATGAGTTACATTAGACATTTGCAACATAGTTCTGATGTGCAAAGTATTGTAAAATGCTTAAGAATGTGATCTAAGACCTTGTGAAAAGATACTAAGACCTTATGATTTATTGGGTCCAACACGAATAAAGCCTGTCTTTAATGGAAGTCTAACATCAGCCATCAGCAGATGTCAGAGGCTTTGTGTAGCACACAATATATCTAGCAACACTTCTGGGCTGTCTGAAAGTATCTTCTTGTATCGTACAAACAAAAATCCTGTTAATTCCTGACAAATTTTCTTGTGACTGACAAATTTCCTTCAAAGATGGAGTTTATTGAAAGTTTGTTGTATTTATTTGTGAGAGACAAAATTAAGTCAAACTTTTTTCCATATCTATGTTAAGTTTTTCTTAAGCTGTGTGGTGTTAGACATTTGGGAAGTCTTAAGAAGTTTTGTCAAAGATCATAACAAAAGTATATAATTTAGACATGCTGTGTTCTATTGTGCTGTTGCTAGTGTCAGAATAAGACAACTAGAGGTCAAGACATGCAAAAAATTATTTTTTAAACTTGCAGTATGCTGTTAGTACTAAAATCATTAATATATCTGTATGTTTATAATATATCTGATTTAGGGGAAAATACATGACACAGTGTATGTGAAAAATCTAGAGTATATAAACCTCAATACAATTTAAAAGTACCATTTCAGCATATTGCCTCAATTTCATTAAAAGGATGAAAATGTGAATTCAGAAAATTACCTAGTCCTTAGGCTAAAAATAGGTAGATCATCAACACCTAATACCATTTTAGCTTAAATTGGTATTTGTTCAGTAAATGTTTTACATCATGATGTGAAAAATACAAAGGAAAACTCAAATTTGGGGGAGAAATATAGGTATTTTTTAAAGTAAACAAATTTAGCTAATTCCATATGTTTTTAACTCTTCCCAAACTGAAGCACTAGATTTGTTGCCATAAAACATTTACTGCAGACGCAGAACAGGCAGATTCCTCAGGAACTGGCTCGATCGTGTATTTCAGTCCTAGGTCTCTCGGCCAGCGCTTCCTTCCATTTGTTCTTCCCGATCGCGTCTGAGTTTCCACGTTGGCCTCATTCAGTTCCACTTCGCCCAGGCTGTCACATTACTCTTCCTCCAAAAATACTCAGTAGCCATTGCCTAGTTGGATGATTTTAACTGAAACATCGAGTTCTTATCATAAATGTATAGAAAGAGCAAAGGCAGCTTCCACTTCTACATTATTATTGACACTTTTGGACTATTATTTATCTCTTTAGCAATTTGGATGACATTGTGTCTTTTTTCTCTGAGCAGCAGGTTACAACTTTTCTAAGTTTCATGGCTACTAAAAATCTCTTAGTCACAAGAAGCCCACTTCTAGACCTGATATGTTTTAATATTGATCTTGCTTCTTCCTACACACGCTAGAAATTTCCACAGTAGTTTATAGATCTGACCTAAGTACTTAATTATTATCTGGGGATTAGGCATTTCTAAAGACTCCATACTAATGTAACACCTTGCCAAGTAATCCCAAGGCTTTTGGAAAATGAAATGAAGCTTTTACAAAGACTGAGTATTATCTTCCTTAGCTTATTACCTTTTGTCTACTTTACTGTTTACTTTTCTTATGTAGTAGGAAATATACTGGAACAGGGAACAGAGGTTGTGGGCTCCAACCCTTGTTCTGCTATGAACTACCTCGGAGGCACAAGGCCTTCGTTCCCTAAAAATAAATAACCAACTTTGTCTACGTGAGAGTTTTAATGTGAGGAAAATAGGAATCACTCGTCTCTGTAGTAAAGTATTGTGATTTCCTCATATATAAAAATATTTCAGCCCTGGCCAAGTTGCTCAGTTGGTTGAAGTATGGCCCTATACACCAAAGTGTTGCAGGGTAGATCCCCTGGTCAGGGTGCATTCCTGGTCAGAGTGTGTACGGGAGGCAACCAATCAATGTTTTTTTCTCGCATTGATGATTGATGTCTTTCTTTTTCTCTCTCCCCCCCTCCCTTTCCTGCGCTCTTTCCCTCCCTCAAATCAATAAAAAAACATAGTCACCTGTGAAGATTAAAAATATATATATTCCACCATTGATCGGAAGACTCTACTTTGTAACTCAGTCTGGTGGGTATGACTGGGTTTCAGGTTCTGTGAGTATGGGACTAAGGACACTTATTACATGTGTTCATCTAATAAAAAGCTTTTGTGTACCCACTAAATTCAGTCTCAAGATCAGTAAGTTAAAATTTATTCACACAGACAGAAACTTTAGGTAAAAATCAAACAAAACCCCTAGATTTTGTTATTCCTAATAAAGATGGTGGTTAAAAGAGTGGCCTCAGATGCCAGGTAGGCTCGGGAAAATGACTCTGAGCTTCAGTTTCCGGTAGCACTATAATGGAATTAATTGGGATAGCCTATGTGAAGTTCTGAGCCTGGCAAATACCCCCTAATAAATGTGTATTGTTTTTATTTTTATTTCCTCACAATGCCTTTCTCTACCACCCCCAGAAAAACACAACTCTTATTGATACCTCTTAGGATTGAGTGCGCCCAAAGCCAATCTGATGTTCTGAGGGATTCTCCAGGCTCTCCCATCTATCTCACTCCTTTTGTAATGTCATTTCTGGACAAGAGGATTATGTAGTGATTGGATTCCCAAAAAGTTTTAACCATCAAAATCTTCGAATAGACATTGAATATAAGGAAAATTGATCAATCTGTAAGGAACAGACTTTTAAGTATTTGTTGTTAGGCAATGCCGAGGATAACCATCATATTACTATGGATGTACCCTTTCTGAAACAAGAAGTTATAGAGAAAAATCCTAATAAATGAAAACTTTTAATTGGCTATTGCTGGTTTTGCTCATCAGGTCTTGATGAATATTGTTAGCACCACAAACAACACTAGGCCTGACAAGCACAGCTAACTTGTGCTGTGGGGTATAAAATATATTGTAGGTAGGGAGATACACAGCACTACTAGGTAGTACTAATGCAGACAAGTGGTACGAGGGAGTGGCAAGGGGTTTGTAGGAGTGTAGCAGAAATCATCAGTACCCTGTGTAGAAACACTGGGCAGAGTGTCACAAGAGAGCAGTTCAGATGGATATTGATGTGGAAGCAAGATTTCCACAGTAAAAAAGAGGGTTCCAGACACAGGAAATACTAGAGATGAAAGGGCCTGCCCTAGGGCATAGCAGCTCAGCACAGCTCAACATAGATTTGGGTATTCAGTGGATGAAAAGTTAGGTTAGGGTCAAATTGCCAAATCCTTAGATGCCATGCTTAAGGGTTTGGATTTTACCCTTTATACCGTGGAATTAATGAACATTTTTAATATCAGATAGTGAGGGGATGGGGGCCTTCACTTCATGGAGTTCGTCCTGTTGGCTTTATGGAAGATGGAGGAAGTTGGCTTGAAGAGGGTTGGTGGCCATAGCCAGGACACTGCGCCTGGAGTGAGGCAGGTTGGGATGGGGGCCTAAACTTAGGTGAGGAGGACAGAGTCCAGGGTCAAGAGATGTACCTGAGGGAGGATCCTTCAGATTTTTCTATCTATTTAGTATGAAGAATAAAGGAGTTAATTCAAGATCGTTTAATTTTTTTTTATTGTCACAAAAAATTTGAGTAGACAAATGCCTGTGGTGTTTCTGCCAAACCTGCTTCCCTTGGCCATGGCATACATTTTGCTTTTGACAAAGATGTACTGAATGCTGGCTGTGTGTTAAGAACTATGCTAGAGACCAGAGAAACAAATAATTAATCCAATAACATCCTAATTTTTCATGAGCTCAAATTCTGGTAAAGGAAAATGTCATCTAAACAGTTAATTATAATAAAATCCACTAAGCATATATAATGTAAGTATATGTGAGTAATTCTATAAAATGTCCTATCGCCATTAGCATGGAATGGCTCTATTTAATGTGAGGGCCTGCTTTGGAAATGGCCCTTATTGACACCAGGTATAATGAATAATTTGCTTGGCAGAAAGCAGAATGCATGTTTAATATTTTGGACTATAAATAGGAGTACAGAGTAGACAGAAGCAATAAAAAAAAAAGCTCAAGATAAATGTTCTCTTCAGAAAGAACTTCCAGATTTTTATTCAATCCAACTGATGAGAGGAATGTGACATAGCTGTTAAGAGCCTGGACTCTGGGGCCAAACTGTTGGGGTTTGAATCCCAGTTCCACTTCCTACTGGTCTGACCTTGGATAAATTCCTTCATACCTTTTTCTCATTTTCCTTTTCCGTAAAATGGAGACAATAATGAGAGTAGTGATAGGGTGGTTATGAAGATGGATTTGTGCATTTCTGAAGCCAGCAATGAGATGAAGTCTCATTTTCATTCCCTGTAATAGAAAAACTCCAAAATCACTGTACCAGAGATCAGGTTTATACACATATTTTATTAAATAAATACATTTTCATCTTAGTACTGTTTTTAAAATGTTACTTTTATTATGTGGTTTTGCCATAGGTTCTAAATATGTGTTGCATTAATAAGTGATTCTCATTAATCTTTAATGTAAAGACTGGTGACATTGAAAATCGCATTCCCATTGATTGTCCTTTGCAGTGCAATGATTCTTTCTGTTACTGATATGACACTCTTCCTGGCCTGTCAGTAATATTAGAAACAATTTATACCACCAGAAAGCTTTCTAGTCTGAGGCTTTAATGATAAAGAGACAGCTCTTGATGCTCAAATGATTATATCTCCTCTAACATATTTTCATCTGAAGTATGCTTTTGTTATTAGTTTTTATTATGAGGAAATACATGGAAAGATTAATTTATAAAGTTATTTTTCTGCCCTCAATGTCTGGTATGGTTTATCAATTGCTCAGCTGTGACGTCACAATTAGTGGCATTGTTGGAGCCATTTAACTGAACTATCGCTCAACTAGTCTCTTTCCATTATTTATATCTGATAACCAGTTAATTAATATTCTATTCCCTTCAATAAAATAGTCACTTTGAGATATAACATCTTCAAGTGGGTCCTGGAAGTATAGGCAGAACTGGCATAACAATCAATCAAACTTTCCCTTGATAATCCTCCCCCCACAATGAGTTGTACCTAATGCGAATGCAAGCTCCCAGACCACGTACTGAGTTCATGTCAGTGCCTTTGACATATGTGAGCTGTGGAAGTCTGTGCTACTTAAGAAGTTGGGTTTTCAGGTCTTCTAGATGGGAAGTCCTTCTCTAAGGTTTTAAACACCATAAGGGTTGTTTCCTGTGGCTATTTCTCTAAATTTATGGGTAAATGTTGCAAAGAAAAGGAAGACTCAGAAAAATCCCTGAGGCTTCCAAAGGTGAATGTAACCCATTACATAGATGAGGGGCTTGACTTATGGTACATCTTTTTAAGTCTTTGTCAACTTAAAAAGATGTACCATAAGTCAAGCCCCAAAGATGTAAACTTTTGCTTACATCTTTGCTGTCTTAATTCATATCATGAAACATCCACTTTATTCAGTCTCATGTTTAAAATAAAAGGCTTACATGCATTCTTTCATTTTGGTTGAGTGTGGTGGTATTCTGATAACAATTTCCCAAAGGTTACTGAGCTCTACCTGACTGCTTTAGAGAACTGGTTAAAACTGTGAGCTCAGTGCCTCTCTGAAAAGACTCTTGATTTGGTGGAAAGGAAATGGCAACTGTGAATAGTTTTTATTATGACCATAAAATTCTATATGTTTTACAGGGAGATTAAAGAGATGGGGAACGATGCTCTCTTGTTTCAAGATACCACACTAACTTTAGTAATATTATTACTTATATGACATTTAGTATGTAATGACTTTCCCTGAGAAGTTCTTTATTCAGTCTTTACATTTGTTGCAATTAGGAAAATTGCTAATCATATATCAATTGTCATCGATCAAAGAGAAAGGTCTTATTTTTGATGTGCTCTTTGGCATTTCTGGCAGTGCACTGGTAAATGTTTAACAACCAGTTTCTCAAACACATACACACACACATACCCAGAAAGAAAAACAGAGCCCTGATTTACAGTGTTCGCCAGTTTATGCAAACACTCCCACCGTGACAGATTTCAACTATCAAAATTATGGCACCGAATGAGGAGCTGGGACGTCATGTGCATGGCCAGCTCTCACAAGTCGGCACCAGTTGGCTCCAGCAAACCACTGGTTCTGATTTTTAAAACTGGTAATTGCACAAGTGTTTATTTTCATGTTTTGACTTCTGCTACTACTTATGTCTATTCAGCAAATTTTCTTTTCAGATGGATTGTAATTTGTTTCTGCAAATTTGTAAATAGGTAGAGCACTTAGAAGACTGAAAATATTTTCACCTTCTCTCAGTGAGTCAGGTTTCAAAACTGAATTTCCTATGTAGTTAACTACCCTCTTATTCCTTTTCTCTGGTGCTTTGATTATTACAAGATGAAATTTCTTGGAAGTTGATAAGTGAAAACACTTGAACACGTGCTCCAACTGGCTTTTAATTCATTTCAATTTAGAAACTCAGAATTATTTAAAGTAGTTCTAGCTGTTCTACAGTTAGCAATTAGCACTTTAATTTGTGCAAATGACACCGGAAATGCTGTATCAAAATACTTTCTTTTAACAACAAAATCTTTTAAAAAGTTTTAAAAATTAGCAGTAATCGATTTGAACAGTACTGCTTTTTCACCAAGAGAGAGCAACATAAGCACACTTTACAAAAATACATTTAAGAACCATCTTACACTGTAAGTGGGAGCGACATGTCCGTCTATGCTTTATTTAGGAACCTATTACTTTACCTGCTTCTAAACCCGACAAATGAAATGCAGTGATGAGAGGTGGTTATGGCAGTTGATACTGATTCTGTAGAGATAATATTTTTGCCTTCAGATATTTTCTATACCCTCTGATTCTTCATTGTGATTTCACTTATCATCCATGTTTACGAGTCTCTAAATATTGACATTGTTTTTCCTGTCACAAATGGCTTTCAACAGGACACAGTTTTCTCCATCAAATGTAATCAGGTTAAATACAACTGCAAGAGTCTTAAATGCATGAGTAGTGGAATTTTAATTTTTATGTTGTTTTAAAATGAATTAAGGTGCATAATATTCAACTTTAAGAGAACTGGTGTGCCTGGAAATTTTCCTTAGGAAGATTTTAGTACTATTAAATCTAACAGTTACTTTGAAAATAAATGCCTGACCTTTGACCATAAAATGGAAGTGTGAAGATTTCACCAATAAATTTTGAACTTTTAAAGAATTAATTATGATTAACTTTAACCAGAAATTTTGCTAGATTTTGTGGCTTAATCTCTTTCCTTAATTATTGTAGGGGCACTATTTCTTTCAAAGTTTTCATACTTCAGTAAAACAGTGTCTTTAGTTTGCAGTAACTGAATATTAAACTTATATTGCTTCCATATAACAGCAGGAGTACCTGCAAAACATATCAGTTAAAACTCAATAGGGCCAAATCTTTAAAATGCCAGTGACAAATGATTTATTATACTTATTAAACTCATGTTTTATGGATCTTTAGATACTTGTCAACCTCTGGGGGAGCATTTGCCAGGGTGAGGGAAGAAAAAGAAATAAAAAGGTCATGGCCACAAATGAATGCATTGGTTCTGTGTTTTTAGACAAGCTACTTCCGTGTGATTTTAAATTCAGGAAAATTCAGACAAAATTAAAGTACATCTAAAGCATTATTTTTTAAAGACTTGTTTTTAGAAGTCTTTACAGAAGAAGCTTGTGAATGAAAAAAAAGTTCTGTGTAAATATTTGCATGGGTTCTGTAGCTTGCTGTTAGGAATGTTGACAGGCATGTGTTTGGAATGTTAATACCACAAGGAGGTGTTGCCCTGTGTCATTGTACCCTTGAGGTTCAGTTCTCTTCTTGTCCTTTCATACCTAGTCTTTAGAAAACAGTAATTATATCTGAATCCTGGGTCTAATTCTATACTTGACATAGTTACCTCAGAATATAATGATGAGCCATCTACTTTATTTTTTTAAAAAAGCATCCCTAGATCATATATGTATACTTATAACTGCAAAACCCAAAGTTAAAAACTATAACTTAGAAATTATTCTGCACATTTAAACATATTTTGCTTTAAGGTTCTTTTGCACAGAAAGCTCCCCTAAAGAATTAAAAAATGTATATTAAAATAAATCTTGACTTATAGTCTTTAAAGACCATCAATCAATCAATCCATCAAACAATAGAACAAGTATTCACTGAGCACACACTGTGTTCCAGGCACTCCTATAAACACCAAGGTCCAGTGGTAAAATATCTCTGCCAGTGGAAGAAAATTCCACTGAAGCTCAAAGGGCCTGAAATGGCATAAGACGGTGTGTTTAAGGAACACAGAAAGGTCAGTATGGCTGCACTGTGATGAGTCAGGGAGTGTGGTACAAACGTCTGCATTTTAATTTAGTGGAAAGTCACTGGATGGTTTTAAGCAGAGGCGTGGTGTGCAGCTGTCCCTTTTAACAAAGGTAATTCTTACTCTTAAGTGGAAAATAGATGGTTGGGTGGGAAGAACGAGTGTAAGGTGAGGTGGGATGCTACTAACATTGTCCAAGTAAGAGGTGATAGCTTTGATTAGGGTGGGAAAAAGGAAACGAAGGTGGAGATTTAGAATATATTTGGGAGGAAGAACAGATAAGACTTGTTGGAGTGAGGAATCAGTAAAGGAAAAGAATCAAGGATGTTTTTAGATTTTTTTGACTTGAGCGTCTGAATTTTTTAAAAATATTTTTTAAGATTTTATTTATTTCTTTTTAGAGAGAAGAAGGCGGGGAGAAAGAGAGGGAGAGAAACATCAATGTGTGGTTGCCTCTTGTGCACCCCCTACTGGGGACCTGGACCGCAACCCAGGCATGTGTCCTGGACTGGGAGTCAAACCAGTGATCCTTTGGTTCACAGACTGGTGCTTAATCCACTGAGCTACACCAGCCAGGGTAAGCGTCTGAATTTTTGACATGAGAAAGAATGGGTTTGTAAGGGGCTGGAGAATATAGAATTCAGTTTTGGGTATCTTAAATTTAATATCCAAGAGGAGGTATTGAGCAGATCATTATATGTTAAAATATCTACTATCATCTCCATATTCAAATGAGAGAAGCGAGGCACAGAGAGGTTAAGCACTAACCCAAGATCACATAGCTTAGTGTAGCCAGTGGAGCTGGTATTAGAATCCAGAAATCCTGGCTCCAAGCTGTACACTTTCAGCCACTCCTCTGTCAATTGGACATTCAGGATTGAAGACATTTAAAACTGTGGTATAGCATTGAGCTCAGTTTGGAAAAGAAGATGGAGAGTAGAAAAATGCATAGCCATACCCAGGTTCTCTGGCACTAGAGGTAGTGACAAAGATGAGAAGGTAGCAAGGGAGACTGCAAAAGAGCAGCCACTGAGGTCTGAGGAAAACCAAGGGCATAAAAGGTCATGGGAAGCAAGAGGAGAAATTATGTCAAGGAGTTCAAGGCTGTAGAGGTGTCGACTAAGATGAGAAGAGGAGAGGTGGATTGGCCAACATGGGGCTGTTTGTGGTCTTTCCAGGAGCAGTTTCAATGGAGCAGTGGGGAAGGAAGCCAGTTTAAATTAGGTTGAACTTATTATGGAAGCACAAATGCCGACGTGGAACTGAGGAGGCATCTCATGTTTTTATATATGTGTAATGTGGACAGTAAACTGAATTCTGTTCTGAAGCCGTTATGCGGAGGGTGTGGACTCTGGAGTCAGATCTGAGTATGAATTTGAAATCTAATACTAGTTTTGTCATCTTAAGCCTTTTACATAATCCTTCTGAGCCTCTTTGCTTACCTGTAGCGTTTCCTTTATGCAATTCTTGGAAGAAGCTCTGCTGTTTATCTCCTTGCTGTTCTTTTTGTAAAATGCTATTTCCTTTACCTGATTATCTTTCAAAATCTCCACCTGCCCCTAGTGTTGTCATGAATAAACCGCCTCAGTCCTTTATGTTAAGGTTTATATGTATTTCTAAAGTTGCATTAAAACTCTTTTGTGAGTATTCACATTTTCCTCCTATTAAATTGTGTGCCCATTAAAACAAATTCCCTGCCCGTTCATTTTGCATCTCTAAACACCTCTGAGATTGTGAGGCACAGAGTGTGTATTCCAAAAATTGCAACTGAATTGAATTACTGTAGTCCCACTGTGTGAGGTGAGCAAGAAATTGGGAAGGACCATTGTGGGGAGTTATGAGAGGGCAGGGCGGGTTCGAGCTACACAGATGCTCTAGGCAGCGGTGCAATCAATTTTCAGTTTGAAGTCCAAGTGCAGACATGTGACAAAAGAGCTTTAAAACTTTTCCCATCACAAGACATAGACAGAAGGCAACTGTCAGAACAAAGGACCAGAGGTCCCCACAGAGAGGACTCAGACGTGTGAGCAGCGGCAGAGACAGGGAGCTGCCGCGGTCTGCGGCCGTGGCCGGGAGTTCATAGACTAGACTGGAGGCAGGTGGAATTTTCAGAAGTCATTTGAAAATATGTTCACTCAGTACTTTGAGATAAGATTAAGGTGAAGACTTAATAATAAAGAGTCTCAAAATAAGAATGAATAAAGTGAACAGTTTGACTGATTTTACCTTATTTGGAGTTCCACAAAAAGAGGGTGTAATTAAGGTACTTGTAAACTTGGTTTCATTGTACTGGGGAGTTAATAATATAAGGGCATGAAATAAAGTGAAGTGGAGATTGAGCCAGGATTTTTCAGATGTTATTTTCTAGGTATTAACAGATTTTTTTCTTCATACTCATAATCTGTCCATTTCCTGTTTTCCTTTAAAGGTATTTTTTAATTGCTCTCAAATTAAATCACTTTATCCTGGCCTACATACTATGAATATAAAAGAAATCGGGTCAAGCTTAATGAAAATCATAGTGAGACTTTTGCCATCAGACAATGAATAGAAATGAAAAATGAATATAATCATTCTTTTGTTATTTATGAGTTTTTATTATTGTCATTGTATTTCATAGGGACTTGTCTTGGGATAAAATCTAAGCATATATATCTTATGTCCACATACCTAGATATATATAATAACCTTGAAGTGATATTTATAATATATAATACATAATGTATAATTTAAGCATATATATGTGAAAACTAAGTATATATATTTACATATATATATAGATATGTATATGAAAATCTTGAAGTTGTTAGCTTAGAAGATAGAGAATTTTTTTTTTTCTGTCAAGTTCTACTAATGTATAAAGGGAGAAAATCGTATAAGGGCTACATGGCTACATAAGTAATAAAGAAAAAGTTAAATGTGAAAATTAAGATTTAATATTAGGGAACACAAAAATCTAACAAATATGAAAAATATACTTTCACTTAACTGCTCTGGAAGAGAACGGAATATGAAGACATCAGAGGTGAAGGGAGAGCTGGGCCCAGAAAGAGAGACGACTGGCATTCATGCGAAGAGCCACAGAGAGGGAGAAAGAATAAGATTTCCCTTCAAACACAGCAATGCAAGTGTGCATGCAGAGCTTAACATGCACACCCCATTTATCTAGATAAATTACACAGGAAAAAAGAGGAGAACAACATATAAATATACTAAATAAAAGAGATTATGAACTGCCTAAAGGCAAAGTTTATTTCTCATTTATCTTTGTGTCTTCAGCAGCTAGCACACCAAAGCAGGTTCTTACTATATGTTTGCTAAAATGTTGAAAAAACAGAGAAAACAATTTTTATTGAGTAATATCTCATCTTGTAGCCACAAATGTGCTTGGCAACTATAGGCATGAATAGAATATAGAAACTGTAGTCACTCCTCAGGGACTGTAAGAGATTAACTGCAATTGAAGGTTTTCCATCTATGCTTTAAAGCCTATTAGTATGGATGGAGACGGAAGGAAGGAGCTATGATTTGGAATTGTTAAGGTCAGCATTGATAGCTTCTGCAGTAATCAGTACAAATACATTTCCAAAAACATGGGAAACTTCTCTAAGCTTGAATGAAATACTTGCTGGCGAATATCTATACAGAAGTGTGGAATGCTCGATGATGTTTCATATGATCTGGTAAATTTTAAGTATTTAAATTTGAAAACTGAATATTCAACATACAAGGTCTCTAAATTCTTGTGTTGATTTAGCTTTGGAATTCCTCTTAGACATACCATCTCTCTCTATATTCTCCTTTTTCTTTTTTCTCTTTGATAAGGCTAGGAACCTATTTGATATAAATTATAGCTTTTAGTAAAGAATAAGGTATTCTTTTTATACTGCTTTTAATACAGAAGACAAAGAGAAACTGGTTTGGAGCCCAGCTACCCAGGAAAGCCCGCCCACTTTTCCACATGTTCCAGTTGAGGAAGGGGGTCTGATAGTTGGTATGAGTAAGTTGTAGTAAATGGGGTGGACACTTATTTTGTCTTATCTTCCTTTTCCAAAGTGTCATGTTTTATTTTTGTGATTAGTATTATTTTTATCCTAAGTAAACCTTAGTAATTTAAAAAATTATCCAAAGAGAAAAAGAAACATGTGTGTGGTGTTGTGGCATTGAATAAAGGTAATCACTCAGTACAACCTAAGTAGCTGGGATCTGGTGGCCCATCCTTCCACAATGATACTACCAGCCTAAGACTCCAGGACCCTGTGTTGGGGACTTTCAGGTGTCTTGAGCTACTAGAGAGTCCATTGGAAAGAGAGGATGGTCCATAAAGAATGATTTAGATGGGGCTGAACCTGGAAGCATGCTCACCAGGTGATAAGTAGCCTGCAGTGCATAGAAAGTGGGTGGTAATGGAAAGAACACGGAATGAAGTTTCTGAGCACAAGTGATGTGCAGCAGCCCACTGGATGCTCTTAGAATGGACACAGGAAAACGTAATGGTTCTTTGTGCCTCCATGAGGCTGGTCACGTGTGGGATTTGTTCTGGCAAAGGCTGGGCAATTTTTGGGTGCACAATATTTTACCTCCAGACTCAGGCTCCCACTCTGGGCTCACTGACCTCTCCACTAGTCAGATTCTCCTTCATTATCATCTTCCCTCTCCCAGCCCTCTGAAGCTTTACCTCCTCTGGAGTGCAGTAACTGGGCCCTCTTGTGCTCCTTTTAGTTAGTGCTTATGGCATAAACCTTATGTCCTGAACGCCTTCAGTGCTTTGCCTTTGTATTTCTTGCCCAGTTCTCAAAATCATGCCTTTGGAATGAAAAAATTTCTTTCTTGTGAAATAACCTGGTTCTTGCAAGGAAAAGGATCAGCTTTCACACTTTGTCTCTGCTATCAGTTTCACAACTCTACTTTGAAAATAAAAAATTGAGCATTGACTGTTGGTTTCTTTTCTCTCTCTTTTTATAAAAAGGATGATCTCCCAAAGACAAAGAAGGCTGTTTGTTATTGAGTGATGAGTTTATCAAGATTTTGGGGTCTTAGGGAGCCACCTGTGCAGGACGAAGGGGCAGCATTAAGGCAAGCCTGTACGCCCGTCACTTGTTGTCGTGCAAATGTGAATTTTCTATAGAGCAACTGCAGTGTGGGTAGTGACCAGGCTCTAGCTGCTTGGGTGAAACCCTCGTGTGTGTGTGTGTGTGTGTGTGTGTGTGTGTGTGTGTGATAAGTTAAGTGGAACGTGCCCACTCAGTGACACTGGGGGCTCTGTGGTACACAGAAATAGACCTGGCAATAAAGCTATCATGTGAACATACAGATGACATGTAAATAGGAACAGCCAGTACAAAACTATAAGCAGCACCACCTAAGTGAGAATATTTGTCCCTCTCTCTACACACTCCTTCTCTAGAAAAGCCAGAGGCAGGTGGTGAAGAAGGTAGAGTGAGAGAGAACAGACCATGGTCAGCTTCTCCCCTACACGGGCACGGAGTCAGATGGGCCTGAGCCCATGTTGGGGGAGAGAAAATGTTTTGAATGAGACGTGAGAATAAAGTTTCAAATTTAACAGAACCTTTTACTACCTGAAAGTGAGTCATAATTATGGATACAAGACTGACTCTTTTTTGTTGTTGAAAATGACTGGAAAGTTAGAAAAGCTGCCTGAAATGCCATTCAGCCACGAGAAAGGGGAACCTGACACGTTGAAAGGTAGTGGTAGGAGGAAAATACAGCTGCTTCCTGTTTGTAGTCATTACTTCAGCCCTTTCAATAAAACTGGTTCCACATCTATTGATTCTCACGTAGTCATACAGTGACTGATGGCAGCCCACACGGCATCTCAATAGCTTCAGAGCTAAAATACAGGGAACCACAGGCAGACTACGGAAAGGTTCGGATTTCGCAACCTACAGGCAGCGATGAAGGGGCTGATCCGTGTCTGCTGCTTCTATGCCTGGAACTCAGAACTCTCTTTCTCCTTATCATCCTCAAGCCCCAGGCTGAATTTGTCAACATTCCCCTTGTAATCTCTTTTTTCATCATATGTTTTCCACTTGCTTTTGGCAAGATCGTCTTCACCATCACCTAGGCTTGAACTTGTCTTTGACACCTCTCTTAGCTTTACCATTAACATTTAAAAGCCAACAAGCCCATAAATCTACCTCTGCTGCAGCTCTCAAAACACCCCTGGTTTAAGATTTCATTACTTCTCATTAAACCATTTATTAATTTATTCACACATGTCGGGGAGCTCGATGCTAATGATAAAGCACACAGACAAGAAATGCTTCTTGTTCTCTGGCCCCTTGTGGTTTGGAGAGCAATGTACCTTCAAGCCATTACACTCAGTGTTGATGAGTAAGATAGTGGAGATATGGCCAAGGTGCTAGGAAAGTCTGGTGAAAGGAATGGCTAACTGCTTAGCAGAATGGAGACCTGCCAGGGAAGGGACATTTGAGCTGATGCTTTAAGAATGAAATATAGAGAAGTGAAAACCGAGGAGGAAAAATCAGCCAGCAGGAAACCACCAAGCAGAGAGAGACCATTTGCAAAGGCAGAGAGATGAGAACTACAAGTAGTTCCTTATAGCTGGAGCTGGGGAGCAAGATGGGAAATCGCCAGAGAGACCTTTTAACATTTCAGGTTATTTCTTTAAAATAAATTCCTAGGAGCAAAATGCTAAATGTCATTAGCATTTTGGCTGGGAAAGACAGGGAGTCCAGAGGATTCCTACAGAGGTTTTAGGAATTGTTGAGTGTTTGTGTGTGTGCACGCATTTGTGCTGGAAGCAGAGAAATCTGGAAAGGTAGGTTAGGCCAGCTTCTACGAACCTAGTATGCCATGTCCTTTTAAACTTGGCAATATGGAACCACAGGTGACTTTGAAATTGGGCAGTGAGGAGCATACACACCTATTAGAAATGTCCTACCAGTAACAAGAAAGGGAGGCAGGCAGCTTTTGCCATCCTCTAGGTGAGAGGTCACTTGGACCTAAAGTAGGGCAGTAGGAGTGAGTATGAAATAAAGGCACAAAATGAATGAGAAATGAGTGCAAGTAGCCAGTGGCTCCACTATCTGCTGGCTGACTTTCCAAATCAAGTGTGGAGAATTATAGCTGATAGACACAAAGGCTGTTCCCCAGAGCAGCTCAGTCAGAATCTCCTAAACCTGATGATTAAACACATTTGTGAACCATGGCACTGATGGGTTTGCCTTTGCCTTCTCTGCTGCTTCCTTTTACACAGAGCCGTGGTCCAGCCTAACCATTTTGGCCGTGGTGGGAATGATGAAATCCTACCAACTACCATCAGGGCTCCTTTGCCTCTGTCCATGGGCCACGACTTTCTCCTGTAATGCTTCATTCCCTACTTTCCTGCTTGCCAGTTTCTGATGTCCTTGGAGGACCCCTTCAGTTGAAATTATGAAAAGCTTTCCTACATCCCTTTCTCATTCCCCACATGACCCTGCCCTGCCTCCCTCAGCAAATGAGATGATAATCCTGTCCAGAGCTGGACCTTCTTTAAGCTCCAGAATAATTTATCTTTGGAACCATCACCTTCTACCTTGTAATATGTAACTATATCTTTTCTCATATCAGACTGTGGATGCCTTAGAGGGTTATGCCTGGTATATAGAAGGTGCTCAGCAGATAACAAACTAGTAGATATCGGTTAATCTTTACCAACTTACAATTAAAGAAGAGTATGGCTTTTTCCTTTTTAGTGGAAGAAGATACAAGAACTTTAAAAGTTACAAAAATAGTCTTTTAATTAAGTCTTCCCATTTGATCAGTATGTTTGCACAGTTTTACACAACTGGGGAAGATATTTTCTGCCATTAAGGTCTAAATATATCAGTGCTATTCATTCCTTTATTTTATATAGGAATTCATTCTCTTTCAGAAGAAAACTGTAATCCTCCAGTAGTAAAACTCACAGAAATGAGTCCCATAATTCTCTTCTAAATAGGAGGGAGAATTTCAGGAAAGGGAATGTTGTCAGGTGACAGCACCCCATGTTACTACGACCTGTTAAAGCCCTCCAGGGAGCCTATGTTAGGGAGCTTTGCTATTTTCCAGCGGGCATCTTTATTTTTTGTCCGTATATACTAAGTTGTTTGCTCAGGGTTTACTGGAATGCTAAATTATTTCTAACAAATTTCAAGCAATATGGATGAAAGAACAGGCACTACTTTATTTTGCCTCATTATGTTTTAGATTTGGGGTCTCCAGTTTTGTAAATGATAGCTACGATACATCAGTCCATCTTCACACATGCTCATGCCTGAGTGCACCCTGTGCCTCCTCCCAGATGGAACACTGTCAATCATGATGTACAGCTGCTGTTAAGCTACATCTTGTGTCTACAGAAAACAACCTGTAAGTATTTGTTATGAGATAATGTCTAAGATTGCAGGAAAACACAGGAGAAATGGTCTTGGCTTTTAAAACAAATAAACAAACAAACAAATATATTTTTAGGTAGAGGGAGGTAAGAGGTACCCCCTTTTCTCAAGGCTTCAAGTTTCTCTTATAGCTCCTACGACCCCCCGGGGTGACCAAGTCATTTGCCATCATCTTCCTGTACCTGTACCTCAGTTTCCTCGTTTGTAAATAATTCTTAGAATTGACAGCATTTGGTGAGAACAACAAATAATGCTTTGAAAGTGCTTTGCAAGGCTGCAGTATTCTGTAAATGCTTAATGATAATAATATACAGTAGGGCATTTCCTCTTGAACTCAGCAGGAGTGTTTCCTTACATAATGACCTGACAGATGGGTTATGGTATCTAATCCCCTTAAACCCCCAAAGCTCTTTGATAGTAGATGTTGTAAAAGGCCAGATTAGAGCACATGCTGCTCTTTTATTGAGCCCTTTCTTTCAGTATCTATGCCATGTTCAATTGCTTCCTTCTCTAAGTACATTACATGTTAACCTACTACCTGCAGGAACAATTAGGAGCAAAAACAGAGACTAAAGGACAGTGCACTCCAGTAGGAAAAATTAGTTAACGCTTGTTGTCCCTAACATTAAAAATCCACTTTGGCCTTTACATGTGGCTTTTATCAAAGGTGCCTGCCCTCCTAATTCCCGACTATTAATCTCAAGCTGCGGGTATTTGTCAATGTTGAACACAGGCTTTGTGTGTGTCTGTGTGTGTGTGTGTGTGAGAGAGAGAGAGAGAGAGAGAGACAGAGAGAGAGAGAGAGAGAGAGAGAGAGAGAGACCTGTATGTGGTGAGAATGGAGCTTTAGTGGTATTAATTCTAAACCAGTGAGGCTTACAGAAATCATAGGCAGTTCAGGGTATTTGCAACATTTGTGTAAGACTTGGAGCTTTCAATTAGTTCAAAACGAGGGAAAGATGATTAGCAGGTATTGTACTGTAACCTTAATTCTGCTCTTGAACCTGGATTGGACCAAGTTATTTTTACATTTCCTCTCTATGCCGTGCTTGCCTTTTGAGGATAGCTATTAAAGTTATCAGTTTCTAAAACCTTTTGTCACAGTCCCTTAACCCAAATTCATCATCCTTTCTTAGTGACAAAGTGTGCTTTCTTTGCATGCTGGAAGAAGCATACATTGTTGTGTTCGTTTCTTTATTACAATCCGTGTAACAAAGAGAAGAAAAAGGACCCGCAGCAAGTAGCAGGGTTTTTAGCCTTTTTTGGGTGACTGAGTGTATGCCAACACTGCAATAAACATTTTAAGTGTACTATCTCTTTTCATTTGGGATGTTTAAGGAAATCAGAATTGTTTCAAAGATTTGTTCGAAGACCTTCCTGAAGATCCCCTCCACTTCTGAGCTGGACCCTCCCTATTTTACCTTCTCAAGCATCTCATTGAAAACAAAACAAAACAAAACAAAATAAAACAAAACAAAAGACGTTCTTTTCCCTGTATTTTTATATACTCCCTTTTTTTTGAATCATGGACGAACATATTGAAATAGCACCTGACTTTTACAACAACCTTACCTTGACCTCACATGCCCTTTGCGCTCCATTGTTCTGAACTGCTTTATAGCAGAACTTCCCAAAAGTCATCCCTGCTTGCTGTCTCCACTTCCTCTTTTCTATTCTATTTCTCTCTCCCTTTCTGACCCCTCCTTCTCTCCTTCAGAATTATGCATATATGCTTCTGAATATTCCCCAACCATGTGAACAATCAGTTCCGATTTTTCACATCTAGATTTGTTCTGCCTGTTTCTGGATTTCTTATAAATGGAATAATAAACTTTGTCTTCAGCATTATTTTGCTCAACATAATGTTTTTGAGATTCATCCTTTTTTTTTTATTGCTGAGTAGTACCCCATTGTATGAATAGGCTACTTTTTAAAAAAATCTATTCTCTTGTTAATGGATATTTGCATTGTTTCCATTTTTGGCTATTATCAATAAGTTCATGTTAAACCTTTTTGTACAAATATGTTTGTTGGCATATATTTTTATTTATCTTGGATAAATATCTAGGAAAGGAACTTCTACGTAACAGGGTAGATGTATATTTAACTGTATATGAAACTGCTAGTTTTGAAAGTAGTGAGTTCCAGTTGCTATACCTTCTCACCAACATATGATGTTGTCACTATAAATATTTTAGCCATTCTAGTGTGCGTGAAGTAGTACCACATTCTGGGTTAAATTTGCATTTCCCTGATAAGCACTTTTCATGTGCTTATTGGCTATTTATATTTCTCTTTTTGTAAATTGTCTCTTCAATTTTTTTTGCCCATAGGAAATATATGAGTTGCTTTTATTTTTATTATTGACTGTAGTAGTTACTTTTATATTCTGTATACAAATTCTTTGTTAGATTTATATATTATACTAGTTTCTTTCAGTCTATTTCCTGCCCTTTTATTGTTTATTGGTGTATTTTGTTAACAGCAAGTCCTTAATATTGATGTTTCCTTTATTAACATTTCTTCATAGTTAATGCTTTCTTTTTTGTGTCCTCTTTAAGAAATCTATGCATACCACAGGTTGATGAAAATGTTCTTTTATATTTTATTCTCCAAGTTTTACAGATTTAGCTTTTATATTTAGGTCTGTAATCCATCTCAAATTAATTTTTGTGTATTGAGTTTATTTGTTCATAAGGATATTCTATAGTTTCAGTATTATTTGCTGAAAAGATTTTATTTATTTATTTACTTACTTATTTAGAGATTTTGTTTATTTTACTTTTATAGAGAGGGGAAAGGAGGGAGAGATAGAGAAAAACATCAATGTGTGGTTGCCTCTTACACGCCCCCAACTGGGGACCTGCCTGCAACCCAGGCATGTGCCCTGACTGGGAATTGAACTGGTGACCCTTTGGTTCTCAAGCCGGCACTCAGTCCACTGAGCTACACCAGCCAGGGCAAAAGATTTTATTTTTTTCCCTCATTGAAGCATCTTTGTATTTTGGCTAAAAATTTCTTGATCATATATATACATATGTTTACACAGTTTTTAATTTTTTTTCTATTTTACACTAATACCATGTGCATATTACTTAATTACTATAACTTTATATTAAAGTTTTGAAATCAAGTAGTATTATCAGCTCAGCTTTAATTTGCTTTTATTTTTTGCTGTATTGTAAGTACTTTATATTAGCACATGAATTTGAGGATACATATGTCAATTTACCAAATGTTTTTTGGGATTTTATTGGGATTACATTGAATCTAGACACTAATTTGGATAAAATTAACATCTTAACATTATTGAGTCTACTACTCAATGAACATGGTTTTTTTCTATCTAGGGTTTCTTTAATATTTCTCAAAATCATTTGAATTTTCTATGTACGTGTCATGTCATTTTTTTATTAAATGTATTGCTAGGTATTATAAATCTTGGTACTTTTTAACTTTTTTAACTTTATTTTTATTGCTGACACTCTTATAGATGTCACCATTTCCTCTCCTTTGCCTACCTTCACCCAGTCCTTGGTGGTTTTTAAACAGAAAACTTTTACTTTCCCATTTTTTTGTTGGTAATATACAGAAGCGTAATCATTTTTGTTTATTACCTTGCATCCCGACTCCACCTGTGGCAGACACTTCACCCTTTGTGTTTCTGCCTGGGGGGAGAACACCGGAGTTTTTCTTTCCTGTACAATATGTCTCCTCAGTTTCTGGTGCTCAGTTCATTCCTGTTTCTTTTTATCCTCAGTATTTTGATTGGTTTTATAATACTGTGGTTTTGGAGTTCATCTGATGTGACCTGTTTTTGTTGTTAGGGGGAGAGTGATGGACCACACTACTTTCTACATCTAAACCAGAGTGGAATGGCCCTTAACAAATCTGTGGTGTTTGTGGGGTCTGGAGCGGCGGCCCCTGTCACCAACTTGTGTTTCCTGCCCTGATTTCTTCTCATTCAGTCTACTAGAAGTTTATCAATTGTTTTATTTTCTTCAAACAACTATCTTCCAATTGTGCTAACTTTCTTTGCTATTTGTTTTATATTTCATTGATTTCTGCTATGATATTTATTATTTTCTCCCCTCTGCTGGTTTTCATTTACATTTCTTTTTCTAATATCTTAAAGTAGAAACTTAGATCATAATTTTATGCCTTTTTTCCTTTTTTTATGTGTAATTAAACTTATAGACTTTCTTCTAAGCACTGCTTTAGTTGCATCACACCAATTTTGATATGCTGTATTTTTGTTACCATTCAATTAAAATCACTTTTATTTTTGACACCTGAGTTATTTAGCAATGCATTGTTTAAATAAAAATATTTTGGCATTTTGTAGGACTTTTATTGGTGTCTGATTTACTTCTGTTTGCTCAGATAACATATTCTATTAAATTTTAATTTTCTGTTATTAACTATTTTAAAAAAGCAAATCTCAATTAGGTCAACTTTATTCAAATCTTCAGTGTTGAGGATACTGTCCAGCAGTATCCATCCCTGCTGCGGATGCTCGTTGAAACACGAGAAAAACATACACAGAGACAACCAGGTCATGTGGGGGAATAGAGACAGAACAGCCACTCTCTCTAGTGGAGAGCACCCCATTCCCATTCCCAAGCAGATTTTTATTAAGAATGCTGACTCATTTGGTGGATTCACAGTCTGGCAGAAAGGATCAAAGGAAACAGGTGACTTACAAAGGTGCTGACAGAACTCCCGCTGTGATTCTGGGCAGAGATTGGAGTTTTATCATATGAAAGGACTACAGTTTCCAAAGGTTTCCTGTCTGTGCCTTTAAATTCCAAGTTAAGAACATCCTCTAGCAAGCAGATCTCACAGGATCTTGCGTATTCTATGTCCCAGGCCTGATTAACCTGGGGGTCCGCCATCTCTTGTCTGGGCTGCACCCCTTAGCTATATCCTCAGACCTGAGTTGGGCAGGAGTGACAAAGGCAGCCAGGAGACTTGGATTTCTCACATCTAAGAACAAGGACTCAGGCTTTGACAAAGCTGAAGGGGCAGGGGTTAATGTCGATCACCCCTTCATTTCCACAGCCTCGTGAGTCTCTTCCCTGAGGCCTCCATGTGATCATGCTGTCTTAGGCGATTCCCTCTGTGGGAAATCTTACCTGTCATTGGCTAACTGATCAAGCATTGGAGGCCAGGCCCAGAACAGGCAGTGTTCATGCCAGGGAAATAAGTTTTGTCTCCTTAGCGGCTCCTGGTTCGGAGGTCTTTCACTCAGCATAAGTTATGGGGAGTTACAGCTTCCTGAGACCAGGCAGGGCAGTCCCCAACACTTCAGTGCTCAGATAGATATTTTTATCTAGTTGCTACATCAATTTCTGAGAGAGGGATGTTAAAAGAATGACTTATGATCACGAATTTGTCTATTTACCTTTTTAGTTTGTTCAGTTTTTGCTTTATGTGTTTTGAAGTTTGTTAAAATCTTCACATATGCTTCAAAGGACCATGTCAAAAGAGTAAAAAGGCAACTAATGAAATGGGAAAAATCTACAAATAATATACCTGATAAGAAGTTAATATCCAGAATGTGTAAAGAAATATAGCTCATCAACAAAAAGCAAACAACCTGATTTAAAAATGGGCAAAATAATTGAATAAGTATTCCTCTAAAGAAGATACACAGATGACCAAATGAGCATGTGAAAAGATGTTCAGTACCACTAATCTTTAGAGAAATGTAAATCACATCTACAGAGGGGTACTACTTCATACCCATTGAGTTAGTTATTACAAAAACCCCCAGAAAATAACAAGTGTAGACAGAAAGTGGAGAAATGAGAACACTTGTGTATTGCTGGTGAGACCGTGACTTGGTGCCGCACTGTGGAAAACAGCACAGCTATTTCTCAAAGGAATCAAACATGGAATTACCATATGATCCAGTAATTCCACTTCTGTGTATACACTCAAAAGAATTGAAAGCAAGGAATTGAACAGATTTTATATATATATATATATATATATATATATATATATAATATTTATTGTATTTTTTCCATTACCATTTAGTCCCGTTATATCTTCCTCCCCCCAGCAATCATCTCACTGTTGTCCATGTCCATGAGTCCTTTTTCCTTTTTGCTCCATCCTCCACCCCCTAATCTCCCCCACACAGTAGCTGTCATCTCTTCTCCATCTACGAGTCTGTCTCTGTTTTGCTTGTTAGTTCATTGAACAGATATTTTTACATGCATGTTCAATAGCTAAAAATTGGAAACAACCTAAATTTCCATTAACAGTTAAATGGATAAATAAAATGTGGTATATACATGAAATGCAACACACCTTACTCAGCTTTAAAAAAGGAATAAAATTCTGATGCATGCTACAACATGAATAAACAGTGAACATGTTTTGTTAAGTGAAATCGGCCAGACACAAAAAGACAAATACTGTTAACATTCCACTTCATGAGGTATGTAGAGTAGTCAACTTCATAGAGAGTTAAAATGGAATAGTGGTTGGTAGGGGTTCAGGGTGGGGGTAGGGGGAGATGGGAAGTTATTTACTGAGTACAGACTTTTAGTTTGGGAAGGTGACAAGTTCTGAGGATGGGGGTTTGCCACAGTTGCACAGTAATGTGAGTGTGCTTTGTGCCACCAAACTATACACCTGAAAATGGTTAAATGACACACTCTATATTATACCACAATAAAAATTCATTATGTTTTTTTTATGTTAACCCTTTTAATATTATAAAATGTCCCTCTTTACACCTGGTAATCCTCCTTGTCTTGAAGTCTCTTATGTCTAACTTTAATACAAGCCATACTAGGTTTCTTGTGGTTAGTGATTACATGATAGGTCTCTTGGCATTTTAATACTTCCAATCTTTCTCAATCTTTATACTTAAAGATTCTTCTAGACAGCTGTTTCTTATATATAACATAAAGTGGAGGTTTGCTTTTTTAGCCAGACTGACAATCTTTGATATTTAGTTGGTTTAGACCATATCTAGTTAATGTAATTATTGATATGATTGGTTTACATTTTCTATCTTGCTATTTGTTTTCTATTTGCCTCATCTGCATATTTTTACTTTTTTCCTGTATTCCTTCTCTGTTTTTTAGTAGTCTATTTATTTCACCCACCACCCACTTTGCTCACTCTATCCACCGTAGTGAACAAGTCAAACACAGTCCTTCCTCAAGGTTTTGCCTTTATTATTCTCTCTGTCTACTAAATTCCGCCCCAGATATCCTTACAACTCACTCCCTCACTTCCTGTCTGCTCCACTGTGACCTCGAGAGGCCTTCATTCATCACCCATATTCGTTATCCCTCTGACCTTGCCTTATTTTTCATTATAGCACATTTCACCACCTGACATATTTACACTTGTTTGCTGATTTTTTTCCTCCTCAGACTAAGATGTAGTCTCCAAAGAATGGCTTTTTGTATTTTGTTTTGTTCATGAATATATCATCAGCACTTAAAATATGATCTGGCAAACAGAAGGCTCCCAGAAACATTTTGGGAAAAAATGAATTCAAAGGACACATACAAAAGATTAAAACAAGCATATCTAATCACAGTGATTAAAATAGATTGTACTAGACCTATAATAATAGTGCCATCCAGATTATAACATAAAATATTGAGGTTTAGTGTAATTGTTAAGGACTGATGGTAAGATATTGAAAAAAAAAAGAAAAAACAGAACTCATTTTTTCTGTTTGCTTCTGTGTTATCTGTCAAGGAAACGAATCTTCAAACTAAATATAATAGAACTAAAATTATGCAGTGAAAATGAAGTCAAGGAGACAAAGAGACTTTAAGAAAATCTTGATGTCCTAAATGATGATGAGTTCCATGGGCCAGACAGTTCATTCTCTAAATATTGTTGTTTCCGTGATCTTGGGACATGCTAGGAACACGGAGACCAGCTAAATGAAAGGTAAGGAAACTAAGCAGAATATATAAGAACTTAGAGTGGTCACTACTATCCATGATGAAGCCAGGTAGACATCCAAGCCCCCTAAACATAAGAAAAGATAGCAAATTTTAATTCTAGCCAGCGATCTGGTGACTCAAGAAGGTGCTCTGAGGTAGCAGATCAGGGCATGGCAACAGTGCATAATTGGTAGGTCATTTGCTGCACAAAGTCAGTAACAGACATATCAGAAGCTGGATTCGGTCTTTGGCTGACAATAAAGAAAAGTTCAGTCCCCTAAATCCAGTGATTAGTGCCAGGCCTCAGTTCTAGTTAGAAATTGAGTACAAGGTTAGTTCGGCATAGACTAGCCACATAGTTCAACATATGTACTCAGTGTTAGAATAAAAAATCTAGAGATCAGAGTTCCTCCAGGTATTCAGGGCACACAAGTTATTACAGGATCACAGGCTGTGAGAGCTACAGACACAATTCACTGGTTGAGAGGGATAGGACTTTGCTGTTATCAGCTCAGTGTCAATTCAAGGCTAATACAGTCTGTAACTGGATATTATTTCTGGCACATCTGGGGCACAGAACTTCCTGAGAAACTGTGAAAGACTCAGAAGACTAGAAACATATAAATGCCACTTTGATTTTTCAAAAATGGAAAAGAGTTTACCAAACACAAGACATGTTCCCTGTCCAGATTGCCCTGCTCCAAGACCATCTTAATATTGTGATGTCCGGCCTCTGAAACTGTTTTGGTTCCACCCTGTACCTAAGACTGGACTCTCTAGCCATCCAATTATTTATCCTTCTAATAAATTCTTTTATTTGCTATATTAGTCAAAGTTAATTTTTATTGCTTTCATACAAAGAGCCCTAAGTGATATAAGACTTATATATATATAAAACCTGAAAGTTTAATCTATTAATTTAGAAAAATATTGAACTTTTGCTGGACAGGTGATGTATCTTCCTACAGAAAAGCTCCATAAGAAGTTAGGATATCAGAATACTTCTTGATGAGCATAGAATCTGAACAGGGAACGTTATATATGATCGAGATCTTTAATTATATAACTTTTGGGTACACTGTTTTCCTCACTACAACTAGGCCTGTCAAAACTGCCCTATGAGTGTTGGCCTGGCAGGGCATCTTGTCTCATGACAATATTTGATGAACACCCCTGTGCATTCCTTCTGTGACTCTTCATTTTCTTTGCTTTGAAGTGACAGACGCACTTTGGATGTGCTAATTTTTTCAGTTAGATTACTGGCAATTGCTATGTCATACATGCTTCAGATGCCATCCATTTAAGTAAACTTTGTATTCATTCCCCTGCTTTGACAAGAGTAACTTGATTTCCATCTTTGAGAATTATCGGAGTTGTTGACTCTTTATTTCATATCTACACTAAACTTCCCAGGTCATCTAAGACCAGAGATTTGTCTTTATTTTGGCCTGAAATAGCAAACTATAACATCATTATTTTAGCACCTTTGACTGCCATATAATCCTTAAAGCTGCAGCCCATAGCTGAAGCTTTTGTTTACGGGGGTGTTGGGAGTTGACCTGTCTGGTTTCAGAAGCTGTAACCCCTCTATGGCTAAGGCTGAGTGAGCAACCTTCTGACCATAAGCCACTAAGGAGACAAAGCTTATCTCCCTGGCAGGAGCGTAGCTTCTACTCCTTTTTCCATAACTGGCCCCCAATGCTTGGTCAGTTAGCCAATGATGGGTGAGATTCCCCAAGGGGGAAATGACCGAACACAGGCATGATCATGGGAGCCTCCAGGGAAGGACATGGGGAGCTACAGCAAAAAGGGGGGAATGGACCCTCGCCCCTCAGCTTTGACATAGTGTGAGTCTTCATTCTGTCTGTAGAAGTCTCCTAATCTCTTGGCTGCCTTTCTTCCCCTGCCTGATTTAAGCCTGAAACAATGACAGAGGGCATTCAGCCCTGTGCTGGAAAGGGTGGGTTCCCTGGGTGATGAAGCCTAAGAAAGAATGCATAAACTCCTGTGAAACCTGCTTCACTAAGAATGCTCTCAATTAAATGATAAAGGTCTGAGCAGGAAATGAATTTGTTTCCCAAAGTTTTATAGCCCTTTAGCTAACAGACCCTGACTCAGAATAAGCCCTCATAGTTCCTTATATGCTATCTATTGTTTGATCCTTACTGCCTGACAATGATTAATGAGCTTTACCTGTAGTCCTGTGAAAATTGAACCCAATAAAAGCCTGTCAAGGCAAGGGTCGGCATGCTCTCCTTTTGAGAGAGTTGCCAGGCCACTCCGAGGCATTCTCCCCTTGAGAGAGTAGCCGTGTGGTCCCTTTTCCTCCACAGGACTTGGGAGTCCATGTGAATTTGTCTCGTGTCTCATCCTAACACCGCAGACACTGGCAGGACTTTCTCCGGGTACGCCAGCTGGCATTTGACTTTTAATTGAAGTAAACTCAGGACAAATTAAAACTTAATCAAGAGACTGAGAAGAAAAGCCACATATTCAGAAAAATATTTGTAAGAGACACACCTGTTAAAGGACTGCTATCAGAGAGTCTTTATACAAATATACAAATAACTCTTAACTATACAAATAGCTCTTTAAACTTGACAGTTAGAAAACAAGCAACCAGATTTTAAAAAACGGGTCAAAGACCTTAACAGACACCTCACTAAAGAAGATAGACATATTGCAATTAAGCATATGAAAAAATTATCCATATCATAGGTCATCAGGACAATACAAATTAAAATACCAAGATACTACTACATATCTGTTAGAATTGCCAAAGTCTGGAACACTGACAACACCAAATGGAATGGCATGGAGCAACAGTTGCTGGGAGGAATGCAGAATGGTACCACCACGTTAGAACAGCTTGACATAACTACAAAACTCAATATATTCTTACCATATGACCCAGCAATCACTCTCCTTGGTATTCACCCAAAGCTGAAAACTTATGTCCATACACAGAAACCTGTACATGCATATTTATAGCAGCCTTATTCATAGCTGCCAAACCTTGGAAACAACGGAGATGTACTCCAGTAGGTGAATGGATAAATAAGCTGTCCCACCCAGACACGGAGTACTGGTGCAAAAAGAAATGAGCTTCAAGCATGAAAAGACATGGGTGGAACTTAAAATGCCAATCTAAAATATCAAAAGTGAAAGAAGCCAATCTGAAAGGCTATGGACTGTGTGATTCCAAATGTGTGGTGTTCTGACAGGGCAACGCTACTGAGACGGTGGAAAGATCTGTGGTTGACAGGGGCTGGGCTAGGAGAGGGATGGATGGGTGGAACACAGAGATTTTTAGGGCGGTATCTGTATGAAACTATAATGATGGATACATGTCATGTTGTACAGGGTGGGGGGAAAGTAGGTTTACAGTTGTGAGTACACAAAACTCAGTTAATTCTTGCATCATTATTTATTAATTATTATATTATTTACCATGTGAACAATGGTAGAGCTTTTTCCCCACCCTGTACAAACCCATAGTGTGTACAACACCAAGAGTGAACCCACACGTAAATTAGTAGAGTCTGGGCGATTGTGCTGTGCCAATGCAGCTTTGTCAGTTGTAGCAAATGCACCACTCTGGTGAGTGAGGCTGGTGACGGGGAGGCTTTACACCCATGCGGGGGTAAGGTGTATGCAGGAAGTCTCTGTGCCTTCTCAATTTTGCTGCAAATCTAAAACTTCTCTAAAAAATAGCCTTTAAAATTGTAAAAAAATTCAAAGTTGGCCACCATATTAAAAGTTTATCAAATCAGGGATGCTCTTAGGCAGAATGTTAAAAGTCACCAGCATTTAGGATAATGGGTTGCAGTGGACATGATACAATGAGTAAATAGAACTGCAGTTTCTTTAGGGATAAGCTGGGCCAGGTGGATTTTTTCTCTTGCAAGGCATTTGCCTAGAACGCCGGATGTGTTAGATTTAGCTTCACCTATGACTCTTCCCCCGTTACCTAATTGGCCTGTAATTGACCTGCTGTTTATCAGAGGATGTGCAACATGAGATAGTCTCAAGTTCTGAGTATTTACATAAGAATTATACTGACTGAATCTGGGTCCTTCTCGCATGACTAGAGAACAGATTCTCAGTTTTAACAAGTCAGTCAGAAAGTTAGAAAACAAAGAATCAATTAGAAAATTTAATCTCTTAGATATAAAGAATATAGCCACATGTTTGGGCCAATGTCCAAGTAATATTTATTTGGTATGCTGAAACTATGGCTTTTAGTTTTTAGTAACATAAACTATTTAGTCACATCAACACACGGAAATTGATTAAATAAGAAAAGAGATTCACTATAAAAAGGAAAAAAGACATGAAGTAATAGTGACAGTTTATTAAGTAAGAAGTCAAATGACAGAATTCAGTTCAAGAGAAACTGGTTTATATTTTCATCTTCACCCCTTTATCAATTGTGTGATCCTTGGCAAGCTGCTTAACCTTTCTAAATGTCATTTTCATTGTCTATAGAATGAGGGTAAAAATAATATTGCTATGATATCTTGTAGAATCAGAATGGTAGTGGTATTGCCTTAGGAAAGATTCTGAGGCTGCTTCTTTGAGGGGCAGCATTTCAGCCGCCCCATTTGACATCCCTCTGCTAAGGTGTTTACTGGCTATGACAGGATGCTAAACTGAACTGTTCCTATGACTCAGATTTTCAGCTAAACTGCCCAAAACAAGAACAGTAAGCTTCCCATTCCATGAAAACAGCCTCCAAAAAATCCTGCAAGGCCCAATAAGGAGATGGACAAACTAGCCCTTCCACCATCCATTTCATTTCTATTAGGAAGTCAAGGAGACTATTGAGAGAAGTCATCAGCTTAGTGGACAATGCAGTCTTGGGGCACCTACAGCGCCACCTCCCCTGACGCACCCACCACTAAATGAAGGGAGGGGAGATCTCCGAAAGGCTTTCAAATCTGGAAGGGTGACTGAAAAAAAGGGAGATTGACCTCTTCTCTATAGGTGGACATCTGTGTATGAAGAAGACTAGCTGATTGAGTAAAAGGAGAAGGAATGGGTGAGAGATGGCAATAAAATATTTCCGGGAAGAAAGGGAATGGATATATTGTCTAGCAGGATGCTCTGAGTTTCTTCGGACACTTAGGACTCTGTTGGAGCTAGCTAGGCTTGTGCTATCTGGTCAGGGTGCTGACCAAGTCCTGGGAGTTGGAACACCAGTAGCAGAGACACTGTTGGGAATAGGGCCAGGGGCAAATAGGGAAAGAAGATTGGAAGAAATCCAAAGAGTAGAGAGCATCTTTCCTACAAGCAAGTGTTGAGCAAGGACCAAGCAGTATTCTGATTCTTTAATATACCACCGATAAATTGTTTTCTTTGGGATTCTTATCTGCAACCACAACAGAATTGGGATAATGGTGAAAAACAATAATTTCTGCACCTACCAGTGAAATCACTGGAACTCTAGTTCCCCTGGATCCTTCTTACCAATTTAAGAAGTATCCTGTTGCTTTATCGAGTCCTTTGACATAGCTGCTCTCCATATGTCCCACCTTGTTATTTCTATCCAGACTCTCTCAGCAAAGGCCACGATGCTCCAAGGTATCTGTGGTATTAACTTTTGCTGTTTTCATATGGTTTATTTCCAGTTGTTAGAAGAACTATGTCTTGCCACATGGAAGTGGGAAAATATTCTCTTTTTCTTTTCTTGTTTTGTTCCTTCCTTGTCTCTAGTGGCTTGATTCTTCCATGTGATTACACATTTATTATAATCACCCTGGCTGGTGTGTCTCAGTGGATTGAGTGCTGGACTACAAACCCAAAGACTGCCGGTTCGATTCCCAGTCAGGACACATGCCTGGGTTGTGGGCCAGGTCTGCAGTTGGGGGCATATGAGAGGCAATCAATTGATATTTCTCTTGCACATCAATGTTTCTCTTCCTCTCCTTCTCCCTTCTTTTGCTTCTTTTAAAAAATAAGTAAATAAATAAATGTTCTTAAAAAAATATTTACCATAATCATTTTCTTTTGAAGGAAGTATGAATGTCACCAAACTGAAATTCAAAGTCATTCAGTTGGAGACACCCACTCTCCTTTAACTATGTCCCTGGGTCAAGTGCTGGATTTCTACATTCTCTTCTTAATATGGCTTGTTTTCCACAGCAGACCATCAGCATCATCTCCTTCGTCCCTTCACAGAGCCTACCGGGGTGCAGTGTTTGGGGCCTGTTGAAAGACATTCCTGGACAGCTCAGGATTTTAGCCTTGGTAGTCATGCATTAATTCCAGTATTTCTAAGGCTTTCCTGACTCCTTGGGTCTCACTGTAAATATGACACAAGGGACAAAAGAAACCCATTAGATTTTGCAGTATGCATTCATTTTATTTTATTTTTTGTAAGAATTTATTTTATTTTATTTTATTTTTTTATTTTTAGAGAGAGGGTAAGGAAGGGAGAAAGAGAGGGAGAGAAACATCAATGTGGTTGCCTCTCACACGCCCCCTACTGGGACCTGGCCCATAACCCAGGCATGTGCCCTGATTGGGAATCAAACTGGCAACTGTTTGGTGCATTTACTTTAAAACTTGGGTTTGGTACCCAAATATTCTTGCAGGTGATGTTAATGGGGACAAGATCTGAAGAAGAGGGGATGTGTGTTCATAACATTTAAAATTTTTCCCTCTGTTTATTTTCTCTGATGAATCATACTTTTATAATCCAGCCTTACTATGTTGGCCAATCTCAAGGCTTTGCTTTCTAGCTGCTTTGAGAAATGGTGATAGCTACAGGTGATGGCTACCAACCATTCATATTATTTTGTAATATAATGAATAGTTATGGAGTTTAATTAGAGGCAAAAAGCCAAGCAAAAATTTTTGACAAGAATAGGGAAATGGAGCATTTAACAGGATTTGTTTTGAAGCCGGGAGATTGCAATACACCTTCTTAAGTACTGTAACTTTTGAGCCCTAAATGTGCCTCAGTTTTAAGAATTATTGTTATTATTTTTAGACTGGGTAAATAAGAATGTACTGAATGATTCTCTCAGGCGCTGGGTGTGATGAAGTCTTTCTCTCAGGTTCACAGAGGGCTATACTATGAAATCTGGGAAAGATGCTGTTACACTAATTATACTACTTAAAAGGTTGTTGCCAGTTCTTGGGGCTTTTAAAGATTTTATTTATTTATTTTTAGAGAGATTGGAAGGGAGGGAGAAAGAGAGGGAGTGAAACATCAATGTATGGTTGCCTCTAGCACACCCCATACTGGGGATATGGCCTGCAACCCAGGCATGTGCCCTGACTGGGAATCAAACTGGCGATGATGCTTTGGCTTGCAGGCCTGTGCTCAATCCACTGAGCTACACCAGCCAGGGCCAGTTCTTGGGGTTTTTAAAGACAATGACAGTATTTTCAGGATTTAACCATTTTGAGATCCAAATCCTTATCCTGGGTCATGCTAATGTAGGCAGGTATTTTAGGCTTAGCAATCAAAGATGCTGTCCTCAACCATAAAGTTCAGTTTTCTGTCATAGAAACCCCAAGAGCATAACTGTCAAAGATGGAATATTCAGAGTAATTGGGGTTTTGTGATGGCATCTGACCCAGAGGGACCTCATTGCCCCTGATAGGTTTGGCTTGTCCTTTGGAAGCCCTCCAGGCACAGAGACAACCTGTAGTTGTCATCCTCACCTACTCATACATGCCCGGTGCATTTGAGGACTCAACTTTTCCCTCCTAGTGAAGGACACCACTTTTATACAGCTGTTCCGTATCTGTGAAATTTTACTTATTCATGATAGTGTTATTGCTCTTTTACTCTGTTCTTAAAAAATGAAACCTTAATTTCTTTACTTAAAATACTGCTTCATTAATTGAAAAATGAAATTCTGTATATAGTTAGTAAAAATTGCTACTTACTGAAACCGTAGGGAACACATTGTTTTAAAAAATGTAATTTGCTACTAAATAAAGTTTTGAGTCTCTTTATAATAATGAACATGTATTGAGCAGAGCAGTGTTCTTATAAGAGGACTGTCTTCACGGGGACTTAGGTGGGCAGATGCAAGCCAGGCGATGGTTTTCAGGGAGGTGTGTCTTCCCGGGGCGGCCTCAGACAGCTGAGATGACCCTGACCCACACAGTGCCCCTCGGGCTCCCAGGTTTACCTGACAACACAAAGGTATGACCATGATCATTTTATTAATGCTTTGAACTGGTCAATCCCAACATTTAAATAACAGTGAAGTACTGAAAGACTAATTAGGAGAAAAAAATAAAATCATGCCTAGATTCCCAAATGTCACAAATTTTAATAATGTGATTACTTCAAAGTATGGACGAAGTTTTTAAAGTTGAATTTTGGTTTGCAATCACTGGATTCTCACAGCTGGTTTCTCATATTTCTGAATTTATGACCATTCCATGAGAAGAAGGTTATTTCATATCTAGAGATGTTTCAATAAAAGCCTTCAGCATTCAGGTCCTTTCTTCAAATGTTTAACAGATGACAGTGTATCATTCTTGATTTTTAAAGAGACCACTTGCTTTAAGCAGCTTGAAAAACACAAACTTAATGTAAAACAGCAATGTATATTTCTTGGCCAGAGGTGGAAAAGAAAAAAATGCAACCTTGTAAATGGTGGACTCGTGCCTTCTTACAGAAATTTCTCATATTTAACAGTGCAGTGAGAGCAATGGTGTAACTTACCGAGTGCTTCTTATGTGTTGATCACGGTGCTAAGCTCTGTTACGATATTTTACAACAGTAAGAGATAGTTATTACCTTCTCTACCTACAGCTCTAATAAATAACTAAACTTCTAGAAGATAAGTGATTTGTCCAAGGTCATTCATTTAATAAGTGGCTGAACTAAGATTTGAACCCAAGCTATTTGACTCCAAAGTCATACTTTTAAAGCCATCTGATAGCACTTCATTTTCTGCTAGAAAAACGTATCAGTTATTCACTCCTTCGGGTCTTTCAAATCTCAAAGGCTTTCCAGTTTAAAACCACAAAGTCATATGCACACAGTGTAAAAAGATGGTGAGCTCAGCCACCCTGGGTGTCAAGACCTTGTCTTCCCTGGGAGATTTGTTCTGCTCCACAGTGTCTCAGAGACACATGTTAGTTACAGCAATTATATTTCTTCATTAGCAGAACTCATACAAAAATACCTTATCCTAAAGCTGTTTTTCCTTTTTTAATTGCTTGAAAGGAGACTGAGTTTTCCACTTATTAAAAAAATATTAAACCTTTACTTAATTTATGTGGAATTGCCCATACCTAGTCTATCTCATCTTGACCCTTGCTCACCAATTTCATTTCTCTTGTCCCAGAAGGACCGCTCCGTGATCGAGCCATTTGAATGGGCACAATGACATATGGACACTTCATACAACTCCAACCTGTGGGAACATGACTTGTGGATAGGGGTGCTTTGTATATGTTGCCCATCTAAAGATTTTGACCATTTTTCTCTTTTTTTCTATTTGATTTTTTACTGTGTGTGTGTGTGTGTGTGTCCAAAAAGCATGAAAGTCCTAGGATTCACAGTGAATGCACCTTAGGGCTAGAGCCACCTTCACCTTATTATAGCTATGGTGTGCTCTCCAGAAAGTCCCAGTTCTCTCTAAATAGTGTAATCAAAACAAAAATAGATCAGTGAGCTGTTGTTTTATAATATTCATTTGTCCTATCACTAGAGGCTATATATTAGAAACTTATCTCATTACTTACAGAATTTTAGAATTCTAGAAATTTCAAAATCCAGTATATTTTACAATCAGAATTACTTATAATATAAATTAGTACTGAATGTTTAAAATTAAGATTCCCTAATTTTTCCCAAATCTTGAAGTTCAATTTATAAATATTGTTATTGTTGTTCAAAATGTTAATTTTTAAATAACAACCATAACTTTGAGGAGCAATTATTTGATCAATTTAGCAAAATAATTTCTCTTTAAGTAATCCATCTCATTTACAAGTTTGAGCATTTTAAACTGCAGCTATAAATGTAACATATTCGGTTTTCTTTCCAAGCACTTGAGGTACTTGACCAGACAAGTTTATGTTTCTGATGAGCAAAACTATCTTGAGAATTCAAATAAATCATTACAGCCTAATAAATTATTAAACTTATAGATAATAGTAAAATCTACTTATCTTAAATATTCTGATTCTGTTTACAAACTTAGTAAAGAAAAATCTTACACCTTCAACTTGAAATCACAAGTCAATTACAATTTTAAATTGAAATCACAAGGCTAATGTATCAGTGTCTAATATGCCAATTCCAAAACATTATAAAAACTTTAAATACTGAATATACACAGATTGTCCCAATGATTAAACACCTATTGCTGAACTTGACACAGAAGTGTTAATACTTTATCATTTTTGTAATTAATACTAACCCATCCTGTATTTGGAAAGACAATTATTAATAGAGCAGTTTTCTTCATCTCAGAAATGGAATCTGAGGTTTGCATGTGTAGGGTTCTTTTTATCTCAGTTTTGACACTGGAAACCCTTTTTCACAGGGTAGCTATGAAACTACAAAGAGGGCTTGTACATGAGGTTTGCTGTGCAACCAACCGCTGTCTCCTGGGTTCAAGATATGTTTTTGTCTAATTGCTTCAGCTGACTTGATTAGGTGCCAGTCTACATCCAGCCCAAGCAGGATTTAACCAACTGCCAACACTGTTATTTACTCTCTAAATTTCCTGATTAAATTCTGGATCCTTTTGGTATCTTTCTTACCACAACACTTAGGGATATTTTAACGATATCTTATTGAATTTTGCCTATTTTTCATACTTGTCTGATTCTACACATAATGACAAATACATTTATGGGGGAAATATGAATTGAAAACTAGTTTTAGTAAATTCTTGATCAATGATGAGTGGAGAAGATCATAGAAGACTCCTTTAATATTTCTGTGTCTTGATTAATAAGTTTTGGTGTTCTTTTAAATAGTTTGTGAGTCAAACTTTAAGAAATAGATATTTTTCAAGAGGCTTTTTAAGATACGCCAAAAGCACAAGCAAGAAGAAAAAGTAGATAAATTAGACTTCATCAAAATTAAAAACTGTTGTGAATCAGAGTATACTATCAAGAAGGTGAAAAGGCAAACCGCAGAATGGAAGAAAACACTCACAGATCATGTACCTGATAAGGGACTAGATTCTGGAATACGAAGACTTCTTATAACTTCACATCAAAAGAGGAAACCCAATTAACAATAAGCAAAGTTGTTGAATAGACATTTATACAAAGATGATATACAAATGTCCAACAGGCACATGAAAAGACCCTCAACATCAGTAACATTAGGGAAATGCAAATCGAAACCATAATGAGTTACTATTTCTCACCCACTAAAATGGCTATGATTTAAAAAACAAGGAAAAACACAATTACTGATGAGGATGTGGAAAAACTGGAATACTTATACTTTGCTAGTGGTAATATAAAATAGTGTAGTCGCTGTGGGAAACAGGAAGTCCCTTGAAAAGTTAAATATACAATTACCAAAAGGTCAACCAAATTCATACCTGGATATGTACTTTAAAAAATGTAAGTAGATATTCAAACAAGAACTTGTACATGAAAATTTAGGGCAGCACTATTCACAATAACCAAAAGATGGAATGTAGAGGCTCTCTCATTTGTGTAATGAGTGAACAACATTCCGTAGAGACACTGCGCTCCCAGCTTTATAAAAAAGTGGTTTGACTCCTTCTTATGTGAAAGACTTGACGATGACGACATCAACTATGACTTTTCTTTGTCATAGTGGGCTACCAACAGCCAACTTCCTCTGATCTTTTATATAAATTTAATTAAGCACCAAGACACTTTACTCAGGACTGAGATCAGTAAAAGTTTCAGAATATTTTATGTTAGGTCAGAGTCGCTCAAGAAACTGGACAGATGCAGAGAGCTAGGGACAGCAGGGTTTATTAGTGGGGAATAAGAGGGAAAGTGAGGCCAGCCGAGGGAGGTTAAGAGGAAAGTGGGGCCAACAGAGGGAGGTTGGGGCTCACTTGGTTGTTCTTAGATCAGGGTTTCTAAGTGCAAAAACCTGCAGTTGGGGTATCAGAGTCTGATTGGCTAGAGCTGGTTGCTGGGTGAAAGCTGCATCCTGTTACACCAGATAGGCTGACCCTGGACCCTAATCTTCCTGGATAGGGTCCCACGGTGCCATTTTCTCGACCGGCAATCTTCATTCCTCTTAGACCTGCCTAGATCTAACATTTTATGTGTGACTCTTCCTCTCCCCCATTTTTGTCTTAATATCTGTAAATTACCTTTTGTAAATGGGTCATTTCTTATGGTATCATGCTCTAGAAACACATATAAAAAATTACAAGACATTTCAGAACAAGCATGCGAGAGAGGTAGTGTCCTTGTCCCCATTTAGTAGGGAGGGGATGGAGGGGCTGAGAGATGAAGTGAACTGGTTAGGTGTACTTACCTAGTAAGTGGTGGAGCTAGAATTGCAGCCCAGGCTCACTCACTGGCCTAGGATTTTAAACTAGTGCTCTTCTATTTTACCTCTCCTAGAATCAGTGTATTAAACCTATCACGTAGTATGTGCTCCCCAAATGCCCATGTGCTTCCCTTCACTTCCTAGCCTTCTTTGCAGTTGAGTCGAGGCCATGAGACTAATTTTGGTCTATTATTTGAGTAGAAGTGATATTTGTCACTTCTTTTTTTTTTAAAGATTTTATTTAGTTTTAGACAGAGAAGGGAGGGAGAAAGAGAGGGAGAGAAACAACAATGTGTGGTTGCCTCTGGTGCACCCCTTACTGGCGACCTGGCCTGCAACCCAAGCAAGTGCCCTGACTGGGAATCGAACCACAGACCCTTTGGTTCGCATGCCAGCACTCAATCTACTGAGCCACACCAGCCATGGCTGATATTTGTCACTTCTGATCTAGGCAGTTAAGGGTGAGGGCAAGTTCCATGTTCTTTCTTGCCCATCTGCAAGGCTGGAAAGAACTTTGAGATTGTGGATATGAAAGCATTTTGGATCCCCATGACACTATTAGAAGAAAATTATCTCACCCCTGAATAAAAGACCCACATCAGACTTTGATGTGAGTGACAAACCTTTATTAATGTTAAGTTACCAAGGTATATCTTAGTCTCTTCTGACTAAAGATTGCCGTATGATAAGTGACATGAAGTCTCAACCCATGGGGCAGCATTTTCCCAAAGGCCTCTTGGTGTCTCCTTCGTGACTGTCATGGGCAAAATTGTTATCTCCTTCCCACACTATATATAGAAGTCTTAACCCCAAGTACCTCGGAATGATCTTGGAAATAGGGCCATGTCAGAGGTAATTAGTTACGACAGGGTCGTGAGCCTGGGCTCTAATCCAGTATGACTGGTGTCCTTATAAAAGGGAGAAAGTTAGATAAAGTGTTACCCACATGGGAAGAGCGCCACACGAAGATGCAGGCGGAGATCTGTCAGCAAAGGAAAGCCAAAGCTTGCCCGCAAACCGCCGGAGGCTAGCAGAGAGGCCTGGAACAGGTTTTCCCTCCCTACCTTTGGAAGGAAGTAACTCTGCCAACACCTGACCTCAAACTTCTAGCCTTCTGAACCGTGAGACAATAAGTTTCTGCTGTTTTAAGGCATCCACATCCCACAATGGGTTGGGGTACTTTTTATGGCGGCCCTAGCAAATCGCTCCAGTGATCCCAGTGTGCTAGATCCCAGCATACAGGAATGGCAGTCATAATGCAGCCAGACCAGGGCCGGCTGACTAGCACACGGCCCTGCACACTTGCTGTGATCCTCAGCTAACTCCATTAAGAACTGCCCCCAGCCTGTTAAGACTCCTTTGGGACACTGGATAAGACAGCTCAAATGAAGTAATAATTCCTTGTTTTAAAAGAAAATCCCTTTGTCAACAAACATGAAAATGATCACAGGGCAAAGAAAAAGTTCAGTGATAGGAAGTGTATTAAAAATACAGAGTATGGACAGAACATGACAGGCCAAGCATGACAATTTGAAGGTATGCATATGAAATTTCTCACTAATACATTCTTTACCCTGTGAGAGAAGGCAGCCTCAAAGGGGAGAGCTCACTAACCCCTGGGAACTTGTTCAGATGCCAATAGCCAACTCAATCTTCCTAGGCCAGGGAAAGGTCGAACCCAAAATGGAACCCTCTTTCTTTCTGCCTGTCAATTCTAGCTACTCCCCTGCCTTTCCACGCTGCTGTCTCTGCATCATAAGTGGGGCACCTGAGGCTGGGTAGGAAAGAAGCATGCCTCCCTGGTGTTGGCATCTTAAGCTCACAAAAGAGATAAACCATCTCAGATTCCAACCCCAGAAAGGAAATATTATGGTACAAATAGCATCCTTATAACAGGTCCATACAATACAAGCAAAACCCTGACATATTGCTATGGACCAAAAATTGCCTGAAGAACAGTTTTTTTTTTCTCTTCAAAGGAACGCTATAAAGATGGTTAACAAATCACCCCAAATAACCCCAAGTGATATGTGCCTTGAATCTGAACTGAGCAATTCAGGCCTGTGTACAATTTACAATCTTTGTTATTTTCCTCTCACATGCCTTGTATGGAAGCAGATTAACCACTATAAATCATGGTTAGTCCTGATATTTATTTATTCAGATGATTTTTTGTTCCCTAAACATTTGTTTTACCCATCTACCCCTCAGGTTCCCCGGCTGTGCCTTTCATTGCATGCCCTCCAGCACGTTTGCTTAGTGAAAGTTGTGAGTGAGTGAGATATTGATTGCCAGGGGACTATTTCAGACCAACAGCCAGTCAGTCCCTGCAGCACAAGGAGCCATTGCTATTGGCTGGGATCTAAGGGAAGGGAAGTCACTGGAGCAGACTTCAGTTCCCACTCCCAAGAGGACTAGGCTGCCATGCCTGTTTGCCCACTGTGTGCCACTGGGTGCTTTCTTGGCTAAAGTGGGGGAATCTGAAAAGTGGAAACAGTTGCCTCTATGGCAGTTCACTAGGTCTCCAGGCTCAGGAAATGTCTGTGAAAATAGAAACCCTCACCCTGCAGTCAATCAACAACCACTTAATGAGCACATCTGTCCAATTCGGTTCAGGTATTTGTTGAGCTCTCATTATGTGCAAAGTGATAATAGAAGCTGTAGAAATGTAAACATAAAGGAAAGAGTCCTGACCTCTGAAAGTTCACATGGAAGAAGGAAAAGCTGACATGCAGGCTATCAGTGCAAGGAATATTGTGATGAGTATCCTAACACAATTCTATTTTTAAAATAATTTTTATTTCATTTTTGGAACGTGACAAAAATGGAAGAATAGACAAATGAATAGTGTATCTTATGGGCTTGTCCCACATTCTATAAAGCAACAATAATCACCTCAGTTAACACTGGTGCAAGATTAGAAAGACAAAGTTAGACCTCCAACTAATCCTATAAATGCCAGAAAGTAGAGTAGTTAACAAGTGTGGGGTTCAATTCTCATTCTGCCACTTCTTGGCCATATGAACTAAATTCACATTTGTCAAACAAATATTTATCCAATCCCTACAAAAAAACATCGAAAGATAGCCGAAGAAATTTCTGGCACATTTATTTGGGTGGGTCACGTGGGAAGAGGTGGTTTGTTAGCAGGGCCTGCAGGTGTGGTTTTTGTCGTATCCAGATGGCACTCCAAAGTGGAAAGGGCGAGCAACGGTTGCTAAGCTGGACACAGGTGTGGAAGGGGTGAAGACGGAACCCAGGGTGCATGCTGTAAGGAGGGCCCTGAGAAAAGTAACTGCATATGGGGTATATCCTGGAGGAGATTTCTGAGAGTGATACAGCACACCCTGGAATAACATTTTTTCTTTCAACTTCATTTTGTTATAACACTGATAAGCTGCCTAGGAACTTAACTCTTATTGATATCAATTAACATATGGTAAACTTGGTTTCATTATGTGTTCTTTCCTTTAAAGTCACAGAACCTATGGACGATGGTAAGTGAGGAATTACTGTATACATAGATCTCTGCTCTGGAACAGTACCCTGCCAGTTACATAATTTGAGAGGCCTTCTTTAAGAAACAGAGTAGAAAATTATAGATGTAAAATTACACATATAAATAAAAAAATCATTTAAAATGAGAAACATCACCAAATTATTAGAGCCTTGAAGAGGTCTCTATCCTCTGAGATCTCTTTAAGCAACTGACCAGAAATGCATAGAAATGCTTGTGATTGTAACCTGGCTTCCCTCCCTTTCCACCAAGATGCTGCAATTCCCAGCATGCCCACCATTCCCGGGAGCCTGTTCTAGTCAAGGTCCCTGAGTTTGAACCTCTTTAGCTTCACAGTAAATCCACCTGTGCAGAAGTCTCCCAGTTTTGCTGATACTTTATCAGTAAAAAGTTTGAGCACGTATGCTGGCTGGTCAGGGGAATGGCTTGCCACACTCAGTCCCCTCTAGGTCAGCATCTTCCCCTCACCCAGAAACACACCTAGAATAGGGAAGCAGCAGTTCGCCAAGAGTGGAAGTGGGCCGAAGTTTGGCCTATCCCAATAGTATGGAGGAGACAACTGTTGTAAGGCTGTGAGAGGAGACGAGAAAAGGGAGACTCTTCGGGTAGGAGGCTCAGTGAGGAGTGTGTGGCTCGAGTCTGAAGTGAGGATGTTTAGGGCAAAGCTGGTGACCACGGCAAGTGCGATGAAAGGTCAGCCATGAGTGAAGTTATGAAAAAGGGACTCAGAAAGGTTGAACCTCACAGCTTTCACCACCATTAGCATACTCTTAACAATGCAACAAATAGCCAAATGCCAGCAGCTCTTCAGGTGTTGATCTGGCTGTTTGAGGGAGTTCTGTTTCATATCCATTCAGTGCCCTCAAGGCGAGCCGCAGATGCTTGCCCTGACTACTCTCAAACCCCACGAACAAGCCCACTCACCAGTTCCCATGGTAGCAGGTTTTTTTTCCTCTCTCTCTCTCTCTCTCTCTCTTTCAAAGGGGTCATCACACACATTGCCCCTGCATATCGAGGTCACAGAAAGCTAGTGCCCTGATTACTCAAAACGATCTCCTAGGACAACCTTGGCATCTTTTCGCAATGGTAACATTATTATTTCTGGAATAGCAGTCTCTGGTCTCCTTCTACGTAACAGTCAGGCCAGCTTCCATATGTAATGGCTCCCACTCAGGCCATAAAGTTTTGATGTACTTAAACCAGTCTTTCACCAAAAGTTCATAGTAAAGAACTGGCCTATAAAGCTATCCAAGAGGCAAGAAAACACCCGCTGTGTTGCTCTAATTATTATTTCTCTGTTCGTGATGACCCATGAGGAATATAGTCAAAAAGCAGACACACCACCTTTGTATTTTTCTCCATTTGCTCAGCGTGCACAGTAAATCACCAGCTCTGTGTTTGACATGGGAGTGAAACACTGCTGTGCCTCTCATTTCTAACTCTTGAGAGTGCAGCAAGGCACACACCCTTTAATTCCAACACAATCAAGAATGTACTTCCCACAAACTACAGTTCATCTTTTTCCCTCTCACATGGCTGTTGTGTTTGGAGTGCTTTCAAGTTGTTTGAAAATGTGCTCACATCAACAAAATCGGCAATTTATTTCTGCACACAGTGTAAAGACAGAGAAATGGAAATTCTAGTGGGGTTAATGGGAAACCTACCTGTGGCAAACTTGTTCTCCTGGCCTGCGATGCTATCATTCCAAGTGTGCTTAATTAGTCAGCACGTCCTTAAGAAGAGATGCGTGATCAGGGACGTGGGAGGCCAAGTGCGTAGGATTCTAGGACCCTTTTGCAAATCTTAGTCTTTTCAGCTGAGAAAAATGAGATTTTTTTTCTCATTATTTGAGACCCCGTTTGGCAATATCAGTTAAGCAATTGTGCTTCTGAGTAACATTGAGTGGGCAGGCTTCCTCCTTAGAGGGATTTAGGAAATGGAATAATTGTTTGTGCTTTGAGTAGTTAACACACTCAGAGTCTGCTGAGATGCCAATGAATTCACACATGTGCAACCATCGGTTCAGTTTTATTCAATAAATACTTATTTAGATTTTTGCCCTCTGTACCAGATACCTCATTATGGGCTAAGTACCCAAAGCTGAAGAAAATCTGGTCTTATTCTTCTCTTAGTGCTGATTCTGTTGGAGGTGGACTTGTCCATAGATTATTTTAATGCAGTGTTGTAAACTCAGTGGTAGCCAAGTATGCTGCTCAGGGTAGCTCGGCTAAGAGGACCCTGACCAAGTCTACAAGGGGTGGGGGGGGAGGTCAGGAATATTTTTGCGGGGGAAGGGCTAGTAGAACTGGATCTTTGAAAGGCAGTAGGACATAGGGGAACAAGGGAGGCAAAGGTAACTTGGAACAGCATAGAGCTTGTGGGTGACAATGAGCAGCTTGAATTTCTAGTGATTAAAAAGCAAATGAAGAGTGGAGAGATGAGGGTAGAAAAGTAGGCAGAGACCAATCCTGGAGATGCTTGTACCCCATCCTGAAGAGGTAAAGCCTGATTCTAGAGGAAGTGGTGGGGAAACAAGTATTACAAGTCATAAAGTGAGCCTTGGTCGGGTGGCCCAGTTGCCTGGAGCATCATCCCATACACCAAAAGGCTGCAGGTTTGATCCCAGGTCAGTGCATCTACCTAGGTTGTGATCTGGTCAAGGCACTTACAGGAGCGACCCATGTTTCTCTCCCCCCCCCCCTCACCAATCAACATATCCTTGGGTGAGGATTGAAATAAAAACATTTTTTTAAGTCATAAAGTGAGTAACTAGTATGGTTTACTTTGGTTTTTCAGTCTGGGAGGAATGGGTTTCAGAAAGGCAAGACTGGAAGCAGAGGACATGAGATGCTGCAGTATTTCTGATGAGGGAAGAACTGCAGGAGGGTGTGGGGTGGGTGTAGGAAGTGTTCTGGGGTTGAAGCTCAGGGAACAGTTCTGCCTGGAGATGGAGGCATGGGAATCATTACCACGTAGGCTATGCTTATGGCCAAATTAAGCATGATTAACATGTTCATGTGGAGTGTGAACAGTAAGAACAGAAGCTAAGCTCGGTCTTCCAGGGAATACAGCCTGTCCGAGTGGACAGAGGGAGAGAATGTCAAGGAAGGAGGCTGGGTCTCCTATGTCATAGAGGAAAAATGAGACTCAGCAAAGTGTGGTGTGACAGCAACCAGGTGAGCAGAGTTGGAGGCCTTGTAGCAATGATGCTGAGTCTTCACATCTGGCACGGTGCTACTCAAGCTAGGATTCATTAATTAATTCAACAAATATTTATGGAGTACCAGTTGCATATCATGTATTTGATAATATGCAACATTTTTAACATATAACTTTCCTAAGATCAACTTGCAAATAAATAGCACAATACAAGAGTCAGAAAAGAGTTGTTGGATTTCATTCTGTCAAGTATTTCTCTGCTCTTTTGTTTTGGTTCTATTGTTTTTTGTCATTTTCTTTCCACTTCTAACTTTAAGATTTTTTTATACAGTACAAAAAGACAAAGACTTCCATCTGAGCATGGCATTCAGAAGGGCAATGGCAGAGATATTGGCTGCTGGTGAAATAAACACAATAGAATGAGAAAACCATTTGTTCTTTTTCATTCCTTAAAGTAAGCAAGCTAGACCACGTGGGAAGAAACTGAGTGTTCCTCATTGTTTAACAGAAAAGAATGTTCTTCATTAGAGACTCTTCCCTTCTCTGTGCTTCTGCTTTCCATAATGGGCAGTACACATGCGCCATATTCTTTCCACACTGTCACATGCAAACACACACTTAACACCTGCTAAGAACATTATGTGAGACACTACTACACTAGGCCAATCTTCATGTCATTCAAGCTTTTAAAATCATATCCTAATATGGCAGGAAAGAACTGGGCTACATATAGATAGTTAGGGATGTTTTATTATTTCAAGAATTGTGCTTCATCTTTTTAAACTAAAAAAAAATCATCAAAAATCTGTTGATCAATGAGGCTAGTCATTCTTTAGTCAACAGATGTTTGCTGAGCACCCTGTTAGGCCCCATATTGGGAGCTAGGGTAACAAAGATGGATTAGCCTTACTTACAGCCTTGGAATGATTCATAACCTACTAAGATAATCCATATATGTCATAGTTCTTTGGAAACTCTTAAGTTCTTTCCCTCTACCTCCCGGCCCTTTAGATCTTGCACATCCCAATGTGCAGATAAGAGTGAGACGGAGAGATGGCTCCAATGAAAACCACAACATCTGTTGTAGGTGGTTGTTGATTGCTGCTGTGGCGTCCTTGTTTTGGCAACTGATTTCAGCTCCCTTCAGACTTCCAGTTCTTGCACAGTTCCTGGCTCCGTCCTCAGCATTGAAGGGCCCTAAACTGTCACAGATGAGACATTCTCTGCTTCTGTCTTGGCCTCGCAGGACCCTCCACTGGGAGAAATGAGGGGAACACTCATATTTCTTTATAAACATTAACATCAGTAATTGTACATCAAATCATAATATAATTACTGCATTTGAGCACTTGTAATTTCATGATGGCCAATATCTTATTAATTAGTAAAAGACATGCTTAATGTAATATTCTCAGCAATATGCCCTATTCTTCTTCTAGCTAAGTGTTTATGTGTATGGATTTGTTTTTATGATTAAAAAATCTTATAATTACATTCTCTTCATGCTCTCAAAATACCATTTGGCTTAAAAAACTGATGTTTTTGCTGGTAACTTGCACATGGCATCTGCTCAAACTACCCTTCAAACTACTGCATTAATTTGCTAAATGTTTATCTCTTTGTACTTGCCTTGTGGAAAGCCATCTTTACTAGTTCCCTTTTCCCTAAATTAGCAAACCCCAGCCTGTTCCATCTGGCAATATCATTGCTTTCTACTTGGCAATATGGTGTAGTGCTTATGAGAACGGGCTTCAGAGTTCATCAGACCTGGGTCTGAGCCCCAGTTTTAGAACTTTCTAGACATGTGTTCTTGAACAATTTACTTCACCTCTCTAGGCAATGTTTCTTATCTGTAAAATGGGTAAACAAACTAATGTTAACCATCTTATAGACTTACTGTAAAGTGACTGGTGAAGGACATGAAACTTACATTCCAGTGGGAGAAGACAGACAATGAACAATAAACAATCAAATATAAGTTGTATAGAATGTTAGTGCTTATGTTGATAGGTTTTATGGAGAAAAGGAAGTAAAGAATATTAAGGAGATCAGGATTATGGGGCAGAGTTGTAATTTTAAATAGGGTAATAGTGAAGGTCATCAGATTGAGGTGACATTTTGATAAAAGTAACTCAGAAACAATTCAAAGAGTTCATTATGTGTTTTCTAGTTTAATAAAACATCAGTGCTTCTGACTTGATTATCTCATTTTTCCATGGACCCTGCTCTGCCTTTGTCTCATTTGGGTGTAATTATATGACTCTTTCCTCCTTTTTGTCCCTTTAGCCCTAGTCCTGGTTCTCTGTAATTGACAGTCCCATGTTGCCACACAATGATATGCCAAACCCATATTGCTCCTTGGCAGGACTGTTGAGGCCCTGTGCTGCTCCCCTGCCTCCTCGGTGCCATGCCTCTCTGGGCCATAGTCCATCCATTCTGAGCTTCCTGCTTTTATGTCTCTTTGTCTTTGTCACCATTCCCTCCAGAAAGACTTTTCACATCTGATATGCTTATTAGAGAGCATACTCATCTTTTGAGGCCCAGCTGCAATGCTGTCTTCTAAGCAAAGTTAATTTTTCCATTCACCGCTCCATATCTGATGCCCCAAATGCTATTTGGTGGAGGGCTTGATGACTTCCTTCTCTTGAAATTGTCAATTCTCTTCTGACAGAAGATGGTTCTTATTTATCCTGAAATCTCAGCACCACTTGGCCAAACGAGACAACTCTGCTTATTTGAATTAATCTAACTGGGCAAAATGCCTATCATCTTTGAGCCTCAGTTTCTACCTTAAAATGAATAATGACACATTTTTAAAAGGAATGATAAGAGTTATATGAGATTAAATGAGATAATGTCTCATTTTTGAATGCTTCTTGTGGTGCCTAGCATGTAGTATGTCTTCAATAAATATTCTATGAATCTTTGTTTTCTACAATAGATTGTCTTTTACTGATTATGAGGTTCCATCATCCATCTTATTTTTTTCATTTCATAATGGTTTTCTTTCTTAATTTTTTTGGGAAAATACTCCTTCAGTTTTCTCTTTATAAGTGACATATATTTTCTCTTTTAAAAATTAACAGATTTTATTTTTAAAGCCATTTTTGGTTCACAGCAAAATCGAGTGGAAAGTACAGTTTTCATATACCCTGTATATGTACAATTTACCCTTACCAAGATCCCACACCAGAGGGCTGTATTTGTTACAACCAATGAACCTACATCAATGCGTTATTATCAGCCAATGCCCATAGTTTACATTAGGGTTTACTCTGGTGTTGTACATTTTATGGGTTTGGACAAATATATAATGAAATATATCCACAAATTATAGTATTATGCAGGATATATTTCCTGCCCTAAATATTCTCTGTCTTCTGCCTGTTTACCCATCCCTCCACTCTAACCTTTGAAAATCCCTGGTATTTTTATTGTCTGCATAGTTTTTCCTTTTCCATAATGTTGCATAGTGGAAATCACATAGTATGTACACCATATAGATTGGCTGTGTACATGTAAGATTTTTTCATATTTTTTGTGGCTTGATAGTTCATTTACTATTAGCATATTAAGTTTTACTATAATAATTTTTAAAAGAATACTGTTTTGATCCAGTTTTGAGGCCATAGCCAGAGGCCTGTCAGACCCCCTTCTTGAGCAACAGTTAAATCCACAGCCCCCCTACCCCTCAATCGCCTCCCTTAGCGAGCTTCCACACTCTGGGCCACCATATATCTGTCCTAATCTCCCCAGGCCCAGGCACCAGGGAGCCAGGGACAGCCCCATGCCCCAGAGTCAGCTGAAATTATTCTGAGAAGTAATATGTATTAGAGCTACAAGTTGAGGGATACTGACTATTAAAACCACTCTATTGCCACTTACCGAATGTTAATGAACTAATCAATCAAATATTTAATAGGCCCATAATATTTTTCTAGACACTGGTAGAGATAACAAGGAAGTAAAAGGCATGGTCATTGCTTTCAAAAGATTCATAGCCTATTTGGAGAGCTAATTTAAATAAAAATGTACTGCTGGCTTTGTGGTATTGACTATAAATGCAATAGAAACTTAGAGAATAGGAGTCCATATGAACTAGAATCACTGAGAAAAAATTCATATAATAGATGACATGAGAGCTGACCTGAGCCTGAAAGGTCAGATAACTCTCAGCCAGAAAAGAATAAATGTAAAGCAGTAGGCAGGGAACCTTTTCATTCAGTGCCTCAAGCATTATAAACACTTAACATTTTTTTTATTACATGGCTAGCTCCTCAGGAAAACACAGCAGGCAGCTCCTACCAAGTGGTCGATTTGAAAGGGCCAACAATACCCCAATACCTGTATAAGAATATCATTCCTTGTTGATAATAGCCATTCTCACATGTGGTACCTCATTATCAACAAGACAAGCAACAACAAGTGTTAGAGAGGTTGTGGAGAAAAAAGAACCCTCATTCACTTCTAGTAAGAATGTAAACTTGTTAACGGGTACAGCCATTAAGGAAAAGTATATGGAGCCTCCTCAAAAAATTAAGAATAAAGTTACCGTATGACCCAGTAACCCTTTTTCTGGGTATCTACCCCCAAACTTTAAAAATAGTTATTCACTCCTATATTCATTGCAACATTATTCACAGTGACCAAGATATGACATGGAAACAACCAAAGTGTCTTTTGATAGAGAATTGGATAAAAAAGATGTGATATCTATATCTATAGCTATCTATATTTATCTATCTATACATACATACATATATATACATATATATATAATCTCACACACACACCTATATATATGTAATCACATATGTATCTACAGTGGAATACTACTCAGCCATAAGAAAAGATGAAATCATGCCATTTACAACAAAAGGAATAGATCTTGAGAATATCATGCTAAGCAAAATAAATCAGATAGAAAAAGTTAAGAACTTTATGATTTCACTCGTATGTGGGATATAAAACTGAAAGCAACAAATGAACAAATAGAAAAAAACAAATAAGCACAAACTCATAAACACAGACAATAGTGTGGTGGTTGCCAGAGGGAAGAGGGCTGAGGGGAGTAGTAAGGGGTGAGGGGGCCAAATATATGGTGACAGAAGATTTGACTTTGGGTGGTGAGCACACAATGCAATATACAGATCATGTATCATGGAATTGTGCACTTGAAATTTATATAATTTATTAACCAATGTCATTCCAATAAATTTAATAAAAATATCACTCCTATTGCTACTTCTACTGAATATGTGTGTTCTCTCCAAGTTCATATGTTGAAATCTTTGCTTCTAATGTGATGGTGTTAGCAGGTGGGGGGATGAGTAGGTCATGAGGGTAGAGCCCTCTTTTCCTCATAATGGGATTAGTGCCCTTATAAAAGAGACCCCCAAGAACTCCTTTGCCCCCTCCACATGTGGGGATGTAGCAGGAAGATGGCTGTCTGTGAACGAGGAAGCGGGCTCTCACCAAACACAAATATACTAGAGATTTGATCTTGGATTTCAAGCCACCAAAACCGTGAGAAATACATTTCCATTTCATAGAATCCACTCAGCCTGTGAGCCCAAATGGACTAAGACACGTACCATCTATTTACTCTTACCATATCACATTAGATATTCATTTGGCTTCAGAAAATATTTAATCCTTAAGAGACAATAGTTAAAAGAAAAATGCCTACATGGAGTGAAGAGATGGTTTATTTAGGTGTTCATCCATTCTCTTATGTTATCTTTCATTTTATTTACTGAATAAAATATATGTTGTGTCCTTACTCTCTGGGTCACATTATGCTGTTTTGTGGGTATAAAACACAACTCGACTATAACCCCTGTCTCAAGTAGCTCAGGGTTTGTGAGGAAGGCAGATGTATGCATCAATGATCAAAATGCAATGTAATTCATGCCATTTTTCAGATAAGAGGAGAGTGGTGGAGGGTCATGGGGGACATGGGATAATGTGAGGCTGGAATTCACCATGTGCATTTCTTGTTTCTCTTAATCTTTCCCCTTCACTTTCCCTCCTGAACCATTCTCCACAAAGCCTTTAGGGGCAACCAAGCTTAGTAGGTGTTTGGGGGAAGTGGGAAAAGGACAAAAGACAGGGCCTGAAGGGGCTCTGACTGGCCAATCCTGGGAAAATTTGGGCATCAAAATAAATAGCAATGGTAAGAGATGTTCACCTTTTGAAAAAATAGGAATCCACATACTCTTAATATAAATAACTGAATAAATACATTGGAAGTTTTATGATGAATGGAACAGCTATATAAATTGAAAGTGATTCCTCAGAAAACACTTTTGAATTACAAAGATTTAAAACAGTAACTGTTCAGTGAATAAGTTTGGCAGAAACTGCTGTCATTAGGTAATTAATGCTAACATCACAGATAGGAAAAATCAAAATCCTGATAAGGTATAATAAAACACACAACACCATTTCTGTAATGTTATTGCCAGAATTGTGAAAAATCACGGGGAAACATCAGCCAAAGATAAAGTGAAGCACATTCTACAAAAACTGTCCCGTACTCTTCCGAAGGGGTGAGGTCATGGAACTCTTGAAAACACTAAGGAGCCACCCTCCACTGAATGAGACTATGACAACTGAATGTATTCCGTGATTCAGGCTGGACTCTTTTTTTAGGAAGGATGCTTTTGGCAAACTGAGGAAGCTTGTGTAGGATCTGTGGATTAGAAGATAGTAGTCTATCAATATAAACTTCCTAATTTTCATGATTATATTCAATAATATGGGAAATATAGAGTGGGTTTTTAGAAATAATATAGGAGAATTATCTTTGTTTATAGGACATATAAAGTATTCAAGGGTTCAGGGTATCATGTTAGCATAATGGTTAGGGAAAACAGTTCTGTATACCATAAACACAACTTGTGTATAAGTTTGAGATTATAAAAATACAATTGGGGGAGAAAGGAGCCTAATGAGAGGCCTAAATGTGCCATCAGTGAACACATTAGTGGTCCATTGAGAATACAGCTCTGGAAAACACACCATGAGGGAGTTTGCCCATCACGGCTCTAGGTGCACGGCTGGGGCTGGGGTTCTAGGAGCATGAGGTCCAGGCCTGGCTTTGCTTTTTGGCAGTGGAATGTCTTTAGAGAAAGCACCTACTTTCTCTGGGTGGCCATTTGCTTCTCTGTAAAATGCAGGGTTGATGTAGCTCCCTTCCAACTCTGAAGCTCAACACTGTGGTTTCATTTTTTAATATGTTAGAGCTCCCCACCAGCTCTGCGGTGGTCCCTGCTGCGGAGTGCTCAGCGCTGTGCATCCAGTGCCCCAGGGTGGTCTCTGACTAACCTGGTGCTGCCTGGTTATGCAGTTTGGTTCATATGGCCTGATTCAGTCCTCCTCAGGCAAGAGGATTAGTGTCTCCGATGTGCAGAGCTCCGGGAACAGAACATGCCCTGGTCTGGTAGTACAGGAATGGCCTTCAAGATAAATCCATACTCTTTCTGGTCTATGTAATTCCAGCAGCATGACTGGAGGCTCAGCTGAGTACTAGCCACAAAGAATGTTTTCTTGGAGTATCTCCAAATATTAACTCTGGAGACGACGTTGGATCCAGAAGGGAAGAGCCAGATGGGCAACAGCGGTCTGCAATGAGATCCTCGTCTCTCCACACCCAGCCCTGTCTTAGTTTCAGAACACAGGAGACTTAGCAGCCTCCATACACATACATGCCAACCACACATAAAAAACAGTTATTCCAGTTGACATTTTGCCAGTGGAAATTAATATGCTGTAGCGTGCTGAGAATGCTGTCTACTTAATAATAACCAGACTTAAGAGAATAAGAACTCAGACGACTGAGAAATGAAGGGCAATTATCTATATGTCATATTTTTTCCTATATTATAAATTTTTTAATTTCAAAGGCAGTAGATTCATATATAATTTATCTGGGCATATTTCTGTCAGGTATTTGTTATTAGGAATCAGTGATGTGTCAGGAGTACCTATTTACTTCAGAAAGAACACCAGCAGGATTTAGGAATTTCTTTGCCAAATAACTCGGGTGCCTGGCACATAACTGATGCTCAATAAACATTCATTGAATGAAGGTATAAAAGAATATATTCACCTATGAGGATGGTATTTATGGAGGTAGACTCAGGCATTAAGTTATATTTTTAAAACATTTTGAAATTTGGGTCCTCTGAAGAATTCCAAACCAGAGAGAGATTTAATAAGAATTGGTTGAAACTAATGATAACTATTTTCTGAATGAAACAGAGCTCAGCCTGAGAGATGTTTTTATTTTTGGTAGCTAGAATTCTGTTTCTCTTTTTATTTTTTCCACTCTAGGTAAGACACTTTTGGGGATACTTCCTCCTCCATACCCCACCCTTACAACCCTGCAGGTAAGGGCACCATAAGCTGGAATGATGCCTCTTTTTATGAGCACTGAGATTTCTCTAGTGCTGCTCAATCCTGCCACAGGGATGATGGCTTGCTTATAAAGCTGGGGTAATGAATAGCCCAGGATTCATTTTCACATTTATTTAGGACAATCTTCTCACTGTCACCGTGCCAACACCATCAGCACAACTGGATGTTGCATGAAAAATTACAAGCTTTGGAGAAAGAAAAAAAATGCCTGAGCTTAAATGTCTATTATGTCACTCAATAGTTGCATGACCTTGGGATCGTTATTGAACATACTTGAGTTTCCTTTTCCTTACAGTGTTGTTGTTCCAGTTTAAAACAGGATCACATCTGTACAGAACCTGGAACCAAGTAGGCCTGCAGCACTAATTTCCTCTTAGTTAATTTCCTGGGGGCCCACTTTGCCTCCCATACCTGGGCTGTCTTGTTTGCTGACTGCCCTTCCCTGTTCCCCCTTCTGTCCTGGCTAACCTGAGGCAAACAAATGCTCCCCAGCTCACCCTACAGCTGGACTATTCCTGTGATGCTGTAACTTGGTCAGCATCTCCTTGCCTCCTTGGGAAGGTGAGAATTGGGATACTTGAAGGTGCCTTAGGGTGTCTTCTGCCAGAACACAAGTCTGACCATGACAGTTTCAATAGAAACATATAATTTTAAGTTCACATTCATAATTTAAGTTCATATTTCTGGTCAACCCATATAGCTCATCTTAAGATTTTTTCCTGGGGGCAGGTTTGAATTGCATTGCCTCTGTTTCTGTGGGTGAGGACACTAGAAATTGCTGCAATTGACATTCAGTACCATGGTCACCTCTAAACCACTGAGTGGCCGTCGCCTATCATTAGCATCATTAGGTGTTATAGTCTATTTCTGACACAGCATCCAAGTGATTCTTTAAGACGTGACAGGTAATATATGACACACTCCCGCTCAGTGCTGACCAGCGGTTTCCCAGGCTGCCTGGAATAAAAGTCAGGGGCTTGCATCCCATGGTCCAGGTGAAGCTCTGGGACCTGGCCTTGCCTACTCTGCCACCTCATCTCTTTGTCTCTCCCGTATTCAGTGTGTTCCAACCCCATGGGCCTCTTTGCTGTGTTCCACCATGCAGAGGTCAGGGTCTCACCTCAGAACTTTTCCACCTGTTGCTTTCCATGCCCACATGCTTCTTTCTTCCATATAGTTAAATTACTCTAGTCTCTGCTCAAATGTCACCTCTTCAGGAAGGTCTTTTCTGACTACCTTGTCTAAATCAGGGCCAGTGACCACCACATTCTGTCCCTGGGCCAGATTTATTGGTACACACAAACACACTTATTTGTTTAAAGCCCATCTCTCCCTCCAGAATGTAAACTCTCTAGAATGTGGGAGCTTCATGTCCGTCACTGCAGTGTCTCTGGAGCCTAGAACAGTGGGCCTAACGCAGGCTCAGAGAAGGCACTCAGTAAATGTTGGTGATTGAATGAAGTAATAGATTATCTGAGGGTTAACCCTGAGGCTCTTCTGTGGTTTGGTGAGAAAGTGGCTGTGAAACCACTTTTGCTCTGAAGACATCAAAACACTTCGTCTCTATAATTAGAACAGGAACAACAGCGATCTAATAGCTTCAAGTTATTGAACCTCAGGATGCCTTGCTGAACGGGAATCTGAAAGCTCTTTGTGATCATTCATGAGCTTATCATGTTATCACTATGGTCTGTGGAAATAGTTCATTATGAGGTTATTACAATGTAATTGTGCAGTTTTTAAGTATACTAAGATAGGGCATCGTGCAAACTATGCTCCCATCTGTTGATGTACGTAGGTGTTGTGACACAAGAAGTCCTCTTACAATGTTAATGCTGTCCCTGAGAGATCCCTCAACACTCTAGCCTGACTATCCCCACCGCATTTCCTGCCAAACAAATCTAGACAAATATCTGATAAAGTAAGTTTGGGATTCCAAAACGTGGGTGCTAATATGTGACCATTCTGGTTCAAATGAATGTGGCCTTGGATAAATTCCTTAAAGTCTCTCCAGTGCAGTTTCCACATTCCTTAAATGAGGGATAATAAAGTGCTTACATCACAGATATCTATTTTTGTTTTGAGAAGTAAATGAAATAATATATAATGTGATTAACATAAAGTCACCACTCAACAATTGTTAACATTAAAAAAGGGGGATTCTAAGTATTTGGAGCTTAAGAAAGTGGTTTTTGCCCTCCCCAAAAATACTCTTTTCTAATATGGGACAAAGAAATACTTTTCTGCAAGATACATTTTTAAAATGACATCAGTCTGCCAGACTTCATACAAATGTGACAGTATGCAAATTTAAAATATTGGCATATCACTGCTTTTTTATAAAGGACATTTAAAAATATATTTTATTGATGATGCTATTACAGTTGTCCCACTTTTCCCTCTTTATTCCCCTCCACCCTGCACCCCCTTCCCACCAGCATTCCCCGACCTTAGTAGTTTATGTTCATGGGTCCTACATATAAGTTCTTTGGATTCTACATTTCCTATACTATTCTTAACCTTCCCTGTGTATTTTGTAGACCATTTATGCTTTTTATTCCCTGTACCTTTTCCCTCATTCTTCCCCCACCCTCTCCCCATTGATAACCCTCTGTGTGATCTCCATTTCTGTGATTCTGATCCTGTTCTAGTTGTTTGCTTAGTTTGTTTTTGTTTTTTAGGTTCAGTTGTTGATAGTTGTAAGTTTGTTGTCATTTTACTGTTCATATTATTGACCTTCTATTTCTTAGATAAGTCCCTTTAACATTTCATATAATAAGGGCTGGGTGATGATGAACTCCTTTAACTTGACCTTATCTAGGAAGCATTTTATCTGCCCTTCCATTCTAAATGAAAATTTTGCTGGCTAGAGTTATCTTAGATATAGGTCCTTGGCTTTCATGACTTGGAATACTTCTTTCCAGCCCCTTCTTGCCTTCAAGTTTTCTTTTGAAAAATCAGCTGATAGTCTTATGGGAACTCCTTTGTAGGGAACTGTCTCCTCTCTTGCTGCTTTTAAGATTCTCTCCTTATCTTTAATCTTGGGTAACATAATTATGATGTGCCCTAGTGTGTGCTTCCTTGGGTCCAACTTCTTTAGGACTCTCTTAGCTTCCTGGACTTCCTGGAAGTCTATTTCCTTTGCCAGATTGGGGAAGTTCTCCTTCATTATGTTTTTAAATAAGTTTTCAATTTCTTGCTCTTGCTCTTCTCCTTCTAGCCCCTCTGTGATTTGGATGTTGGAACATTTAAATTTGTCCCAGAGTTTCCTAAGCTTCTTCTCATTTTTTTTGAATTCTTATTTCATCATTGTGTTCTGATTTACTGTTTATTTCTTCCTTCTGCTCTAAACTGTTGATTTGAGTCCCAGTTTCCTTCCCATCACTGTTGGTTCCCTGTGCATTTTCCTTTATTTCACTCTTCATAGCCTTCACCTTTTCCTCTATTTTGCAACCATACTCAACCATTTCTGTGAGCAGTGTTTTGAACTCTGTTCCTGATTACCAGTGTTTTGAGCTGTGCATCTGATAGGTTGGCTATCTCTTCATTGCTTAGTTTTATTTTATCTGGAGCTCTGATCTATTCTTTTACTTGGTCCATTTTTTTTTTTTTTTTGTCTCCAGGTGGCTGTTACGTAGTGAGGGGCAGAGCCTTAGGTATTCACCTGGGCAGGGCAACCCACATCACTGCGTTGTGATGCTGTATGTGGGGAAGGGTCCGAGAGGGAACAAGGCCACTTGCTCAGTTCTCAGCAGGCTTTCAGTCACTTCCCTCACTACTCACAAGTAAATTGGACCCTTCTGGTGCTGATTTATGAGTGGGTGGGTTTGTGTACGTTCTAGGACCCCATGGGTCTCTCCAATGAACTCTCCTGTGAGGCTAGAAGTCTCTCCTGCCACTGCAACCCCTACAGGTTTTACAATCAGAGGTGTTGAGACTTTATTTCCTCATGTTGGAACCCTGGGTTATGTGGTCTGTCTCGCTCCTCAGTTGTTCCTACTGGTTTATCCACATGAAAATGTGGGACTGCTTGATCCCCCAGCCACAGCCTTGCCCACCCAGTCCTCCAGTCACCACCTTGCTGCGAGTCCTCTTCATCCCGGCTGCCCGTCTCTACCCCTCCTACTGGTCTGGATGAATGTTTCTTCTTTACCTCCTTGGTTGTCAGATTTCCATACAGTTTGATTTTCTGGCAGTTCTGGTTGTTTTTTGTTTTTAAATTTTTTGTTGCCCTTCTTTTGGTTGTGTGAGAAGGCACAGTGTGTCTGCCTATGCCTCCATCTTGGCAGGAAGTTCTATGAAGGGCATTTTGAATATAAGTTCTAATTGTTTTCATACAAGGGGGGACCCCTGAAAAAATGGAATTAGTTTCTGGAGAGCAGACCGCTTGTAGTACAGGCTCCCCTACTAGGTGAGTGTTCTAGGAACCCTTCTCTATCAGTGTACCAGGTGGCATTGTGAGAGGCTGTGTTCAGCTTCAGTGAAAAGTTTTTGAAGACTTTTTCAATGTGTTTGCCCATTTCATGCTGGGTGATTTGTGGGCACATCTGCCCACACCACTCTGAGTGTTCAGCAGTTTCTGACCATGGCCCCCATGCCCCACCCTCCCTATTCACCCCATTATGCCTTGAGTGATTCTTTCTTTGTTTCCCCTGGTGAAAAACTCCTCAAAAGGAAATGTCATGCCAATGTAAAAGAGGTGAAACAAAAATGGCAGAAGAACTAAAAGGCATTAAAATCAACAAATTCAAAAACTGTTTTGCATAGTGGAAAAAATATCTTGTTAGGTGTATTGCATCAAATGGAGAGTACTTTGAAGGTGACTGAAGTTTAAACATGGAAGTATAAATACACAATTTTTTATAAATGAATTCCATTTTGGGGGGTACCCCTTGCAGATTTCACTATGGTCGGCTACACGACTTTGCACTGTCAGATCTCACCCTTTGGGTAGAGTGAGTGTATCTTTAGGATTTGTTTTGTTTTCCCCCTCCCCCGTTTTTTTAGTACAACTTGCACCTATTGCCTCCCCGAATTCCACTGTGAGTGGTGTAAGAGGTGTAGTTCCGGGAACAGGTCAGAGGGTGGCTGGCTTGTCTGTACATGGGGTCAGAGGTGAGAGAGTTCCACTGGGTGTCGATTCAGACTGAGACTTTTTGTATCACTCAAAGGAAGATGTTACGAGCTCACAGCTATCTTTCAAACTATAGCTAGTTCTCTTAATGCACACGCAAAAGCATGCATTTCTGACCTCACCAGGTAATAGGGCAATTTTATTAGTGATCCCTTTGTTGAATATTAGCTTTTATGTAGAGGGGCAAAAAAAGATACATTATTTCAAATGGGTACCCCCCTCCACACACACTTACACATCTGAAGCTGAGAGAGATCCAGAGAGACCAAAAGCAGTAAGATAATCCAAAGACATATCCCTGAAATGATCTTGAGTAAACTTTTGGAGGCAAAAAATGCTCAAAAACAACCTTATGTCTTCACTGGGTAGAATGTATAGTTGTATAGAAAATGTCAGTGCAGAGGTCTGCAGAAGCCCAGTGTGCGTGCTCGAGTGTGTGTGTGTGTGTGTGTGTGTGTGGTTGGAGATAAGGGGAGGGGGGAGTAGAAACTGTTATTACTTCAACAGAAATAATTTCCTATGTCTTGCATATTCTCCCACTTACCATGAAATAGACTTTTCCAAGTTACACATCAGCTGTTTGCAGTGTCTAAGAATGCCTGGGCTGTGATTTTTTTTTTCCCAAGCAGGAAACTAGGAAATGAGTCATAAAACATTAATACTGCCTTAAAATAACTTAGGGTAGGGTGATCTCAAGATGAACGGAAGTCCAGCACCAGAGGAAAGCCGCACCTCCAGAGGAGAAATTTCATTACAGAGGACTTGCCCTTTCCCATGGAGTGTTCTCAGTCTGACTTCTTGAAGCTGGGAGGGCTGTGTCATGCTGAGTGGGAATCCTGGCTGCTCCTCTCATCTGTGGAACGGAAACAACTGAAGACGTGAAGCAAACTCACTATTTTAAACAGAGGGATTCTAACACATTGGCTGGTACATGATAAGTGTTTGTAAGCTTTCACAAGCTCCATTAAATTCAGGACGTCACTAATTGGGACAGGTGATAATGTGATAGGCTGAGGTAGCGAGTAGTGGTTAAGGGCGCAGGTTCAGGAGTCGAACAGATCTAGGTCAGAATCCCAGCTTTATTTCTTATTAGCTGTGACCTTGAACGATTTATTTACTTTCTCTCAGTCTGTTTTCTCATCTTTTAAACTGGGACAATAATACCTAATTATATAGTAGTTTTGAGGATTAAATGAGATGATGAATGCATAAGAATCCATGATTAAATTATAAAATCATGTTACCTTTTATATTTAAATTATCCTAAGCCTTCATGTTACTGGTTTTAAGAAGTCCAATTTTCCACTGAATCCCCCTTCCTCAAGTTATTTCTGGGAGTCGTGGATAAAATACTTATACATTCTACAAATTAAAGATTTCTGCTCCAGATATCTCCTGTAACCTGATGCCATTGTATAATTTACTTCTTTGGATTTGAATTAGTTAGAATAAAGCCACAGCGCACCCATATAGTTAGTGTCTTTGTGTGAATCAGCAAAAGGTGCTCGCTCTAGACAGGGCCACGCATTCGTGAGCAGACGAGAACTTTGGATACATCAGAAAATGATGCCCTCCTTCTCCAAGGGGACTCAGTCCCATACCAGGGTCCATGGTTTGCCAAAGGAAGCTCAGGCTGGATTTTGGCCCTCCACCCCTACCTCTTTCCTTCCTTCCTCAGCCAGATGCTTTTGGGCAATAAAAAACCCCCAATACAACCATGAGCAACAAGCTTGGGTAGTGTTTAGCTGCATGTAACAGAAAATCTCAAAGCAACACTGGCTTAAATAACATAAAATGTTTATTTCCTGTTCATGTAAAAGGAGGTAGGCCTCCCAGGGTTGATCTTACTGCTTTGTCATGTCATTAGAGAGCTAGTTCTTTTTTTTTTTTTCTTTGTCTTTTCTGCTCCACTATCCTAAGTATGTGATTTTCATTTTCAAGGCCATGTAATGGCCCATGATAACTGTAGAGCTTATGCTAACTTATCCAAGTTCTAAGTAGCAGGGAAGAGGAATGGATGGAAATGGGCCTGCCCTATGCACAAAAGGAGTTTTTGCTGGGTGCAAGGTTATATGGTGATTCTATTATTGAGGAAGAAGGGGAAATGGATGTTGGGTATAGGCAACTGATAATTTCTCGTAAGACTTTTCTCACTTCCAGTTTTATTCTGCTTTAAATATGAATCCAGTCACTCTCTTACTATTTATTACCAACCCCTCTCCCAACTCAAAATTGCTGACTCAGATTTAATAAAATTTAATTGAATGCAGGGAGGAATCAAAAAACAATACTGCAGGTGCTGAAGGCAATTAAACTCATGGGTTCTAGAGTTAGATTGTCTGGGTCCAAACACTGATTAAGTTCTTAGCTTAAAACCTTGGGCAGCTTTCTCCCTAACATTTCTGGGGATCTGATTTTCTCATCTGCAAAATAATAGAGTTGTTATGAGTACTGAATGAGATACTATACATATAGGAGTCCACTTATATAAGTTACTTAGGTTAGCAAAATCATAGAGACAAAAATTAGGAGGGAATGGGGAATTATTGTTTAATGGGTACAGAGCTTTAGTTTTACAGGTTGAAAAGAATTCTGGAGATGAATAGTCACGATGGGTGAACAATGTCCTTAACACCACTAAATTATACCCTTAAAATGGTGAAGATAGTAGGTTTTATGTGTATTTTACCAAAATTCTAAAAGATGGGGGAGCATTATTGTAACGATTACATGATGTGGTAATTGCTTACTCTTCTATAGTGCTTACTATGCACCACTCTTCTAATCCTTTCAAATACCTATCAACCCAGCCCTCTCAATAACACTATACACTATATCATGTCCCATCTACCTGTGAGGAAAAAAGTAGGCACAAAGGAAGTGACATACTTAAAGTCATATAGAAACGGAGGAGGCAGGATTCAAATCCAGGGAAGCTGGCCGCATAATTTACGTTCTCAATTGCTCTACTATATTGCTTCTCAAAGATGAAGTAAAAACCAAAGGAGACAAGTTTATGCACATTTTGACTGAACCTACAAAGCAAAAATTTCTCTGCAGCAGAGGGGAGAAATGGGAGTAATAAACCAAAAAATATTAGTGGTGATTATATTAGTAACCTGTTTCTTCATGACTGGCTTATTTTACTTAGCATAAGGTCCCAAAGTTAATCTACATGGTAGCATATGCCAATGTTTCCTTTTGTTAAGGCTAAAACTGTTCCATTGTATGTGTGTAGACATTTCATCTCGCTTATCTATTGATTTGCTGCTGGACACTTAGGTTACTTCCATGTCTTAGCTATTGTGAATAATGCTGCCATAAACATGGGTGTACAATTATCTTTCTGAGATCTACTTTCAATTCCTTTGTGCATGTATATACCCAGAAGTGGAATTGCTGAATCATATAATTCTATTTTTATTTTCTTTAGAAACTACCATACAGTTTTTTTACAGTGGCTGGACCATTTTGTATTCCCATCAATAGTGCACAGGGGTTCCAATTTTTCCACATCCTTATCAACCCTTTTTATTTTCTGTTTTTCCAAAATTATTATTATTATTATTGTAGTCATTCTGATCGGTATGAGGTGGCATCTCATTGTAGGTTTGATTTGCACTTCCCTAATGAATAATGATGTTGAGCATCTTTTCATATGCTTATTGGCCATTTATATACCTTTAGAGAAATTCAAGTCCTTTGCCTATTATTGAATATGGTTATTTGGTATTTTTTCTGTTAATATTGCTGAATTTTAGGAGTTTCCTATATATTCTGGATATCAATGCCTTACCAGATATATGATTTGCAAATATTTAGTCCATTCAGTGTGCTGCCTTCTTTACTCTGTTACAGTTCTTTGATGCACACAAGTTTTTAATTTGTATGGAGCCTGATTATCTATTTTTTTTTTGTTACCTATGTCTTTGGCCATACCCCAAAAAGTAGTTACCAATCCAATGTCATGAAGCTTTTGCCCTGTATTTTCTCCTAGCAGTTTCATAGTTTTCGGTCTTATACTTAAGTAGTTTCTGGTCTTACACTTAGGTGAAGGTCCGTTTTGAGTTAATTTTGTATATTGTGTTTTGGTGTAGAGGCTCATCTTTGTTCTTTTGCATGTGGATATACAGTTGTTCCAGCACCATTTGTTGAATGGTCTTGGCACCCTTGCTGAAAATCATTTGACTATATACGTGAGGACACATTTCTGGACCTTATTCTCTTCCACTGGTCTGTACGTCTGTCCTTATGCCATTACTGCATTATTTTGATTACTGTAGCTTTGTAGTAATTTTTGGAATCAGGAAGTGTGAGTCTTCCAGCTTTGTTCTTTTTCAGGATTATTTTGGCTATTTGGGGACAGTTCCTTGAGATTCCGTGTGAACTTTAGAATGCATTTTTCTACTTCTACAAAAAAACATTATTGGGATTTTGATAGAGATTATATTAAATCTGGAGATTGCTTTTGGTAGTTTAGACATCTTAACAATGTTAAGCCTCCTAATTCATGAACATGGGATGTCTTTCCATTTCTTTATGATTTTAATTTCTTTCAGAAATATTTTATAGTTTTCATTGTACAAGTCTTTCACTTCTTGGTTAATTTGTAAGGATTTTATTCTCTTGATGCTACTGTAAATGAAATTGTTTTCTTAATTTTCATTTTAGATTGTTTATTGCTAACATATAGAAATGCTATTGATTTTTGTGTGTCAACTATGAATTAATTTATTAGCTCTAAGGAGATTTTTTTTGTGTGTGTGGATTATTTAGAGTTTCCTACATATAAGACCATGTCATCTGCAAAGAGATCATTTTACTTATTTTTTACTATTTGGGTGCCTTTTTTTTCCTTACCTAATTATTCTGGCTAGAACTTCCCATACTATGTTGAATAGAAGTGGTGAAAGTAGGCATCTTGCCTTGTTTCTGTTCTTAAAGAAAAAGCTTTCAGTCTTTCACCATTGAGTAAAATAATCACTGTGGGTTTTTCATACATGGCTTTTATTATGTTGAAATAGTTTCCTCCTATTTCTAGATTTTTCAGTGTTTTATCACGAAAGGGTATTGAATTTCTCTATCAATTGAGATGATGATATGTATTTTTCATTACTCTGTTAATGTGATATGTTACATTTATCAATTTCCTGTATTGAGTAATCCTTGAATTTCAGAAACAAATACACACACTCATGGTGTACACTCTTTTAAAGATGCTGCTGAATTGGATTTGCTGGTATTTTGTTGATGTTATACACCAATGCTAGCTTCAGTGTCTATAAGGAATGTTAATTGATAGTTTTATTTTTTCTTGTAGTATATTTGCCTGGATTTGGTATCTGGGGAATCCTGGCTTCCTAAAGTTTTCCTTTTTCTTCATATTTTGGAAAAATTTGAGGAGGACTAGTGTTAGTTCATTTTTAAGTGGTAGAGTTATCAACCTCAGTGAAGTTATTGACCCCAGAGCTCTGGAGTTGATATGGAGTCGCCAGGTTATGTCTGATTACTTATTAAATATCTTCACTAGTTATAGGTATTTTCAAACTTTCCACGTTTTTGTGGTTTAGTTTTGGTAAGTTTTGTGTTTTAAGGAATTTTTACACTTTAGGTGATCCAATTTGTTGGTATACAATTATTCAGTATTCTCTTATAACCGTTTTTATTTCTGTAGAATTATTAGAAATGTCTCACTTTTATTTCTCATTTTAATAATTGAGTATTTTCTCAAATTATTCCATATAATTTGGAATAATTGTAGCCCATATAGCTAAATTTTAGTCAATTGGTTGATCTTTTTAAAGAAGAAACTTTTGGGTTTGTTGATTTTTTCTATTATTATCTATTCTCTATTTTACTTACCTCTGCTCCAATCTTTATTACTTCCTTCCTTCTGTTAGCTTTGGGTTTAGTTTGTTTTTCTAGTTAGTTAGTTTTAGCTTTGGGGTTAGTAGTTTTTCTAGTTTCTTAAGCTGTAAAATTAAGTTGTTGATTTGATATCTTCCTTGTCTTTGTGTGTGTGTGTGTCTCTTCTTGAATCTTTGTAGTAGCAGGCCGGCATGCGATGTGAATCTGGAGAGCTCCTAGTGAGTTCTGAGAGATCTCAGGCATTAATTTTAGTTGAGCTTTGCTGTATCAAAGCTCACAATTGTATTAAATTCCAGACAGAAGGGATGGTAGTCCCAGACACCTGGGAATCAAGACACCTGAGTGTAAGTTTTGGTGCTGCTGCTTAACAGCTGGGTGACCTTGAGCAAAGTCAATACTCATTATCCTCAATAATAAATATATGAGGGAACAGTTTTCACCTTATAAGGGATATAGTGGTGATTTAATAAAATATCTTTTGTCAAAGTAAAAATATTAACAGAGTTATTATTTCTAGAACTGTAAGCTTCTTAGAGGCAGAGAACTGTGCCTTTTCCTTCTTCTAATGAATAAATTCCATAGTAGCTATGACTGTGCTTAAATTACATATAGGGGCCATGTACCTTTTCCATTTAGCACATAATGGACACTCAGCAAATGTCAATTGAATGAATGAGCTAATTACTCTTACCTCGAATGGTGACTTGTGTGACCTTTGACAAGTCATTTGCCACCTGGATCCCTCCATGCTGCCTGTCATAGTGCTGCTCCTTCATCACCAGGAATTCCTTCAGGGGTCAGTTCTTCCCTGAGCAAAGCCACAGCAGCACTAATATTTGCCATTATAATGGGAGAGGCCCCAGGACTCCACTAGAAGCTTTTCCCACTGGGGATGGCTGAGAAGTAGGAGATAAACAAGCAAAATAAGTAGCCTTAGCTCATCTCAGCATTTCATCTGCTTCTTGTCATCGGTCCTGCCTCCCTCACACGCACTCAGACAACCCCCCACCCGCACACCCGTCTGCTGTCCTCTATCCAGAAAGACACACATGCACATCCCAAGGATCATGATAGGGCTGGAATCCAAAGCCTTCTCTTATCTGAAATTCACTCTGCACTTGCCACTTGGCAGAGCCTACAAACAACTCAGAGGGTGTTTTCATAGTCAACACTAAAAAAAATCACCACGTGGCTAATAAAGTTTTCCTTATTGTTGTAACTATTGGCAAAGGCAAGTGCCTGGGGAGATTGTCTAAAAAGCTTCACTAGGCTGCAAGAATATTTTTGATAGAATTTCAACAGCTCCTGACTGTCAACTTCACTATGTGGCTTTTAAAAGTCATCCCTTGTCCCTCCCTAATTGGTCCTCAAACTCATGAAAACACTGAGGTCAGTTGTTGAGAATATGAATTTTTCCGAGTAATTAGCAGGTAGGATTACTAGGTAGCAGGCAGTGTTTGCTTGTAATCTGTCAATAGGGGCTGCAGTGGGGGTAATTGTCATCTTGAGCAGCCTTCCAACCATGTCTAATTTAAAGTGTCAATAGAGAGTTTATTTCTGTGTTTCATTCCTACTGCCAGGTTGTGAGCTTTCCCTTGAGAATCCAGTCTCAAAGTCAGACAGATATTTGGAACATGTGAATTTCAAGGAAAAAAATGTCCCCAGAAACCCAAAATATGTGAAAGCAATTAGGCATCATTCCTCTACCCACATAATTTGGACAGGCTATATCAACCTATATATTCAAGACAGATACACAATATTGGACAGTTAGCCTTTTACAAAGCTGCAAAGTTATACTTTGCCGACTAGATGGGGGCAATAGTTGGTGCAGATGAGGATCTTCTAACACTCACTAACGCATGCTCAGTTGTGTGAGTGGCTGCTATTGCTGCTAACCTGCTTGCTGTTGACTTACATTTTCTCTTTCAACTCCTCATTGAACTGTTTTCCAGTTCAGGATAGATTTGCCAAAATGACAGACCTATGTTACATACAGAGTGTGCCTAGATTTACAGAACACCAGTTCAGAAACACATTTTTTAATCAGCAGAGTATGGTCTTGGCTGACTTAAAGTTTTGTGACTGCTCTTGGGATCGGTTTTAGGTAGGGCTGCTTTGAGGTCTAGCTGACTGCTTCCTTCTCGTGGAATACCTTCCCTCCTTGAGGTTCCCTTGACCGGAGAAAATCATTCCTTGTTTTATATTTAAAGATGGGATCCCACTTTCTTCCTTTCATTCTTTCCCTTCTTTTCCCCCCTCTTTCTTCTGACTCATGTATAAAACCAAGATATTGGGTTCCAGAGTCCACATGCTGATTCACAGATGGCTTTTAGGGATACTTTTTTTCTTGCCTTTGGAATTATTTAGGTAATGTGCTTTATTTTTCAATATAGGATTAAAAAAACATCCTAAATGGACATCAGTGGAATATGGTACCTAACGATTTCTTCAGGTAGAGCAATCAATGTGGTTTGGTAACGCTAGTGAACTAAACACAAATTTTACAATGAGGTTTTTCTTGGACTTGCTTTCTGAGAATTTCATTTAAAGTTGAATTCTAAAGTGCTGCTGATACAACAGCTGGTATTCAGCATTTGTTTTGAATTTGTATCTAATCAAGATAAATAGATTCTCTTTATAAGTAAAAGAAAAACTGGTATGGGGGGAAAAAGTAATGTGCTTGTCACCAATACATTCGGTTAATATATTTTAACTTTATTTTTTTAAGATTTTTATTTATTTTTAAAGAGAGGCAAAGAGAAGGAGAAAGAGAGGAAGAGAAACATCAACCTCTAAGAGAAACATTGATCAGTTGCCTCTCACACTCTCCCAACTGGCGACCTGGCCTACAACCCAGGCATGTGTCCTGACTGGGAAATGAACCAGCAAACTTTCAGTTCACAGGCCAGCACTGAATCCACTGAGCCACACCAGCCAAGGCATATTGTTAACTTTAAATGTGTATAATCACTTCTTTATTGGGAAGGAAACATAAGAGCATGCAAAGAAAAGCATTTTCACGTGGCATATTCATAGGCATTCAGTGTCTAGCAATACTTGGCTTAAGTAGGTCATCACACAAAAAGAGACCAAACTTGAGAAAGCAAGCCCACTGGAAACTTTCCTCTATAACATTCCAGTGATCCCCCTACATCTTCTTTTTCGGACAACCATTAGGAAATACATGGTGATCCCTGTAACTTTTGGTATCAAGAACAGAGCATGGGTTACAAGCCTATCCATGATATAACTAAGCTTTGTTGCATAAGTCCCACACTGACGGGATTTCTGATCAATTCTGATGCAACCTGACAGATGTGTCATAATGTCTAATCCCTTTGAACACCCTTGGATAGTGGAGACTTTAAAAGAGCAAATTGGAAAACATGCTGCTCTGGTACTGAGCTCTTTCTTTCAGTGTCTGTACTGTTTCCAAATGCCTCCCTTCTGCAAAGTACTAGGGGATAGGCAGGGTGTAAATCTAGGCATTCAAATAGTGATAGGAAATCAGGAGCGTAGGTGTTTCCCTATGCTGAGACAATAAAAATGTAAAGAGGTGAAACTAAACGGGCTTGCCTTTCCCCAGTTCAAATCCCAGGGCTCTACCATTGTGATGAGAAGGCCTCCATCAGAGGGCCCATGCAGGGGCAGCATGCTTGCCTACCTGTGTTAAGGAAATGCCTTCTGGATTAGAGTCTGGGAGGGCCAGAGAATAAAAGTGGGGATACTCTCATGGTGACAGAAATAAGAGCTGCCCCGTAAGAATCCGCCCATACCCACTCCGTGTTTCTGAGCTCTGGTCCACATTTCTGGATTGTATAAAGCCGTGCTCAGAGTGCGGCGCGGTGCCAAATTCCGAGGAGGCCAGGAGGTGCGTTCTTGAAGCTCAGTGACACTCTTGGAATTGCACACAGTTGTGAGGTCTGCTTCTCAGACATTTGGACAACTGCCACGAGGCAGGGAGGGAGGAAATTGGGCCGGTTTGCATTCTGTTACAGACCAGGCTTTTGGATGACAGGATTCTTTCCAATCAAAATGCCATGGATTACTCCCTGCTGTGAGCTAATAGGGTGCTAATTAGCATATTTCATTTATTTACTTAACTGGGATGGAAACCATTGGGCACGTGGCCCACTTAGAATGGTTTCCCAGGGAAGCCATGAACTGCTCTAAGCACTACCTCCTCGAATTAAGGAAATCAGTTTGCAGAAGCACAATACCAGGCCCTCTCAGGCCACCCAGCCCACCTTTCTTTCCTTCACAACCCCCACCCCCATCCCCGCCAGCCAAAAGCACACACAGAGCATGCACTGGGGCTGGAGTCTAATCTGGTCTCACTTCAATAAGAATCTGAAATGAGAAATGAAATTGCATGGACATTTCCAGTAGTTCATCTCCATGGATGGTTTTTGGCAACCGCACGGACTCCCCTGACTTTCTGCTTCACCCGCAGTAACGACTCTTGGGCATCAGAGGAAGCAGAGGCCTCTCCTGATCTCTCCCTCACTCTCTCTTTCAGAGGGAGAGCCAGTGTGGATGGCTGCTGGACTCCAGGCCCTCTCTGGAGGAATCTTAAAACACCTGTTTGCCATGGTTTCCTCCTTCCTTAGGGAAGAACTCACTTTATAATTCTCATGCCAGACTCAAGTACTTTTCAGTTCTTGGGGGTTTTGTGTCTGTTAATCTCCCCAATGGCATATTTTCAGTTTGTTCAGGGGAAAACTATTAACAAGGTGCAATGAAAACAAAGCAGCTCAAACCCACTAAGCAAAGAGGAATGGATTCCAATCTCAAACTGTTCCCGTGGTGGGAGGCTCATTGTGCTAAGCAGAAATACCAAAGGCCCAAGATGCAGGCAGCCAGTGCTCTTTGAAGAACTCTGCTGAGTGGGCAAAGGAACACAAAATGCAACCTCACGCAGTAGGAGTGTTTTTCAATAACTTGGTGGGAATATGTGTAAAGGGTCTTGTGGTGTTTCTGCATAAACTTTCATTTACCAAGGACTCAATGAATGGCGCTATGATCTGCCCATTTTTTCTGAGCTTAAGAATCTTAAAGTCATCATAAATGTTTCTGTTAACCCAATCAATCAAGGAGTCTTGTCATTTTTACTTTCTGGATGCTTCTCTTTGCTGCTTTCCATTGTCACTGCCTAGTTCAGGTTTGGGTCACCTGTCACCCAGACACTTGCTACCCAGAACATGCTTGGAGGACTGGAGGATTGGCTTCACCTGGGAGTTTGTTAGAAATTCGGAATGCAGTGACTCCCTCAGCCCCAGGAAAAGTCAGAATTTGCATTTTAACGAGCTCCCCAGGTGATCTGCCTGCACATTAATAATTGAGGATCACTGGGCTAGGCGACACAAGCTGACACCTAGTATACTTCTGCCATCCATTTCCTGTGTCAACAGCCTCCGCATACCTTGCTTCCTGGCACATAGATCTGATTATGTCACTCTCTGCTTAAAATTTTTTCAGACCTCTCTATTATCTACTGAATAAAATCTTATAGCAGATGTGATATTTTCAGTCTGTCATGTCAGGTAGCCCCAAGATATAACTTCATTTTTGTATATAGAACTTAGTTTCTATGTCAGATTTTTTTTATGCTCTAATGGTGAACATTTGTTCTAGTCAATTCTAGACAACCCCAGTCACTTCAAGTTTTTCTCAGTCATTTTACATTTCAACTCAGTTCACTGGAATTTGCCATTTTTTACTTCTCACCTAATTTTCCCTGCATTAGAATTCTCAGGGACTGACACTGTGTTATGGCCTCACCTGGAAATTAATTGGCCGTCCACTGGGGTTGTCCAAGTTGGAGCAGGTCTTCTGGCATAGTCATGGCTACGTGCTGGTGGTCACCCAGCAGCTAGGGCCCCCTATTTCCAGACTGCCCCCAAATTTATGGTCTTCGCTGCTTTCTCTAGTGGCATTACTTTGGGACAACCGTCACCTTTGGGCCAGCTGAATTTCTCTCTTTTTCAGTTAATTTATGAACCCATCTTGTGGGATAGAAAGATTCTCATGCTTTCAGTAGCTGAGACAGACGCAGCGGGGCTGCTGAGACCCCCTGTGACACAGACACTCCTACCTCGGCCTCTGTTATCCTCCAGCTTCCTGGGTGTCTGGGAGCCTGAGGTGGTTTATTCCAGTTTTGAACTCCTCTTTTCAGTTCTTCAGCCACCCAAAGCTTTGCACTGTGCTGACTGGAACCTTCATCAACTGGAATAACAGCCTTCTATCTTCAATCTTTTCACAGAACATATCCTTTCCTGTCACCTAAACTGTGTACATGCTTACCATAAATAAATAAACTAATGACAATCTACTATATACTTATGGAATGCTCTGTGCGTTACAAAGTTCTTTAAAATTCTCCCCCTTCCCTCAACTCATTCAATTCACATAGTATCCCTGTGTGGTAGGAGAGGTAGACATCCCAGGATATCATCTCCAAATGAAAAAAAAAAAACAACCTATTTCAGAGATGTTAAATACCTTTGCTGGAATCACCTGAGGCCTGGAAAGTAGAACAAAAAATAACCTTGAGGACTTCTGACTGTGGACTTACCAATATTTCTTGCAATATAAGATACAGAAAACTAATTTCTAGTTCTTCTACCCAACTCACCTGGTTTTTATGCTGATCACTTTGATTCTCTGCATCCCTGCCAATCACGTTGTAAAATGCGTATGAGAATGATACACTCTGCCAGGTAATTGTGATGTGCTTTGAGCCCCCTGGGAGAGAAGAAAACTATAGGTGGCATTTCCATTTCTCAGTTTGTCATATTTTGCTCAGAAATTTTCTCCCACTTTATTTTTACACATCTTATTTTACCTCTTACATTCTAGGCAACCTGTTGGGCGAGGACTCATTCCATACCTTCTTTACATCTTTGAGGTAATTAGTGCAGTATGAGGTAGATCGTTGGTACCTAGCAAATGCATATTAAGTGAATAAATAAATAGAATCCTACTCCCATACTTGCTGAGCCATATGAAATGCTCTATATCTCTGTAAAGTTTGTGATGTATCTTGTTGCTTTAGTCAAAAGTGTCTTAAATTTAATATCACATGCTGTTTCTTAATTTAAACCACTGATACTTGACTTCAGTGTTCCAGCTGTATCCAGCCAGAGGGTAATAACACTAAGTGTTCTTGTTGAGGGCAACAGCCTTCCACATGAAAGAGCTGAACAGTTTCATGTATTAAGCAATGACTTATTTTTCTCTCATTCAGGAATTTCTTAGTTCATGTGTTAGCACACAACTTAATCAATGAATTTACTTATTCACTGATTAATAAAGCCTAAGACCTTCTTGGTTGGTGCCAAATGATGTTCTCTCTTTAAAAAAAACAAACAAAAAGAAAAACCTTACCATATTCTAGCATTTAGATACATTTTATATTTTCCTGATTAGATTTGAAGTTCTTTTAAGAGCAGAAACAGTATATTGCTTCCTTCTATGGCCTGCAAAATGCCATATATAATTGTTCAGTAACTATTTGAATTTTGTTAACTAAAATAATAAAACATTTTAGTTTTATTTTTGAACATGAGAGATTATTTCTTCATGGAAATATTACATAAACTATTAATATTTTAATGTTATAGCTGATTTCTCCCCCTAAAGTTTCATACTAATAATTCAGCTCTCCAAAAACATCAGTGGATATGCTATTTGCAAGAATACTACAGAAAGAATGGAAAGAAGAGTCTGATATTTTTTCTTGGTGCCACACTGATCTGAGCTTGAGTAATAGAGAGAATTTATGATTCTCTCAGAGTTGCTGTTCACATACTAATACAATTATTTACATACCTTTCATTGTCAGGACCTTGAATCATAAATGTATCCATGTCTGCTATCCATTCTGCTCCTCTGATTGTCCACCTGCTTTTTACTGGAAAAATAGCTATGGCTTTTATGAACTGGTAAGAAGTAGTCTGATTGAAGACCCAAATCAAGAAAATGTTCCCCTATAGAGAAAAAACAACCATTTAAACTAGACATCATCAGCTAGGAAATACATAAAACCCAGTGAATACTTTTTTAAAAAATTGACTGGGATCACACTGTCAATAGTAAGGAACACATTGAATAGCAGGTGAGACTACCTTCTATATTTTATAGAAATAAGATAGGATATATCATGGAAAATAGAAGCCAAAATAGTGTAGCTGTTGAGAGTATCAAAGTAGCTTGAGAGTACAAACACCCTGGGGTTCCCTAATGTACCAAGAGTTAAGGCCTAAAAAGAAATGATGTGAAAGTAGGAGTCCAACTTGGGTCTGGTTCTCTAGACTACATCCTTTCCAAAGACCCAAATATTATAATGAGTCAAGACATCTCTGTGTATCTTGTTATGGACTGAATTTTGTGTCCTCCCAAATTTATACGTTAAAACCCTACCCCCCACTCCCTGAAAATGTGATGATATTAGGAGGTAGTGTCTTTGTGAGGCCATTAGGATTAGATGAGGTTATGAGGGTGGAGCCTCATGATCGAGATTAGTGCTCTTAAAACAGTCAGGAGAGCTGGCTTCCTCTCCCTGCTCTCTGCTGTGGAGGATACAGTGAAAAGTTGGCCATCTGCAACTCAGTAGAGGGCCCTCACTAGGACTTGACCATGTTGGCACCCTGACCTCAGACTTCTAGCTTCTGCAAAGCAAATCTTCTTTTGTTTATAAACCACCCAGTCTATTGTCCTTTGTTCTAGCAGCCTGAATGAACCAAGACACTAACACTTCTTTCCTTAGGGTTCCTGTTTTAAGTAGAATATAGCAAGCAGCATATATGAGGAAGATGTTCAGGGGGAAAAAAGCACCTGTACTTGGAAATTCAAAAACATTGACAAAAAACATGTACATCTCTCCCCAGCACCTTGCTAGGGTTTAATGTTGTGAATGGGTTTAAAGAAAGTCAAACCATCTCTCTGGGAACATCCTATCCAGGAACTTCTGTTAAATGATGATGCCATGTCTTGGCCTTCTCGAAGATTTCCTAAAGGTCATTCTGAGGAAGTGTTATTCCCTACTATATGTAATATAGGAGTGAAGGGAGGGGGTCATATGGCTGTAAGTTATAGTTTCTGTTAAAGGATGTGTTGTGGTTTGAGAAGTATAGTGAGTTACATAAGCCAGAGACATGGCCAGGTTTGCTATCTGCAGGAATTGGGTTGTGGAGTTATTCTTCAAGGATCCAATTTATAATGATTGATTGTTAGTCTGAGGATGGTGAGCAGTGCCTGGGTAAATCAAAACTTGGAAAAATTTCAAGTTTCCCATAAGAACTTAAAGACCTTGCAGGAGCTGCAGTTGAATTTTCTGTAGCATGCCAGTTCACAGAAGCAGAAAATCTCTTCATTAAATAAGGGTGACTGTGGTAGGTTGGTGAAGATAGAATCTCTCTCATATTCTTGTTTCCAAAATAAGGTTGTTATAAACTATTTTGGAGTACCTGATACGTGTGAAATAGAAAGTGAAACATGCTCAAAAAATGATGACCCCTGCACCAAGGATTTCAAGACAATCTCACCTGCCACAGTCTTACAGCCTGCAATGGGATAAGCCAAGAGACAATATCAGATGGTCAAGAGTGAGATACCCAAAAGAATACCAACACAAAGGGAAATAGAGGTTCCAGATACTGAGATTCTCCAGGCCCACCTGACCATTGGAGAGTGAATGTCATTGGGTAAAGAAAAATAAGATCTTCCTTCTGTGGCTTTTGGGCCAAACCAGAAAACATAAAATTGCTAGAGAAAATTGTTCATAACAGTGAACAGGAAGTGGCTAGAAGACAGAGACTAATAAACCCTGGAATGAGTAGGTGTTTTGGTGGCTCTGGTGTCACTTACTTCACAACTAATGACATCTGGGGAAGAACTCCCTCCCCAGACCTTTTGGTGGACAGATTATGTGCCATAACTATACCTTAGCATTTTCAAATGCACGTATCTTAGAGTTGACCTAGAGGTGATGGCATCAGGTAGTTGATAAAGTCCTAAGCTCATGAGGTATCAGGTAGACACAGCATGTTAGCATAACATCAGGCCATGTCTCCTTGGTTTGACCATTTGAAAAGATGTTCAGTGAGAGCTGGATAAGGTAAATGTAAAAGCTTACCTTTTACTCATCACCAGATGAGGTTGTAGGGTGTCTAATTTGTGAAGACTTTGTAAAGACTGTATCTGTTGAGAGCTGGTAATGTTCTTAGACAGGTAACATACACATGGATAACTGGGTTTTCCTGGCAGAAGTAAAACATCCTATTCTTTAGAAAAGATCTGGGATCTCTATAGGGTGAGTGGAAAGCTTGAAGTCCTCTTCCTTTGAGTTGATGTCTGCATACTTATGCAATACCTTATACTTAGGCTTGGAAAGAAACAAAGACATAAAAAAATAAAGCCTTCATTATTTATATAATCATATTTGCAATATGTGGCTGACTCTTCAAGTTTATTGTTAAAGAAAACTACCTAAGAATTCATGTAAATTGGCATTAGAATAGATGGAACTCAGGGCCCAGCAGGAGAGGCAGGCAATGCCGGCAGTTTGTGGAAATACGGGTCATGGGAATCATATGACCTGGAAACAGAGGGGTGTATGTGTGCAGCAGGTAATAGAAAGCGCTAGTTTCTTGCCATGCCCAGCTAGAGGGCAATGGTTTCTCGGCAAAGAGAAAGGGGCTTAGGGCAGAGTAGGAAGTTGGTAAAATGGCTTAGAATTTAGTCTTTACATCTGCTGCTCTGACTGTGACTATTCATCTCTGATGCAGCAGTAGTCAGCTGGCCAATGTGCACACCATTTCCCCTTCTGGTTGCTAAGGGATGGACGGTGGCAGGGCTCGAGCTGGCGACTTTCTACTTGGGTGGCTGGCGCTTCACTGGAGAGGTCATCTATGGATGATGGTGGCCTTCCCGTTGCAGTAAAGGAATAGCTGTCTCATCTGAAGGCACATCTCATTCTCAGGCATTAATCATTATGGGTCTGAGTAGCTAACAGAGGTTTTTCTGTCTCTAGGTCATGGTGGGGGGCAGGTTTTGATAGCCTGATCTGCTAGTTCCTAAAGATCTTGATATCAAAGCTTGGGGTTTCTACATATTTTATTTTACTGGACTATTGAGTACGTGAAGGAGGGTTTCTAGAAGAGGTGGGCAACATTCACACTCCCCTTGGGTCCTGCCAGTATATCCTGGGCTCTCTTTTGCCAGGCAGGCCACAATATATATTGCTCAGTACTGCAATGCATGAATGGTTTTGACGCAGAAAAAGGCCTCACGCCTCTGTCGTCAGTCTCCTCTGCCTCCTGGAAGGGCCAGCACTCCACTGCCTGCTAAACACCCTCACACGCTGCACATGCTGCATTCAAACCTGGGATTTAGTGTATGCATACTTTGTTTTATTGTGCCTCACTCTATTGCATTTTACAAATATTGCATTTCTTAAAAATAAATTACAGGTAAGACCTTCCACCAGCAAAAAGATAGTTGTTCTCTGAAGGCTCCAATGACGGTTAGTGTTTTTTAGCACTAAAGTATTGTTTAATTAAGGTATGTAAATTTTTTAGACATAATGCTATTGCACACTTAATAGATGATAGTTTAGTGTAAACATAACTTTTAGAAGCACTGAAAAACAAAAAAAATTGTGTGACTTGCTTTATTGGGATATTTGCTTAATTTCGGTGGTCTGGAACCGAACATGCAGTATGTCTGAGGTATGCCTGTATCAAAATGGCTAAAAAGTTAGGGGCAATTACTGGCTCAGGCAACTTAAAAGGGACAAACAGGATGTGTTTGAAATAAGGTTGTATACAATGCATCAACGTTTTCTCCAAACATCTGGTTTTGTTGTTGTTTTCCTAACTTACAATGTTAGCTTTATGCCAACTCAGGCAGACTGAAACCGACTTTGAACAGATCCTGAGGCATATGCTTTTTCTTCTATACCCAGCAGGAAGTGAAAACACCTTTCCTTTCCCAGAAGCCCTAGAAACCATGTCCTGTTGTCTTATTAGCCCAAATGGTTTGGTGCCCATTCTGGACCCAGTCATTGTAGCCAGGTAGATGAGCATCACTGGTAGGATTAAGTTAATCAGGACTTGTTATAAGTATTTAAACCACTCATTATTTTTGCTATTTTAAAATAAAATATATAGATAAATGAATTCATCATTTTAGAATAGTTGGATTATTCTCAAGTGGAATAAAAAAGAAATTTTAGTTTTTTATTAATTCTATGAAACACTAGGTAGGCATAGAAGACTTGCCAGTTTGGTCAAATTAGATTATAAAAAATACATTGTGGATGAAGTTGGCTGAAACCACCTTCTTTGAAGATTTTTGCTTTATCTTTAAGTAGATGCCTGGTCTGCCAGATATGATCTATGTGAAGTCCTGCTTTGATACAGGAGGATGAAATGGATAAAGCCTCAAAATCCTTTGGTCTCCATAATACTAGGAAAATGCATAAGAAATAGTCGACATTCCTCCCATCGCAAAGCAAATGGTAATGCCACACACTTGAAACATAATGTCTTAGCCTTCCAGATTGCTATAGCAAAATACTACAGATGCAGAAGCTTATAAACAACAGAAATTTATTTCTCACAGTCCTGGGAAGACGAAAATTAAGACGCCACATGGCTAGGTTCTGGTGAGGGTCCTCTTCCTGGTTCACAGCCACGCCTCTTGCTCTGTCTGTAGGGGGTGAAAGTGGGAGGGGTTTCTCTGCAGCCTCTTTTATACCGCACCAAGCCATTCATTAGGGCTCCACTCCATGACCTAAGGCTTCCAAAGCCTGCACCTCTCAATATCATTACCTTTGGAAGTTAGGATTTCAACATATACATTTTGAGAACACACTTTCTGACCAAAGCACATATCTTTTTTTCTTATTAAATGATGTGATATTACAGCCTAAGGAGTAGAAAAGCAGGGTTTGGGAATCTAGAAGGAAGTGGTTTCTGATCTCTGCTCAGCTATATATAAGCTGAGTTACTTTGGTTGAATCATTTCACCACTCTATGCCTGTTTCCTCACCTGTAAAGTGTAGATAATAATACCGTCTTTCTCACTCATCATGTTGCCATGAGTGTCAAACAACATTCATCTTTATGAACTGTAAAGGGCTTTCTGAATGCAAGGCATTCTTATTATTACAATTACTTATTTTACTGCTAAATTTGCCCAGAATAAGTGTATGGTCTTGGCCAAGTACTTAATATCTTTTACTCTCACTTTCTCTTCCACCTCATCTCTGGGATATTTTAATCATATTATTTAATTGTGACTAATGAATAATGCTTGCCCATTGGAGAGAGAGGCAGTGGGCATGCATTTACAATGGTCAGTTTCAGCCAGAAATGCTGAGGGCCAACTATAGCTACATCTCTGACGTAGTTTTGTGGAATTTTAATTATGGTAATTACAATTAGAGTATTTGTTGAGTGCCCTGAGCTAGTTTATTTTTTACATGTAGCCTTGGTTCTATATAAGTTTGCAAGTTAGCTTGTAGACAGTCATTGAGGAAGAATGCACACAACTCAGGGAACTGATGATTTAGCCAGAGACATCCAATTTAGTGGCAATTTCAGGAACAGAACTAACATATCTTGATCTTTACGGAGCAGGATTTGTACTTATTATATTTTTAGTTCTAAAGGAATAACTGAATTAGTGAGAAAATGGCCTCTAAAGCTAATAAAGAAGAGCTGCTTTTGATGGTGGGAGGTTTTGAACTATCTAGATGGATAGGAAAATGAAAGAACAGATCAGAGAATTAGGACCTTGAAACAGTGAACTATTAGGATTGTGAATTAAAGGAATGCTATTTCAGAAGTTTGCCTATGTGTTCACTCTAGACGAGGCTTTTATCTGTTTCTGTTTTCTGACTATCAATGTGAATTTCTTTGGCTGAGATGATGGTGATGATTATGCTGATAACTACTGCACCGACAATAATAGGGAACATTCATTATAGTAGTCCCCTCTTATTCAATTTTGCTTTCCATGGTTTCAGTCACCCAAGGACAAGCATGAACCAAAAATATTAAACAAAAGATTCCAAAAATAAGCAATTCATAAATTTTAAATTGCACACTGTTTGAGTAGCGTGATGAAATCTCGTGTTTTTGAGCTCCATCCTGCCCAGGACGTGAAGCATCCCTGTATCCAGCATGCCCGTGCTGTGTACACTCCCCCTCCCTCAGTCAGTTAGTACTCCTCTTGGTTGTCAGATCGACTGTTGAGGTATCACAGTGCTTGTGTTCCAGTAGCTCTTATTTTACTTAATAATTGCCCCAAAGAGTAGTAATGCTGTCAATTCCAATAGGCCAAAGAGAAGCCGTAAAATGCTTCTTTTAAATAAAAAGGTGAAAGTTCTTGACTTAATAAGGAAAGAAAAAAATTGTGTGCTGAGGTTGCTAAGATCTATAAGGATAAATCTTCTATCTATGAAATTGTGAAGAAGAAAAAAGGAATTCGTGACAGTTTTGCTGTCGCACCTCAAACTGCAAAAGTTATGATCACAGTGTGTGGTAAGTGCTTAGTTAGGATGGAAAAGGCATTAAATTTGTGAGTGGAAGACAAGAACAGAAAATGTGTTTCACTGAGCCTATGTAAAGACTTCAGCAAGGGGTCCCCTGAAGGGAGAGATCATATTTGGGTGACTTTTATTACAGTACATTGTTATAATTATCCCATTTTATTATTAGTTATTATTATTAATCTCTTTCAATGCCCAGTTTATAAGTTAATCTCTGTCATTGGTTTGTACATATAGGAAAAAACATAGCATGTGCAGGGTTTGGTGCAATCTGTAGTTGCAGGCATCCACTTGGGGTCTTTTGGAAGATAATTTCCCTGTGGAGGAGTGAGTACTATACTTGCTTACCATTCTCTGTATGTCCCTAATCAAAATGCTATACATGAATTCTTTCATTTGATCCTCACTATGAACATGTGTTGGGACTATTATTATCTTATCTTTGCACATGAGGAACTTGAGTTACAGAATGGTTAATTATTGCATAGTAAATGGTCAAGAACACGATGAATAATGGACAGAGCTGGAATGCAAACCCATTTAACACTGGAAACACACTTTCCTGGTTGGATACGTTGCGTAGTGCCACCACCAACAATACAAATAACCGACCTACTGATGTTTTCCTACTCTCAGCACATCATCTATTAACTTACTTGATCCGCGTAACAACCATATGCTGTAGGTACTATCATCATAGGCATCTTTTTGATGTGAAAACTGAAGACAAGAGACTAGCTCCAGAGTTTTTGCTCTTAGCTATTACACTATAACAATAATAATGTAAAAAACAGTACTGAAAAACACCTTGAAAATCATAGCAACAGGTTTTTCTTAAGGGATTTTTATAAGCCAGCTGCAAAATGCTTGTCGGCGTCATCTTTATTGTAACTTTATTAGGTATAAATACTTTTCCCCCTCCATTTTATAAAGAATAAAATTGAGGCTCAGAAAAATTAAGAAATTTGCCCATAATCTCATTAATAAAAGTGTTAAAACCTGGGACTCAGAACTTTGGAGACTGATCCAAAGCCCATGATCTGAACTCCAACACTATTTTGAGCCATGTTCTGGGTTTGGGATAGGACATTATGGAATTCTGACTCTTTATGACCATAACATTGGTTCATTCATTCACTCAACAGGTGTTCATTGAGCACCTACAATTATATACCAAGTGGTGTGTACTCATGGTTTCCCTTGTGGGTTGTATAATAGTTCACAATGTTTCTCACACAAAGAGAGCCTCCAGGAATGTGAATAAATGGTGGCAAAGATGTTTAAATAAGTGCAGAGATAGCTGAAAAATGATCATTCTAAATTTGATCTCAGAAAATATTTGAATCAATAGATTCCATTTTAAAACAAAATACTTAATAAGCAGAAGCAAAAAATCCACAGAAATACACATGAGAACTGATCAGCATATCTTGATTAATTTCAAACTGTTCCATAAAGACTCCCCCTCTTCCATCTCTCTCCCCACACCCACCAACCTTATTGCAGTAACTAAATCAGTAAAGAGCCAGTGAAACTACCTGGTACAGTGTTTTGAAAGTATATTGAATATCTCCTCCCACTATTTTATTTGTCTTTTTGCTTTCTGGACCCAATTCAAATGGGTGTGTTGGGGAAGAGCTGGAAAACTTTTCACATGTAACAAAGCAATTCTCAGACCCACAAGATTCAAATCAATTCTGATATTATCTGCCTAGGGATAGTGTCAGATTCTACAGATCAGATAGGAAGCTTGGTCCTACAGGACTACTGCCAATTCAGATTTAGTCACAAACTTAGGCCGATACTATGCTTCTCACCAATGTACTACAGATTTGAGGTCCTAATGACCCCTTCAACTCAGGATGCCAGTTGTAAATCCGGATTTGTTACCTGCACTTCTGACGGACTGGCTATGATTCAGAAGTTCCCATGACCTGTTCCTAGGGGTTGATAAATTTGCCAGAGCAGCTCACAGAAATCAGAGAGGCATTTTACTCACAAGGTCACCAGTTTTTATATGAAAGGACATAACTCAGGAACACCAGGTAGAAGAGGTGCGTCGGGCAGGGTATGGATAAAGGTACAGAGCTTCCATGTCCTCTCCAGGTCTCCATCTGTTCACCAACAAGAAGCTCTCCAAACTCATTCCTTTTGGGTTTTTATCAGCAGCTTTCCTTTCTCCTCTCCCCAGGGGTCAAGGGGTGGAACTAAAAGTTTCATTTCATTTTATTTATTTAAAATTATATTGATTTTTAAAGAGAAGAGAGAGAGAGAGACTCACATGGATTTGCTGTTCCACTTATTTATGCATTCTTTGGTTGATAACTTGTATGTGCCCTGACTTGGGATCAAGCCCACAACCTTGGGGTATGGAGACAATGCTCTAACCAACTAAGCTACCTGGCCACAGCTTGGGACTAAAAGTTTTAGTCCCCCTACTCCTCTCCAGCACATCCATTTGAATCAAGTTGGTTCCATGAGCAATCTGACCCATCCTTAGGCTTTTATCAAAAGTCACCTCATTAACATAACCAAAGACACCTTGAGCACTCTCAACCCTTAGGAATTCCAAGGGTTTTGGGAGCTATGAACCAAGGCCAGATGTGGATGAAGACCACACACACACACACACACACACACACACGCACATTCTCATATATATATATATAAATCACAATATCACAGTCTTTGAACAGGTCCTTATAAGAAAAACAACTATAAAAAGTCAAGATACTAGAATCTCATTGAGTCATTAATAACTATCCAGTGTGTGATCACATTGTAAGGAAATGTCTCCCAGGGTGAGTGAGGCCACTCAGGTTTTTAGGCCTCCATTTGATCCTGTCAGGTTCCAAAAGCAGGGGTGCTATCAGCTTAACCGACTCCACCCTCTCAGGCGTCTGGCATGATGAAGCTAAGAGATAGTATCATCTCTTGCTCTGACCCTCTTTCGAGGTGTCAATGTAATATTGGCTTTCCCCTACTACGCGATGCATTTATTCACATTTTTACCCAGAGCTACTATTTTTCCTTCTATTTATATTAAACTTTCCCACCTTTGGGAGAAACATTAGTGTCGGCCACTGTGCTGGTTATGTCACTGGTGGCAATACTAGTCTAGCGAGTGCCTCCCCCTCAGTCCACTTCTATTCAGTGTGGTGGTAAGGTGGAGTCACACAAGTGCAGAGGTCATGGGCTACTTCAGTACCAGGCTGTAAACCTGCTTTCACTGTTTCCAATTTTGCCAGATTGGGTGGAGGCGCATCCTGCCCTAACAGGCCCTTAGGAACTTCAACATAGATGTTAAAAACACAGTGACAGTTTCTTGCTTAGGAATTATCCTTGTTTCCAGCCCTTGTGGTTGTGGCCCTGGTCCTGTGAAAACTGCATCAGGTAGGGGTAAACAAAACAAGAGTTGAGTTGAGTGGGGAAGGAAGAATACTAGCACCTTCCCCATCTCTTTTCCCCAGATCCACTAGAGAAACAGAGAAATCTCTCTAGTGGGGGCACTTCTTTAGCCCACTCATGTTCATGTTGAGTGTGAACATACTCATGAAGGTGTGTAAGTCAGCCCTTCGTGCTTTCATCCCCTCCATTTTAGACAACCAACGTCTTAATGGCTGGTTTCAATTCTCTGTTAAAACTATTACTTGGAGGAGGATATCTCTTTGCCTATTATTGGACATCACACATGTGTTCTTGGTCTGAAGAAATGAAAATGCCATGTCAGTAAAGGTTCCTCAGAAAGCTGATGGTACTGATCTGTAAAACAGAACAACTCCTTCACCCTATACTCCCTGGTTTCAGTAATTTCTTGGTTGTGGCCTTCCTCCCTGTTGACTACATTTTTGTGACTAATGGTCTTGGATGTACTTTCTGTTGTCTCTGCACAATTTTGCTCTTTCTAGGCAGCTTTGAGGCTAGTGGCCATTGCTCAGACTGCCCCAAATGTGATCTTGGTTTAGCATCAAGCCCCAATTCAGTACATTCTTTCTTTCTTTCTTTTTTTCTTCCAATTCTTCCTTCCTTCCTTCCTTCCTTCCTTCCTTCCTTCCTTCCTTCCTTCCTTCCTCTCTCTCTCTCCCTCTCTCTCGCTCTCTCTCAGAGAGGAGAAAGGAAGGAGAAAGACAGGAAGAGAAACATCAATATGTGGTTGTCTCTTGCGTGTCCTCTACTGGGGGCCCGGCTCGAAACCCAGGCATGTGCCCTGACTGGGAATTGAACTAGCGACCCTTTGGTTCATGGACTGGACTCAATCCACTGAGCCACACCAGCCAGGGCTAATTTTTTAAAATTGTTTATGCTGTTATAGTTGTCCCATATTTTCCCCCTTTGTCCCCCTCCACCCAGCCCACCCTCCACTTCCATAATCAGTCCCTTCACTGTTGTCCATGTCCATGGGTCCCTCATGTATGTTCTTTTACCCATCCCTTCACCTTCTCTCAATCTGTCCCCACCTCCTTCCTCTCCACTTACAGCTGTCAGTCTGTTCCATGTTTCCATCCTTCTGCTTCTATTTTGCTCATTAGTTTATTTTGTTCATTAGATTCCTCTTATAAGTGAGGTCATACAGTCTTGTCTTTCACCAATTGGCCTAGTTCACTTAGCATAATAGTCTCCAGTTCCATCCATGCTTTCGCAAAAGATAGAAATTCCTTCTTTCTTTGTGCTATGTAGTATTCCATTGTGTAAGTAAACCCGAGTTTTTTTAAATCCACTCATCTACTGATGGGCACTTAAGCTGTTTCCAAGTCTTGGCTATTGTAATAGCTCTGCTATGAAGATGGGGTGCATAAATTCTTTCAAGATGGTATTTCAGGATTCTTAAGATATATTCCCAGCAGTGGAATTTCTGGGTTTCATTTTTACTTTTTTGAGGAAATTTCAAATTTTCAAACATGTAGCTACTATTTGCCACAGTGGCTACACCAGTCTGTGTTCCCACCAACAGCGCACTAGGGTTTGTGTTTTTCTACATCCTCACCAGCACTTGTTTGTTGGTTTATTAATGGTAGCCATTCTGACAGAAGTGAAGTGATATCTCATTGTGGTTTTAATTTACATCTCTCTGATGGCTAGTGATGTTGAGCATTTTTTCCTATGTCCATGAGCCATCTCTATGTCCTCCTTGGAAAAGTGTCTGTTAAGTTCCTTTGCCCATTTTTTAATTGGAGTATTTGTCTTCCCAGTGTTGAGTCATATAAGTTCTTTATATGTTTCAGAGATTAAATCCTTGTCCAATGTATTGTTGGCAAATACGTTCTCCCATATGTATAGGACACTGAAGAAAGAAATTGAGGAAGATACAAATAAGTGGAAGCATATACTGTGTTCATGGACTGGAAGAATTTTACATCATTAAAATATCCATACAACCCAAAGCAATGTATAGATTCAATGCAATTCCTATTAGATAGCAATGGCATATTTCAAAGATCCAGAACAAATATTACAAAAATTTATATAGAACCGAAAAAGGCCCTGAATAGCCTCAGTAATTTTGAGAAGGAAGAACCAAGTTGGAGGGATCCCAATACCTGATATCAAACTATACTACAAGGCCACTGTAATCAAAACAGTCTGGTACTGACATAAGAACAGACACATAGATCAATAGAAAAGAATAAAGAGTCCAGAAATAAACCCATGTCTTTATGGTCCATTAATATCTGACAAAGGAGGCAAGAGCATACAATGGAGTAAAGACAATTTCTTCAATAAATGGTGTTGGGAGAACTAGATTGGTACATGCAAAAACATGAAACTAGACCACCAATTTACACCATACAACAGAATAAACTCAAAATGGGTAAAAGACTTAAATGTAAGTCATGACACCATAAAAATCCTGGTGGAAAACAATAAGCAGTGAAATTTCAGATATCTCAAATAGCACTATTTTGCTGATATATCTCCAAGAACAAGGGAAATGAAAAAATAAGCAAATGGGACTACGTCAAATTAAAAAGATTCTGCACAGCTAAAGAAACCATTATCAAAATAAAAGGGCAACCCACTACTATCTTTAACTTTCATTTTAGCTACTACACATAACAATAACCAAAGGATTGAATATTTTGCCTTTTTCGTATTAGTCTTCATTTTCTTATGCATCAGTTGAACAGACTCCCCAGGAGTTGGATCCATCTCTAAATTCCATTGGAAACTTTCACCTTTAGTGACTGACTTCAGTAAACTTTCTGCTCCATTCCATGGGTGACCAGGTGGCCACCTAAGAATTAAAGCCTCCTCATCCTCTACCCTTTAATTCTTTCTCTTCCCAAACCACATGTTTCATGAGCCAGAGCCATTCTAGCAAATCTCACTTCACTGGAACCAACTCTTTTGGTTTTTGGGAGCTGTAAGCAGGATCTGTGGAGAAAGACCAAATATACATGAGCAATATATAAATCATACTACCACAATATGCAAAGTGAGTGCTAATTGGATTAAGCCGCAGTCTTTGGGAGGAAAATGCTAGAAGCAATGAGTGGCAATTATAAGTCAATCACTTTATGATTAAGAGAGGTCACAAGGCATCCTAGCCAAAGTGCCCTTGTGTGATCAGCTTACTGTCTCTCTTCTGTTGGTCTTTTGTTTTCCACCTGCTTGAATGCACTGGATTTTTCATTACAAGGAAACTAATTTTTTTGCAAGGGGTTGATATTTATTCTGTAGGAATAATTCTAGTTGTTTTTCTTCAGAGTCTTAAGAACAAAAATATTCCTAATTGTGCATTAGTTGTACAATTAGGAATATAGAGATTTGTTGAAACTTCTGTAACTAATCAATGCTGGCAGAAATATGGTTTCCTAGCTATAATTTCAAAAATACTGTATTTTCATGGTATAGCACAGTGTTTTCTAAATAATAGGTTTTCAATATATGCTTTTTTATTTGGAATTTAGGATTTTTAGTTGACATATAATTAAAATGCGATAAAATGTACACATCTTGGTTATTCATTTGGTGAGTTTTGACAGTTCCAACCCCGTAAGAGTTACTTCCACACAGACACAAAATGAACATTTTCACCATTTTGAAAGTTTTCTCATGCCTTTTAGTCAATTCCCTCCCCATACCTGAGTTTAACCATTCTTACTTCTAACTCCACAGATTGGTTTTGTGAAAACATGCAGTATATTTTTGCATCAAGATTCTTTTTCTCATCTTTAAGTTTTTGAAATTCATTTGTTTCTTGAGTCTGTACTTCATTATTTTATTTCTATGTAGTATTCCATATTATGAATATAATACAATTTAATTATCCATTATTTTGTTGATGGACATTTCAGTTGTTTCCAGCTTTTGGCTTATTGACAATTGTTTTTGTGGATAAAATTCATATCCTCTTGGTTAAGACCTAGAGTGGAATTCCAGGTTTGGAGGATAAACGTATATTTAACTTTATAAGAAACTGCCAAAGAGCTCTTTAAAATGGTTGTGTCATTTTATATTCCTCCCATATAAAAATTCCAGTTGTTCTATATCTTCATCTACATTTGACATTTTCAATCTTTTAAATTTTACTCATTATAGTGGACTTGAAGTAGTATCATATTGTGGATTTAATTTTATTCTGCTGATATTGAGTGCTGATGGTTGCTTATTGGTCACTTATCTTCCTTTATAGAGTGTCTCAGTCTTTTGGTCTTTTAAAATAGTTGTTTATCTTTTTATTATTGATTTTCATGAGTTCTTTATCTATTCTTTATTTTTATATATTTACTTTATGACTTTTTTAAATTATGCATTCCAAATATTTTTCTCATTTGTGATTTGCTTATTCATTTTCTTAGTGGTGGTTTTTAATAAGCATAAACAATTCACTTGAATGAAGTTGAATTTATCATTTTTTCTTTTATGGTTATAGCTTCTTGTGTCCTGTCCAAGAAATCTTCCTCTAACTCAAGGTTGCAATGATATTCTCTTGTGTCTATGTTTTTTTTAGAAGCTTCATGGTTCTGGGATTTTTGTTTAGGCCCATGACCCAGTTAAAATTAATTTTTCTGTATGGAGCAAAGTTAGGATTCAGGTTTATTATGATTTTGTCATACAGTTATCTGGCTGTTTGAGCACAATTTGTTAAAAAGATGTCTTTGACCCCTTAACTTGGTGCTGTGGTGAAGGATCACTTGTCCTCATATGTGAGGTTCTATATCTTGACTCACTGTTCCATTGACTCGATATTCTGTATTTGTACCACACTGTCTTGATTATTGTGATTTATAATAAGTCTTAGGATCAGGTAATGTAAGTTCTTCAAGTTATTCTTCTTCTGAATGTTATTTATACTGTTCTAGATTATTGCATTCCATATAAGGTTTACAATTAACTTGTTAGTTGCTTCAAAAAAGCATGATGGGATTTTGATCGGGATTACACTGAAGATACAGATAACTTTGGGAAGAATGGGAATTATAACACTATGAGTTTTATAATTCATAAGCATGATATATATCTCTATTTATTTATGTCTTTAACTTTTTTCACCTATATTTTATAGTATTTAGTGTAGCCCTCTTGAACATATTCTTTAATGTTTTTCTGGGTACTTGATATATTTTAGTACTATTGTAAATTGTATTTTTTTAAATTTTATGATCCGGCCTTGGGTGGTGTAGCTCAGTGCGTTGGGCGCTGGCCTGTCAACTGAAATGTTGCCGGTTTGATTCCTGGTCAGGGCACATGCATGTGTGTGGGCCAGGTCCCTAGGCCACGGATTGATGTTTCTCTCACACATCCGATGTTTCTTTACCTCTTTTTCTCCCTCCCTTTCCTCTCTCTAAAAAGTAAATAAAATATTAAACAATTAAATAAAGTAAAAATAAAAAATAAATTTCATGCTCTAATTGTTCATTGCTAGTATATAGAAATAAAATTGTTTTTAAATATTGACTTATATTGTGGAATTTTACAAAATCCACTTATCAGTTATTGTCAATTTTGGGGGTAGATTTTGTAGGGTTCTTTACGTACAGAATCATTCTGTCTATGAATAATTCCAGTTTCATTATTTTTAAAATATGCATTCCTGTTATGTATTTATTCTCCTTTATTGCTTTAGTCAGAACTTCCAACATAATGTCATAAAGAAGCAGTGAGAGCAGTCATATTTATTTGCCTCGCCTCCACTCTTAACCTTTAACCATGACACATCATGTTCCCTGTATGTTTTTGTTAGGTGTCTTTATCAGGATGAGAAAATTCCCCTTTAGTTTTAGTTGGCCGAGAGTTTTATCACAGACAGGTGTTGTAAATTTGTTTTCTGTTTCTATTAAGGTAGTTTTTTCCCATTCATTTTGTTAGTGTGAATGACACTGATCACTTTAAATACTGATCCAGCCTTCTTTCCTGGAATAAACTCACTTGGTCATGAGGTAACTTCTTTTTAATATATATTTCTGGATTTGATTTGCTAATATTTTGTTATCTTTTTATATCTATCTCCAGGAAGGATATTTGCTGCAATTTTCATCTCTTGTGACCTTTTTGTTACATCTTAATTTCAAGGTTATGCTGGCCTCATAAAATCAGTCGACAAACATTTCTTCCCCCTCTGTATTCTGAAATCAGTTTTTATAAGATTAGTATTATTTCCTCCTTGGTTGTTTATAGCATTCACCATTGGTGCCTTATAGTCTGAAGTTTTGTCTGTGAGAGCACTCCTTATTGCACATTCAATAAAAGCAGGTTTCATTTATCTTTCACTGTGTAACTAATTACCACAAACCCAGCAGCTTAAAACAACTCACATTTATTATCTCAGACTTTCACAATGAGGAATCCAGGCACATCTTAGCTGAGTCTCTGCCTCAGAGTCTCCCATGAGGGTGCAGTCGAGGTGCTGGTCAGGACTGGGGTCTCATCTGTGGCTTGTGTCTGGGAAGGTCTACTTGAAAGTTTGTTTTGTTATTGATGGAATTTAGCTCCTTTCGGGAAATATGGGCCTTATTTCCTTGCTGGCTGTGGGCTGGAGGCTCTCCTCAATTCCCTGTCATGTGAACCTCAATACATTGCAGCTTCATCAAAACCAGCAAGAAAGAGTTTATAGCAAGATGGGAGTTACGATCTCATGTAACGTAATCATGGAAGTGACATCCCATCACCTGTGCCTTGTATTGTTATTAGAAGCAAGTCTCAGGTCTCATTTGCCCTCAAAGGGAGGGAATTACATAATGCTATGAATACCAGGGAGCAGAGATAATTGTTAGGTAATTGTTACAATCTGTCCACTACATATAGGGCTATTTTAAATTTTCTTATGTTAGATCTATCTTATGTTAATTTTGGTAAGTTGCATTTTTCAAATAATTTTTCCATTTCATCTAAGTTGTCAAATTTATTGGCATAGAGCAGTGATTTTCAACCAGTATGCCGTGGCAGGCACACTGGTATGCCACAAGAATCTTTAAAATATTCAGTACCTGACTATTTAGTCAGGAGCACTGAACTGTTTTCCCTTAGGTTGTCAAATAAAAAATGACAGCAGCCAACACAACAGTAGCCATCTGGTGTGAATGAATCAAAATGATACCTATTTTTTTTCTCATATTGGCAAAAAATGTATTTTTTGGTGTGCTGCAGAAATTTAGTAATTCATTTATGAGTGCCATTAGATGAAAATGGTTGAAAGTTACTTGCATAGAGTAATTTATAGTATCCTCTTATTATTTTTAAAAATATTTGTCCACCCTGGCTGGTGTAGCTCAGTGGATTGAGCACGGGCTGCGACCCAGGCATCGCAGGCTCGATTCCCAGTCAGGGCACATGCCTAGGTTGCAGGCCATGTCCCCCAGCAACCGCACATTGATGTTTCTCTCTCTCTCTCTCTTTCTCCCTCCCTTCCCTCTCTAAAAATATAAATAAATAAAATCTTTAAAAAAATATTTGTCCAATGATGCCTCATTTTTCATTTTTGATATTAATGATTTACATTTTCTCTCATTTTTATCAGTGTAACTAGGGGTTTATCAATTTTGTAAATTTTTTAAAAAAACAACTTTGGAGTTTATTAATTTTTATTTTTGTTTTATTCATTTTCTCATTGCCTGATTTCCTCTCTTATTTATTGTATTGTTCCTTCTCTTTAATTGTAGTTTAACTTGTTCTTATTTTTCTAGCTTTTTTTAAGTAGGACGTTAGGTCATTAATTTAAAACTATTGTTCTTTTTTAATGTAAGAACTACATGACTACACGAATGTATGACTAGGTTCCCTCACAGGCCCATGCAATTGAGTGGCCCTGAAGCTGAGGTCCGTTAGAGTCACAATAAGTCTACCTCTTCTGTTATTGCATCTTATTTGTTTTGAGATGCACATTTTAACATTTCTGAAAATGGAATACGTCTTATAAACTCTGGCATCTTATGATTGCTGTTGGCCCGGCAGAAGTCTGTCACAGCTCTCATTGCCTGTGTGTGCACAAACTTGGTTATGACTATTCATATTGTCATTATTTCAGTTGAGTCATAGGCATTTTGATGCCTATGTTGAGCTTCAGTGTTAAAGTTTGTAAAAATGACTACATTATGATTCAGCATTGAAACCACGGAATGGAGCATGTTCAGAAAAACAAGAAAAGACAGTTAAATGTAACATTAATGAAGCAAATGTTGTAGGAGGGATGCTCATAATTCGGTGTTTTTTTGAAAAGCAACAACCGATATATTTCATTGATTTTTTATGTAATAAATGAAGAACAGCTATGTCTAAATCATAGCTAAAATGAAAATTTTAAGTGATGAAAAAACACTGAGCCATAGCTTAATTGTCAGTGTTTTCTTTTTTCTGATGTATCTTACAGTTGATAATACCTTTCATTGAATAAAATATAAGTAACTGATTTCTCACAGGAAAGCTCATTAAGTTGCTATGTTTATCCATTTTCAGAGACTAGGAAATTGAGGCATGGGGGATTAACTCACCCAGGGGCACACAACTTGTAGGTGGCAGATCTGGGATTCGAATGAGGAGTCTGGGGTTTAAGTTCATGCTCCTCCCCACTCGTGATATTGCCTTGGTACATGAGGGGAAGGGAGGGGTAGTTTCTCTTTAGGGACCTCCACCAACTAAACATATTGGTTTTCCAGGTGACTATTGACCTTTTCATTCTCCTATTTAAAACTCTTCATTAATTTAACCACCACCCAGAAATAGAGATTAAACTCCTTAAAATGCAAAGCCTTCCATGATCTAGCCTTAGCCAACATTTGCCTGATGCTTGCTCTCCAGCAACAATAAATATTGCCTCCTAAGTCCATACCCAGGACATTTCTTGTCCTAGCCTAATACTTAATTGACTCTCCTTTCACTCTTAAAAGCCTCCAGCTGTTTTTCTTTGCTTATCTAAAGTTATTCATGTTAACCTTCTATGCAAAGAAGAGTTGACATAGCAGACCACACAGCCATGTTTTGAAAGCCCTGCTTACAAGGTTATCCCCTGGTTAGTGCTTGGATTTCAGAAGGGTTCTAACCATTTCTAAAACTGGTGAGAGTGACTAAACCGTTGATGTAAATAACATGGTTTCTGCCTAACACCTGTTTCCCTTTTGAGAATCTGAAATTTTGGTACATTCTAGGCAAAGGATGCCTACATTGCTATCTTTCTGTAAAAACCCAGGGCTCTGAGTCTCTAATGTTTCCCTGGTCAGCACAATTTGTTGCTGGGGGAATTAAGCATATCCCGTGTGGCCCGGTTGGGAGAAGATGCTCGAAAGCTTATCTGTGGTTTCCTTTGGACCCTGTGTACATTTTCCTCTTGCCAATTGCACTAGCTATCCTTTAATATCACTGTAATAAACTGTAGTTTTGAGTATATACTGGGTCTAAGTCCTCCTGGAGAATCATCCACCTGGGGATAGTCTTTCGGACTCCTGATGTATACCCTCTGCCTAGAATCCATTTGTGGGCCCTTCCCCTTTTCTCTTTACCTGGATAACCTATTCCAGGAAGCTGCCTCTGAATCTCCCATGCCATTCTGATGCAGTTGGTAATCTTTCTAGGAACTGCTGTAATATTCCAAGACTGTCTTTACTACTACACTTAGTATTTTATTCTTCTAGGGACACTGTCTTTAGTCCACTAGACTGTGAATTTCTTGAGGGCAGAACTGTTGTATTCTTCTCTGTGGCTGCATACCTGTCACACAGTGGTGACTGATTAACATGCACTGAATAAATGAACACCATGGCCTAACTGGGATAGCCTTGTGATGGCTAGTAGCATCTATAATTAAAATAATTGAGACAGAAATTTGGAATGGTCTTTGAGAAATAATTTTTTAAATATCTTTGCCTATAGTTAGTTATTAATTTGTTTCCTCATTCAGTAGACACTTAGAAAACTCTTACTGTGTATTATATGTTAGGTAAGTGTTTTGGGTATAAAAAAGAAATAAGAGAACTGACTTGATGTTAAAAACCAGGAGAATTCAATATAGGCCTCAGATCTGTCATTCTGCAAAATAATGCTAAGGCTATCTGCTCTTCTAAATCCACAGTCATGGTAAGAAATACAGTAGCCTAGGATGCTGCTTTGAGAGAATGTGCTAGGGAATTCCAAGTATTTATCAGTAACTTGTGCTTCATTAATTTCAAAGAAAATGCATGTTTCTTCTTTGTATTTCTCATTTGCGGGAAACTTACAGTCTTGTTCTGGTACAATTCATTTCTTTATACATTCATAAAGATGGTATTTAGATTTATTTTTTCCCTTCATTCATTGTTTGCTCATGCCTTCCTTTTTCCTCCTATGGTTATATAATCAGCTTGCTATTTTTAATACTACTTTTCTGACAAAACTAAGTCTAAGCTTTAACAGATACATTTTCATATCTTGGAAGTTACCTCAGTGATTCACTCTGCTATGAACTGAATATATTATACAGCCTTTTGATTGTTCTTATTCTTAAAAAGGATATTGGGTTTCCTGAGATGTGATTTTTAAAGTTAAAATTAGAACAAAAAAAGATACTCTCTTTTTGGATGTCGGGGGTCGTATAGCAAGGAGTGGGAGTTGTTCGCAACTGAGAATAAAAAAGTTACAGCTAAGCTCAGCCAACGTTGTAATTATATCTTATATTTTCTATTCACAGCCTGGACAAATATATGGAAATGGCTGCTATGGAATTGATTAATGTCTGCATCATTCAGTTTAAAAGGACATAAGCTGATCTCAGTCTGTTCAAATCAGCCTTCTTATGTACTCTCCTGGAGTCATTAACAACCGTTATCCTGTCAAGGAGAAAATAGTGTGTGGGACCCTGCTTTTGGCCACGCAAGGCTCATGGAATTAAACCCATCTAGATAATTGCTCAGCTCTTCTTTACATTTTGGCTTCTAAACCAATTTTTTTCTGCATTACATACAATTAAAAACTTATATGAGATACATGGGGATATTTTGGGTTATTGTTTTAATATTAGCAAAACATATATTTTATAATAGAAAGTCCAGATCGTGGCTCAATATTTTAGACATAAACCTATGAAGAAATTTCTAAAAAAAATCTTTTTCAAAATGCTTTATTTGAATTTTTGCATCGCTCAAGCCTTACTTAATTTTTACCAAGATAAAAAAAATTTATATCTAAAACAAGTCTATCACCTACATAATACAGGAAAAAGTCCACAGAAGCTAAGTAATAAAACAGCCATGGAAAGAATTGGCAGCCTCACTCTCAAATGTTCTTGTTTGGGGGTGCTCTCTTTTCCCCCTCTCTTGCTGAAATAATCTATGGAATCCCAAAATTACCTCTTTTCTAATGCGAGGCTTCTTACCTCTTTAAAAATACAAAGGCAGCATACTTCTGGAAATGCTTTGATTTTACCTTTTGATATAGCTTAGGGTTTTTGTTCTTTTGCTAGATCTCTGCACTGCCCCATGTTATAGTTTTACGATACTCTCTAAAACTATTGAAAGAAGCCTAAGTGTTATAGCTTAGTTTAACCCTTTTCACGTATATTTATTCTGATACAGTTGTTATTGCTCTCTTTTATAAGTCATACTTTCAAGATGTTTCCTTTATAAAAGAAACAACTTTCTAAAATTCCGATATTGCAATGTAAAAATTGGAACAAGAACTAAACAAGACTTACAAATTGTGTGGTGAGAATACAGTATAATAGCCGAATGATGCCATCATTCCACTTTCTTTCTTACTGTTTCCTTTCACCGTGGCGATTGTTCAACTCGGTAAAGAAGCAGGAACAAAGCCCTATTTTATTAGCATAGTTTCCCTTCCACAGGAAAATAGCTAAACACATTCAACATCTTAGCATGAAAATAACTATTGGGAGAACAGAAGAATCAAAATGAGAATTTTGTGACTCACACTTGAAGAAATATTTTAGAAGTTGGAACTACATTATTAAAAGAAAGCTGATTCCCCCCCCCCCCCGGTCCTACACACTGGTCTGTGGACAAATAAAGACTATTCTAATTATTATTGTTCTTGCCCCAAGATTCCTCATCCCAGCCTTTTCATTTCTGATTTCTTATCAGAATTCCAACCCTGTGAGGCAGACTGTGGGCGCTGACAGCTCTGGGAAAATGAGCAGCGTCTGAACATTCCATGATTGAGTCTTGCTCTAATTGAGATAGCTTTGAAAGAAAAGTTAATGCATGAGAAAGATTATTTATTTTAAAACAGCAACCCAGGTAGTCCTGTTTTCAAGAACACTCTGGCTTGATAATCGTCGTTTTTGTACGATTGCAATATTTTTGTAAGTGTTGGGGAAAAACAAAAAGACGGCATCAGCGGAAGATTAATTGAAACGTAAAGATATGTGTCTATTATTTGGGTAGTTTTAGTATTTTTCACCACTTGTTTTATGAACATACATCTTATGTTACATGTCACTTTAATCTCCCTTATTAATACTAGCTAAGAGGTCTTGTCATTATTTAGCGTGTCAATGCTTTAGGCTACATGTTTTGTTCTGAATTTTCTATGCCAACTTCTTTTGACCTGAAAATAAAATATTGTTGTTTGGATAGACATGTGAATGGGTCTAGGGTGGGTGTTTTGTATAAAAACAATCACAGAAACTCAGTTGTGTGAGCAAATTTTATCCTCTGGCAAAATAACACTTTTGCTGCAGATGATATCTCACGGTCAAGTTCTCTGAGCAAAGCTTTCTCTGTGCTCTCCTGGTCCTTTCCCAGTGCTCCCCCCCCCCCCATGCATGTCCCCCCCGCCCTCCCCGCCCCGCAACTCCAATAAAGCTGGAAACTATTGCAAATGGAGAAACGCGCGTTCTTTCCCTTTCCAGGGGCACTTTTGTCAGAAAGGGGATACACCACAACTGTTTCACTACTTTGGCGCAGCTTCTGTAAAGGAGAAAGAGTTAACATCTCAGGCTGCAGCTGATCCGTGCTTAAGCAGTTCACTAGGGCATCATGCTTATAAATGTGCTGCAGTACCCCAGGAGCCTTGCATGATTTTAGACTATTTTTCATAAATAAGTAAAAACGCATCAGAAGGCATTCCCACTTCCCAAGGAATGCACAATTAAAGAAAGGGAAGAAAAACAAGACCCAGGAAATGGGACTCTGGCTTCAGCCCTGTAGAGGAAAATGCACTTATACTTCTTTTTCCTCTTTTGCTTTCCTCAGTCCTCTGATTGAGTAATGGTTCAGTAGGAAAGCATACAGAAAGAAAATAATGCCCCAGAGCACATCAGTAGTAAAAGTAATTAGTTCATTGTTAACATCAGGGTGCTGTTAACAAGCGCACAGGCCCTGCTCTCTGGCTAAGCTGCCACACATTATGATAGTCAACTCCAAAATAAAAATTATTTTGTGCAGAAAGAGGAAAGGAGAGCGGGGATTATAAGCTTGGAAAAGACTAAATTGGGGGATTGAAGATATTTTTCAGAAGCATAATCAGAATCCACAAATGCAGTCTCGCCTCCCAGATCTGGTCATTATGCACCACATGTGTATTCAAAGCATGCATGCTTATGAGAAACAGACACCGAGAGGAAGAGAGAGAGTAGGAGCGAGCTAGTGAGTGCGGGAGACTGAGCAAAAACCATTATTATACATAGCACCTAGGGAACACGAGATCTAATTGGAGAATCAATAACTGAAACCCCATTTTAAATATTCTGCTCTATTAATTCTTCAGGTTAATAAAAACTGCCCGCGTGATGATATTTTGGGATATAGATATTCAGAGTTGGATTATTTTTGACAAGAGCGTAAGGAATCTATTCAAAGCTGATTTTCCCCCCTTTTGTTCACTGAGGACCTGCAGAATCTAAGATAAAAATGGCAGTTGTCCTGAGGGCACCCTGAGGCATGTCATTAAAATCGGAATTTGATCCTCTTTTCATGGTTACTTGGGACAATCAAGCACAGGAAACCTGAAAACTCATCAGTTTTCCAAAATATGACATGCCCTTGACTTTGTCAGTTTGGCTGCCATATAGCAGCCCTGGCTATTTCAAAATCCCTTTAGATGTCACTCTGTCTTCAAGAATGCACGCTGCAGATCAAGTGTGAGAGACGGAGTCTCGGTGCTTCCTCTGGGTGCCTTTGCCCAGTCTCGGCACTGGCTTCTCTGTTTCCCATCAGAGGGAAATTCCATCACAATCTTCCAGTAAAAGGCTAGTAAAAAGCCTATGTTTTAAAAGAAACGAAGCAATTTACTAATTGTAGTTAATGTCAATCTGAGAAGTGTTTTCCATCTACTTCTTCAAGCATTCCAGGTAATGGGTACTATAGCTTTTAAAGCAGCAGTGTATTGTAGATTCTGGGACCACAGAGAATCTTGGAAATAAAATTCGTGGCCACATAAAATTATATGGCTTGCTATTGTCCATTTATTTTTGTTTCTTTGCTTTTTTTAAATTTTAATTTACACTGAGAAAGGCTTTCTTTGTTTTATTTTTTGAGTAATGCAGTCTGAGACTCCACAAGACTAGAAATCTGGTCAAATTCAGTTGCTGGGAAAATAAAATGTGTATTTCACAAGGTAGTGGCCAGGAACCAAACTTTTAAAGAATAAATTCTTACATGAATCTGAACCTGGAAAAGTCAGCATTTGTGCTACCTGTCACTCCCAGAACCAATAAGCAGAGACAGGGATTGAATCTTTATGGGTGCTTTATTCAGATGGCTGGTGATCTGAGAAGACGGCAGGTTATGTACCCTCACGGGCTGTCTTGCATTTCTTTTCAAGCCAGCCTTTTTTGTAAGGAGGAAAAAGTGTAGGCAAGTGATTTGGAATTCAAAGGAAAAACAAAAAGTGCAGGTAAGGGATTTAGAATTCAGGAAAGAGCTTAATCAGATAAAAGCTGCAGTCCGGCAATTTCCCTAGCATCCTCTCATCCGCTGACCAGTGCTCTTCTTTCTGGCTCCTGTGTCCTGGGTGGTTTTCTCTATCTGTGTCCTGGGTAGCGGGACATCTCTCCCTGGAACGCAGAGGCTCAGCTGCCATCTTGATTGCTTATGGTTTCTCCTGGAGCGCCGTGGTCATGGAGTCAGGGTGGGCTGTACCTTCAGTTCTGAAACAATAGCTTTTTACATGCATTAACTCCTAAGCTTACTAACTATTACATAAAACTAACATTTTCCAACTCTTGAGTTCCCCCAGCACATCTGTAAACCAAACCCTCTTCCCACCTTCCACTCTAACACTCGTTTTTCAGCATAAATGACAGAGATGCTCCATCTCCAAGCCATATGTGTTGCCTTGACCTGAGAGACATTAGAGTATTCCCAGCTGTGAGAACAACTTCTTATGAGCAAAGGCCAAAGCTCTAACTCAGGGCACACAGGAGGCTTTTCCAAGTAGAGAGCTTGTGAGTTAGCTATTTTCCCACATACTCTAAAACGAACCTTTTTTTTCTATAAAAGTGAAAATACGAAAAGAGCTCTGGCTACTGAATTCTACCTGCCCACTAGAGCCAGCTGCGTTTTGATAGATGTTGCCTGTTATGAGTACTGTCAGTTCGGGTCCATACGAGGGCAGCCCTGCGACGAGCGGTGCGCACTGCAGAATGAAAGCAATTCAGCACTGCTGGCAGGTTTAGGAAACTCTTGTTGTGCTTGGGTCTTATGCTTGGGCTATTCCTCCGCTTGGGTAGAATTTTACTTAACAGGACTTTGGTTGGTTAAAGATATTGCAACAATATGAAATTTCTTTAAGAGTTTAACTCTATTTTTTTGCTATTAATCTACTACCTGTTACATAATAAAATTCATCTTTGGTAGATGTACTTAGGTAAGACCCATTTCCACATTTCAGAGAGCTAGGTTATAAGGACTTTTTGTCACACTAGTTCCAGTTCTCAAGTTAACTAATGAGTACAAAAAAGGAGTAACTTTGAGTAAGCAAGATCTTGTGTAAACCTTTGACAGTGTTTCCTGTTGTTCGCCAATGGCTTTCACGTAGGCTCATCAACTTGTCTTTTATTTCTCTTCGTTCTATGGCTTTGCAAGTGTTTTCCCTCCAACCTGGGATGCCTTTTATTTTACCCTCTACTTACCTTGTCCTCAAAAAACAGCTCTAAAATTGGATCCTGCTAAATTGTAAGCTTTTCTTGGTATGTTCCACTTGATGAAGATCACTCATGTGTGTTTCTCATTTTGTCATTGATATGATATAGCTCATACTTCATTATGGCAGAAACTTGAATACATTGTAGATTAACGAATGTGTCCCCAAACTCAAAAGAAATATTCTGTTATAATGCCTCCTGTTGACAGTTGTTACTATATAAAGGCACCACAGCCAACCAATTAGCCCTCCAGGGCGTTTCTTGATAAACTCTTTTTCTCACGTGGCTGTGCCACTAATTCTAAGCAATCAAGACCACCAACTTCTTTTCCTTTATGTTCTGTGTGTGCATAGTAGACTGCCTAGCACAACTTAAAAACTTTTTTTCTCAGCAAAGTAGTGTTGAACACTAACTATATGCAAAGCACAGGAAGTAACATGATGATGAAGACCTCTCTCTGGTGTTTGCTGAGACAGTAGATAAGGGATCGGCAAATCTGGCCTGTCATCTATTTGTTTAAATGAAGTTTTACTGGTACTCAGCTCAGTTCACTCACTTACACATTGGCTGGCTGATATTGTGTTACAATGGTTGAGTTGAGTACTTTTGACAGAGATCATACGGCCCACAAGACAAAAATAATTATTATTGGGCCCTCTACAGAAAAACTTTGTTGGCCCTTGATATAGATCTTTGCATAGACCATGTTAAGAAGACAATTATTAGCTTAAAGTATGATAAAGACTGGTGCAAATATCAACCCAGATGAACTACTAACAGATCCTTATACAAATATCCACTGTCAAACAATTTAAGAAGCAGCTTGTTTCTACAAATAAGTAACAGTATTTTTCAATGGAGAAACACACACACGTAAACACACACACACACCAAGCCTAGAGAAGTGTAATTGTTATTCCCCCAAACTACTTAGAACTTGACTGTTACCAAGCACTGTTTATACAATTGTCAGTGTGGTACTCATTTCACTTAGTGATTCAACACGCATTATGAAGATTTGCTTTGTTCTGGGTACTGATGCTTGGGATTCAATGGTAAGCCAGAATGAAAGTAGATACTTTACTCCCCATTTCTTATATGAAAAAACAGAGGCTTTGCAGTAAGTGGTTTACCCAGCACTGGAACCAAATTCCTGACCTTACAAACAGTGTGTTCCAGTCAATATTCATTCCCATGAGAGATACAGACTGGAGAAACATACTGACTCACACAAACATCATTTCTCTCTCCAGAGGTAAATTTATTGGTTAGTAATTTCCTGTCTATCTTTCTATCAGGTTTTAAATATGAGATCAACTAAGAGGCAAAGTTAGTGTGATCTTGGTACTGACAAGTACTAATCTATATGATTATACTTTCTCTGAACCTCAATTTTCTCATCTGTACAATGGGAGGAATAAATAATATGTGAGTTTTAGTTTATAGAAGATAATTTGGTAGGACATAGTATACTGAATTTAAATGCTAATTCCTGAGCAGTTTAGGGTTAAAAATCCTAATTTTTAATCCTCATACTTAGAGAATCTCTGCCTGGCATCAGGTAGAGCATATTTAGATATGTATTCTTACAATCACTAACAAATACTTACTCAGAGCCTGGTACATGTAATCCAGCCTGGCACTGCCATTTTCTAGCTTGTGACCTAGCTTGCTTAATGACTCACACTGTTTTTCATTATAAATATGGGGAGAAACAACACTGGGTTAACAGAGTTGGTGTGAGAATTGTCACAAAATATTTGAAGGCAGCAAGGTGTCTGCTTTGTATTACTAGAGGCTCCAGATATGTTAGTTTCCTTTCATCTGTCTGTAACCTCTTGATATTAAGGTCCAATCAAGGTAACATTCTTACAATAGTAGGAAGCAAATAAAGTTGTACAAGTATGAGAGTGAAGGGAATGGCTGTACATCTTAGTCAGCCAAGGCACAGGCCAAAAATGTCTTACTTTCTAAGCTGATGATGAAGAAAATCCCTTAGCCTATCCCATCAAAAAAAAAAAAAAAACAAACTTGTTTCCTTGCCATGGTTTGAAATTTGAAGGCAGAAGAGAATTCTGTCTCTTGGAGCGATTGGACAAATTATATAAAAAAAGAATATTTTAGGGTCAGGAAATTATTCTGGTAACTTGGGGAAAATATCTTGGTAACCAAAGAAACACTCTTATTTCTTCTTAATTCTGAAATCTAAGCTTCCTTGGTGCCAAGGTGCTTTAACATCAGGCGGTGCTGCTGCTGGCTGTCATCCGTGATGCTAGGGAAGGTGGGGGGCCCTTAATGAATTCAAGGGCGCGTTTCTGGTGATGAGAAGTGCTGTCTGGTGTTAACAGTGTCAGTAAGAGAGAGACTCGAAGGCACGAAAGACTATGTTTATGTAGGTGCTCTTTCATGTCGGGTGCCACACTTATTGCTTTTGATTAAGACGTATGATTGAGTTACTGGATATGACATTTGTTGAGAGAAGGAAGATTACTGAGGGTGAAGTGCAAGAGAGTAAAGAATGAGGTGGTACATGAAGTGTGAATGAAAGGTTACATCGATGTCTTGTTTATTTGATTTAGGAGTTTGAGATAAAATTAATCTATTTCATTTGTTAGCATGTTAGGAGATCTATCGTAAAAATGTGCTTTCCAATACATAATCCAAATAAATCAAAATAGACTTTGGAAGGTAGCTTTATGCTGGTTTTAGCTGTATAAAAGTGTATTAGGGGGGTGGGGATGAGAGTTGGGGACACTTCTTAGAAAAGCTTACACTGCTTCATGTGTATGATTCTATTTATATTCACAATACGCAGTGTAGATTTTTTCATGTAGTTTGAATGTTTCAAATGAAAATCTATTTTATCTGTTAGTTTTGTGGAACACTGTGAATGCAAATCAAAACTCATCATCTCTGAACACAGAAATTAAAGAATGAAATGGAATATAAACTAAAGCTGAGCAGTCTAATTTTACTGTTGCAGTTAATACAGTGAGAAAAACCTCAAAACCATGGGCGTTGAAAGGGCAGAAGATAAATGTGATGTTGAAGGTCAATAGTACCTGGGTTTTGTCAGCTGAAATTGATGCTGCTGTTCACAGTGAAGAATTGAAACTGTCTGAGAACCAACCCACGCTCTGAGTGCACGTGCTGTCTTCCGAGGACTGTTTGCCAAGCCTGCTTTGCTACAGGGCAAGCTGGGCATGAGATTGCCTCCATTTTGCAGATGGAAAAGAAGGAAAGAGTGAAGTTCTAAACTGTCCCAATTCACAAAGTGATTCAGGAGCAGCGTCTGTTACTCCCAGAGCGGGGCTGTAATTACTAAATAAACCACATTCCCACTGTGGTTCATTCTAAATCTGTTTCTTTATTTTCATGTACAGAATGGAACCCCAGTGACCAAGTAAGCCCCAGCCTTTTTCAGGTTTTTAGTGCTCTTCAACTGGCCTGGCCTTGCTCCCCGCCCCAGGAGGACTGCCAGCCACTGAAACTCCAAGCCCCCTGGTTTTCTAATCAGGACCATCCACTGCAAAGCAGCCTCCCCTGAAGCCTGCATGCTTCATTTTGTTTTGGAATGTATTATATTTTTTTAATAATAGCTAATAGTCATTGAACTCTTAGTATGTGACAAGCACTGTAACAAGTATTTTATAACAATATTCCATTTATTAGAATTCATTCAACTTAACACTTACCAAACAATTATAATGTGTTAGTTATGGCAATAGGTGCTGGAAATTTGTAGTCATGTATTTTCAGTAGTTAACTTAAACATAAACACACATGAAATGTATTATATTTTTAAAATTTCTTTTATTGATTCTAGAGAAAAGGGAAAGGGAGGGTGAAAGGCAGGGAGAGAGCCATGGATGTGGGAGCGAAACACGGATCAGTTGCCTGTTGCATGTTCCCCCAACAGGGACCAAACCTCCTCCCTGACAGGTGCCTTGACTGGGAATTGAATCCGGGCTTCTCAGCTTGTGGGATGATGGCCAGGGCCAGGATGTGTTATAAAATGAAGAAATGTTTCTTACTAAATTAAAAATACAAGTGGAATCTATTTTTCCAAGTATGTGTATTTTCATCATAGAATATTTTGAAAGCAGAAGCAAAGAAGGAACAAGATAAAATTTCATAGTTCACTAGAAATGTTAACCCCTGCTGAGGACAAAATAAAACAAGCATCTTAATTTTCATTCTTAACTAATTTAGATAGTTTTCCTTCTTGGTTTAAAGTAGAAAGCTTTTACTGTATATCTGCGGGTGGGCACATATGTGTGTATCTATACATATAGATATATACACAGAATTAAAGGAAATACTCATTCCTCCCCTCCAATATTACTTTTCCTCTATTTTTCTATCCATTCACAAAAAAGACACTGGTGTTGCTAGAAATGTGAGAGGAAAGACAGGAAGGCAATGAATGAACTTCCCTGTTGAATACCAAGGCACAGAAACAAGCCCTAATAAAAACTCCATTTTTCCTTCCCCCCAAACAAAGCAATTTAAAATTGAATTTATTTTAGGACTTCTGTTGAAACACACAGAACAAGAATAGCCTGGAATTTAGCAAGACCAGGCTTGCTCAGAGGACTGCCTGCCTCACTGGGACCCCTGATGGAGTGATGTGCCAGAGGGCATGGCTGGAACCTGGAATGGGGGCAGCCGATCCATTCTTCAGATTACCTCCCTGGGAAACTAATTGTCGTTTAATCTTTATGGGTGGGTTATTGTGTTTTACAGTTTATGTATTTTTGTCAACAAGAGAAATATTAGTTGTGGTCCTCAAAGTTCTTGTCTCTGATTTTAAAGCGATATTGCTTTAGTTCTCCATCCTTTATGGTATCAATAAGCCAGTGGAAATGGTGGTGAATAAATCTCATAGAGAGTTTGTAGTTAAAGATCAAACATAACCTTCACTGCAGACATAGAGGTGCCTATGCTTCTTTGCTCAAAAAAAAAAAAAAATCCTGACTTGGAGATGCCCTCTTCTTTCAGCGAGCCAGCATGTTTTTTTCTTCTTTCACTAACATACACACAAAAATAAACTGTCTTTTACTGTCTGCTATAACTGAATGTGAACTTTGATGAATAGGGGGGCAGGTTGAAATAATAGGCCAATATGCTTCATTGGTATATCCTCAACCAGGTATCATCATAAAAGCACAAATAATATCAATTAGGTTATTAATAAATTACTTTTAATAAATGGGGTTGATAAGAATTTTAATATTTAATCTTGCTTCAGTGTACTCAGCTGAATTATGTTAATAAATTACTATCCAACTTTGATATTTGGGGGTTCATTTTATTTTCCAATGACATTAACAGATATTTAAACATAGTTAAGAGATTATTTTTGAAGTTCATTCCATTTACTTTTGCTTTGAACATATAAAAAATGAATTTTTCACTTAACTTGTTTGTGCCTTTGAAACTTCTGAATGCTTACATTTTGTCTGCCATATCATATTATTATCCCAGTTAGAGTTTTCATGACAGGAATAACTTAGTACCTTGACTAGAAATGTTATCACGAAGAACTTTATGCTAACGTGGCAACTGTAATGAGGGTTTGTAAACCAAGTCAGAGCGTGTAACTGTCCTCATAGGTTGCTCTCTATCTAGATTTTATGACTTTAAGTACTTCATGATCAGTAAATAATAAATTCAATTTACCGGATAGAAGTTTTGTCACTTAGAAATACTCACTTGGAATATATATTTCTTAATTGGCATCAATGGCACATTTCCCAGGAAGCATAACAAAATGGATCATTTAATAGATGCCCAATCTCTCCATCCATCTATCAGGGCGGCACATGATGTTTTGACTTTAATATGGTAATTATCTCAGGCTGACTTCAGAGCAGGAAGCTGCCTCCCACACAGCAGTGCTTAATTACTTTAGACTTCAGCTTGCCAAGTGAAAAATTGACTGTTTTTTTGCACATTGCATGGAATTGAAATGATTTCATTGTCATTTCAGTTGAAATATAGCCTGACATCAGCATAGAATCATGGGAAAGATAATGCAAAATTTCTCTGAAATTCTAAAATGGTCTGAAAGCTGCCTTATTTTTTTTTTTATGAAGCTGCATTTCATTTTCAGAATGTTAATGAAGATCCACTTCATCTTGAGAGAAGCAAACTTTCAGGAATTCACTTCTGTGAACACATTGCATTGGCAATTCGATGCAAGGCAACATTGTTAGTTATAACTGCATGTGAACTTCGACAATTAAGGGGCAGAGGAGTGATTGGAGTTGCTGTTGACATAATTAGTAGTAAAAATTGTTATCTTGGACACGCACCTAATAAAATAAAAGTGATCATAACTGCCACATTCAGAAAATTTAGAAAAGTGTGCCTTTATACAGATTCTGCATAATGACAACTTTAATGTGCTGTTGCAAGACATAAACTAAACATTTGAACAATAAAGTGGTAAAATAAATCCAGGCTATCTCTGTGCTGAAATTTATCAAACTTTCTTTTTTCTTCAATTTCATCTGTCAATCACATCCTACTAATTGAATAATTTTCAAGGTATCAAAGACAGATTTCATGAATAAAATGTCCACAGCAATATGCTATTGGATGAAAAGAGAAAGTATAATTATGAGGGAAGGCACTGGTACAACTGAGAAAACCATGCCCAAGCTTTCACCTCGGCAGGCAGCACTGGGTGAGTAGCAATGACACCTTTGCCATGTAAACCACAGGGGAAAGTAATTAAATTTAACAGAACCTGCTCTTGATTTAAACCCGCAGGGGAAGTAATTGAATTAGTAGGGGAAGTTTCGACTTCTAAACAAAAATATAAGGTATTAGGTATTTCTATCACCAAATATTACCTTATTTTTTAAAATGTTCCTACAGCTTCTAGTAGCCTGCTTGTAGAAGCCAGTTTTAGGACACCTAATGGCTAATAAATGATTGAATATTATGAGACACACTGAACAGCAATCTAATGTCAGCACATCTGAGATATAATTCAAGAAATGGTTGCCCAGCCAGGGGGTCTGTGCGTTGGAATATCGTCCCATACACTGGAAGGTTGTGGGGTGGATTCTGACCAAGGTACATACCTGGGTTGTGGGAAGCAACCGATCGATGTTTTTCACATCGGCGTTTGTCTCTCTCTTTCTCTCTCTCTCACTCTGTCTTCCATTCTATCTAAAATCAATAGCTATATATCCTCAGGTGAAGATTAAAAAAACAGGAATGGCATGGTGTTGCCTTCTATGGCAGACTACATAAAACCAATATCTGGTCTTATGATGGAGAACCCAAACTTTGGGGAAAAAGTAGACTTGTTATGATTTTGGGGGTCCACTTTGATGTATTTTGTACATCTGCCTAAACTGTAGCCTCAGCCCCTGGGTCTGCCATTGCCTGTTGAACTGATTTAGTATCCTGGCTTTGGAAGAAACAGAGTTCTCCTTTTCTAAAATGTGTGGTCTTGTCATCAAAGCTCTCCAGGCCAGGCCACTGGGATCCACATGTTTTTTCCCCACATTGGGCCAGCTCACCTGAAGCTGGTCTTAGGATCACCACGGTTACCATTAACGCTCACTGCAAATGGCTGACTTTTCACCAAGCCTCCAATGCTGGCTCTGACAGTTTGAAAGAAAGAGTGTCTTAAAATTTTGTGTAAGGACCCCCTACTTGTTAAGTGACACAGATTTTCAGGTTTGTGCTACACCTCACAAAGACCCATAGGGGTTGCTCCTGTCTCCCTTTCAACCCTGTGTCAAGAACACCAACAATGAATGTTTCTTGACTGTTTTTACCTAAACACATAGGAAGAGGTAGTATTGATTACAGTGAGAGGACTTATTTTCCATCCTGAATTTAAGATTAAACAAACCTGAGATGTCATCCAGAGAAGCCCCCCCCCCATTAAAACCAACTGTTAAGACAGTTTTACTCTTAATACAACATAGTTTACAGGGGCAGAGTGACGAATAGCCGGACTCTGCACCCAGAGTTCTTGCAGTCATTCTAGCTGAGTGATGTCGGCAAGTTATTTTCCTGCATCTTAGTTTTATTATTTACAGTGTGAGAACAATAACAGTATCTGCCACACAGAGCTGTGGAAAGCATAAAGTAGGTTCATATACATATGCATACATATGTAGTAAAGTATATATATATATATATAGAGAGAGAGAGAGAGAGTCTGGCACAAATAATGCCCCTTTTATTATAAAATCTTTTATTACAAAATCATAAGCATGTAATTCCATAACATAACAATATCACACTCAAGCACACCATGTGGCATTTTAGGTGAAATGTTCAAACTACTGTCCATCTTGTGTGAGACATTCACGTACTCCTACCAACCACACTTAAGCAGGCATTACTTCTGCTGGACCCTGTACACACACACACACACACACACACACACACACACACAGTGCCTAGAATGCCCCTGGCACATAGTAAACACTGTCTAAATGTCGACTCTATCACATACAAAATATGTTGAAGTTCATTGCCTATTGACAGTAACAGTTCTACATTACACCTGGTGTCATAAAAGAACATCCCCCATGGTTTTATTGGAATTCCACACTCCCAACTACATTGTAAACATGGGCTCTTATATATTATGTTTTAAGTGGAAGCTATGCAGTCACAGTCCCTCCTGCTTAGACAGCAGAGTGATGGTGTCTTGTTGGCAAGCTGGGTGGGGGTCCGGGGGTGGAGGTGTTGAGGGAGTGGAATAGAAGATAAAGTTAGCATGGAGGCATGGGGGTGAGAGATGTAGGTCAGCACAGTTTGCTAAATCACAAACAAAAGCCAAAATAATGCCTCTCTTGCAGTTATAGATTATGCTAGTTTTCCTGGTTAGCCCAGAACTGGCATCACAATAAGTGAAATCAGTCACTGTTGCTTCCAACTGAACACACAGTCACAATGCATTTGTCAGTTATATGTTCTCCTGTCAAGTAGTTGTTGGATGGAAAGCCACCGACAAAGATTTTTTTTTTGTCAGATAAACTTTTCACAATAAAAGAACGTAGTGAAGGCTTCTGAAATAAATCTAGTGGCACTGGGGAGTTTACAAATACTAGCATATTAATATACAGCTAAAATAATAATAAAAAACACCATGCTGCTAAAGATGTTTAGTATTATCAGCTCACTGCAGGAGTTTATTAGAAACTCCTGCTTTCTTTTATTAAAATTTCAATTGGCTTGTGAATGAGATCCTATGTTAGTGTCATAAAGTGAGAAGCCAGAAGGAGAGGATATTGGCATTTAAGTGCAGATTTCATTTTAAAAACACTTTACATTATAAAAGAAGATTGCATATTGTAAATATTATATATAATGCTAGTGGTGTTAAAAGTAGTGTTAGTAATTTTTAAAAATTCATCAAATTGTCTTTGTTTATGATGATATCTGGCAGATTTTATGTTTCTGTTAGTGAAGCAAAGTTTTAAATTTATCCCAAGATGTTTTTAGTTATAAGTCACAAACATGGTTTTAAAAAAGTTTTTTCAAAATTATGCATAAATATAATTTAATGGGAATCCTCTTTGGTAGTAGCACATGACAATTGCCTAATTTTATAATTAGCTGATTTTTCCTTCTGCATTTTGGAAGCTTCTGTTAGACTCCCTGGGTTTAGCTGGGCAGCTGGATAGATTACAAACCTTAGTCTGTGGTTGAATGTTCCGGTTGACAACGTGGTGGTAAAGTACATGGAGCACTTTTTGAAGTAAGTCCGTTATTTTCCTGCCTGTTATGCAATGGTCACTGCTTCTTTACCTGGTGAAAAGCTATTTAAAACGATGGTGGCAGGCAAAATTCTCAGGTGTGACAGACAGCCGGGGGTCCAAGATGAAAACCTCGCTTCCCAGTCTCAGCATCTGGAGTCTTCATGGAAGTGAGAAGTTTGCAGGTTTGCAGCTGCAGTCCTTTCATGACAAGTTCGGTAAATTTAACACATGGTTGCTTGCTTAGAAAATATTTTCCAGATTTAACATGTTTACAGCATTGACATTTGAAGCTGAAGCCCCTTCCTTCTTGATTAGAGCAGAGAGTACTCACAGACTGCATTCTAACTTTATGGGGTTGGAAATCTGGGAATGGGTCACTTACAATTTTCAAACAAATCAAAATGCACTTTGATCTCTAGTCCAAGTTTCTTTAAATGCAATGAGTAATAATAATAAATTAGCCCAACTTAGCTATTTTTCCCTTAAATATGGTCATTTTTAATGTAATCATTTTATTGCATTCCAAATCCAACCAACATATTTAATCCATCTTATTCAAAGTATATATTTTCTGCGAAGGAACATTAACTCAGCAAATTAGGTAGAGGAGAGACTGTGTGTGTGTGTATTTTTACATTTTAAGCTACAACAAGTTCTGTGAGAATCTATATTAATAATACAAGCAGCATTTTTCTTTATGAATATTTTTGCAATGGAATCTCTCATTTTATTTACAAATCTTCACATACACTAAATGTTGTCAAAGCAATATAGGAAACATTTTAGCAGTATGATACATTCAAAACAAAAATAATGTGATTTTGAATTTTCTGGTGTTTAGCTAAAATCTCTAATTCAAAATTTACTTTAGCAGGTTAATTTCATATTAATTACATTAGTTCTATCTAATATTGATTTGAATCATATCTTTCAAATAAGATGAGAAGTAATTTATATTGCTATAATCTTTTCATTTTTTAGAACCACAAACCTACAGTTGAATGTCACAAGGCACTTAGGTTGCTAACAGGCATGCAAAAGGCATTCACATAATGGGATACTTTTACCATCCTCATCTCCACAAACATAAGCCCTGTTGCTTTAAACTGGATTTACTGGAGTCCAGATGCACAATCTTCAGAATTGTCTTTAACATTATTCATGATGTTGAATACTGTATTTCTCCTTCATGATTTATGATAAATGATAAATGATGGCACATACCACATGACAAGAAAGCCTTTTATAGAATAAAATAGACTTAAGGTTATGATATTTTAAATACAAAACAAAAGCCACCTCTATCCCTCCAACAGAACAAATCAAAATCAAACACCTTCAAATGCATTAGGTATCAATATTGCTCCTATAATCTGGAAGGGACAAGGGCAGTTTGATGCTTTTAGGGTACTAAGTTTGCTTCATACCCCTTCCTCCCAATAAATAATTACTATATATTTGCTCTGAGCAACAGTTAAGTGAGCCCTGAGATGACTTACATGAGCAGCCAGACATTTGTGTTGATTTTGATCTTTATGTTTGTAGAAAGGTATTTTAGCAAGTTTGTTTCTGAAAGAATAAAGTACTTCAAAATCCAATCCCTTTGGGATTAATTGTAGAATGAAACATTTTAATTTTGACTAGGAGAAAGACAAGAACAAATGAAAAAATACGAAGATCTGTAATGAAAAGCAGTAAAATAATCTAAGTAAATCATTTTATTAAAATGGTTGTTTCACTATAAATAAGGAGCCATAAGAAATACAATTTGTATATTCTGTTACAAAAAGCCTCACTCTAGGCAGCCAACTACTAAAATTTTATATGAAAAAAAAAATGCTCCCCTAAGGAAAATGTGCGTATCTGCTGTTTCTTTTTAACAAAGATTGAGATACTTATAAAGAACTTAGCAAAGGCTTCTAAAAATAAAACCTCTTTTGCTATCTTCACCCACTCCACTGCACACACTGTGTGTGCAAGGGTGTGGGGGTTTTATTTCTTTTCCTATTCTCGTTGAATTGTCTGATTCCAATTTAAATCGCTAGTCAGTGTTTCACAGCTTTGCACAGCACTCCCTAACCTTTTCCTCTTGGGCATCTCTGTTTGAAATGAAGCTTTACTGTGTCTCTCACATATACGAAACAAACAAGTGTACCTACTTGATGTTTTAATTGTAACTGGCTAAGCTCAAAAATATGAGCAGCAGGTTCAGGAGAAATGAATGGGTCACAACCAGCCGACAAAACCAAAACCCTCAGCAGAGATGCAAATGATATTTTATTATTTGAAACAGCTGCCGTGTAGCCGCAGACACTTTTTTTACAGATTTTTTCCTGAATAACTCCATGCTGGTGTGGTATATCCTTTCATGCTTTCCCTGGTGTCAAACTCTCTCATGCCATTTACCTTGCTCCAGGTAATTTGGGGAAATACCACAGACATGTATCATTATAGAGTCTGTATAGTTGTTTAGTTGCTAATTGATTCTCAAAGGAAGCAGACTGATGCTGTTACTCTAATGCCATGTTAAAAAATTCTTCAACTTATTTAAGATGCTTCTTTTACTGAAATTAAAACTGGTAGCTATTCTGGATATTTGATTACAAAATGCCTTTCCAGAAGAGGTTGCAATAAACATTGGTTTAATTAGCCCCCCACCCTCAAAGAAATCTGTGCAAATTTTTAGGATTGAAATAATTCTTAAATTAAAAAAAATCTACTATAGTTATAACTGTTGAAGAATTTGATGCATATTATGATAAAAATTCAATGGCACTTTCCTCTGAGTTCTGATTATAGGAAAGTGCAATGAGTATTTGTATTAGATGGTTTCATCTCTCTTAAATCCTGACCAGGTAACCCTGCTGTTTGTGTCTGTGTTATAATGAATGTGGTGATATAATAGAAACTTTCAAAATAAAGTGTCCTCGCTTTAAAAACAGCATGTCGTGTCAGTTTTTGAAAGGTACATGATTTATGTGAGTGGGTTTATCAGCAGCAGGTTACAGGGCAAACTAAGTCATAAAAAGGATGAAGTGGCGCTCGCTGTACAACACTGATTAAGTAACAGAGTGGTACGTGCAAGTTGTCAGACTCACTGGTCCTGCCGCGTGTTCTGAAACAGCACAGAAATAAAAGTTGGCTTTCCTTACACACCCAACTCTTTCCTGCAGGATCTTTGCTAACTAACACTATTCAAACATCAGCTCTTCTACAGTGAATGAACTCTGCCTGTATGAAAAACAGTCATCAACAACAGAAACCTCTTCTGTGTGCTTCTGTGATATGCAGATGGGTCTGCATTCATTTCAGACTTTGCCACTAACCTCTGAGCATGATTTTTAACCTCTGGTTTCCTTACCTGTAAGATGGGGGCAAGAAGGCTACCTGAAAAAGCTGTTGTGAGGGGCAAACACCCAATGCATAAAAGTGCTTACTACAGTACCTAGCACATTTTAAGTACTAAAAATATTATTAAGGGAAATAATTGAAAGTCCTTTTCCCCTGATGATAAATGTTTTGAGTAAAAGACCTGCTTTTTTAAAAATCTACACAAGCTCCCTTATTATTTTATTCTGATGACAACACTAAATGGCAGCAGATACCACAAGAATATGTTATACACATAATTCTGTGACCTGAAATTAAAATAGATTCAAAGATTTCAGATACATATACCTTCAAAATGCTTTGTACAAGTGACTTGAATCATTTGCCCAAATAATATATTTAATGAAAAGAATATTCCAAAACTGAAGGTAACTCACTGAAGATTCTTTACCTGTCAGCTGCTTATGAGAAGGGTTCACCCAGTTCAATATTTATGTGAGAAATTAGTTTCAGGAGATAATTTCATCCATATCGCCTGAAATGCTTTTCATATGGGCTGTGGAGTGTTATATATTCTAACTTAATGTTTAAGGCAAAGGAAAAAAAAAGAAGTCTGTTGACTTCACACACGGAATCCATTCCACATTGTTTTCACTAGTTTTTCCAAGATCCCGAGGGAATCCGACAACAATGGGCTGGATGGAGTGCAATTAGAATCATCCTGCAGGAGCAAGTGAATTGGGGCAGATGTTGATATTTCAAAACTAGTGGGCTCTCTTTGTATTTGGACAGAATTCATGAGATGCATTAGGACCTAACAATGTCTCCTCTTCAAACCATCAAGATTATTTTTAGAAAACAAGGAAAAACAGCCATTAGTGCAATCCCCGCATCTCCCCCCAAACAATACTACCTTATAATATGGTAAATGCTGATTATGCAATCGCATACACGACTTGAAACCTTGGATTTTAAACGTTTAAACTTAATTCTGTATGTCACTGTTCTGGGGGTGCTGCAAACAAGTTTGAGCTGGAGTGGGGTGCCATGGGGCTGGGGCAAGGACTGACGCGGGTAATAGGAGGAGGAACAAGCGCTTTGTTATTTGACATCAGGGTGCTGTTAAGAGCGGAGTGAAGCTGCCTTTGATTCGATGGTTTTTCTGCCGTAGATGGAGAGAACCGAAGGAGTGGCAGTAGATGGAGCGGGGCGGGAGTGTGGAGAGGAGATCAGGGTGTCAGTGCCAGGCCGGGGCAGAGAAAGACAGTCCCGAGCACGCACCAGGCAGAAGGCACGAGGGCAGGACTGGGTGGGAGTCCCGGAGCAGCTTCCTGGAAAAGGGCTCTCCGCTTTGCTGTCAAAACAGAGAATAGCAGTAGGGGGAGCCAACCCCAGAGGACAGCTTCAGCCAAAGAAACTCTGAGTTTGGGAGCGATATTTTATTTTTATTTATTATCGCAACACAGACTATAAATTTTAAAACTGATTGGAGTGATTTCCCTGAGGAAGAAAGCTTGACCCCATTCCCACAGCCTCCCTACTCTCAAAATGCTAAGTGTGCCAGGAAGCATTTGGGCCGCTTTCCTAAAAGTTCGAGATCATCGGACTACTCCCACTTCTACGAGTCTCTCTCTTGGTCTGCTGAGAGTGCAGCTTATTTACGAGGACTGGCGAGGGGTGAGGGGCAGGCCTGACAGCAGCTGCCCTGCACCCCAGGAGATTTGCAGCAGGTGGAGGTGGAGGGAGAGATAACGGCCATTCGGAGACAACTTATTTAAGCAACTGTTTGTTCTACTATGAAAATTACTCGGTGGCTTTGAGCATGAACTCTCAAAGGGAGGGTGCTGCGGGAGGCAGTTGGCGACTTTCTTTTAACCAAATGAGCACACAGGAGCTCGGGGCTTTGTTGAGGGGAGGGCGGGTATTGTGGCAGGCCTTCCTCGCTTCCTCGGGCTTCGTCTGCCCGGGAGGCCACAGCGCTGCCCCGGAGGGACTCCGTGGAGGAGGCAGCTGGGAAAGAGGAGTCAGGCTCGAGGATTGGGAAGGCGAAGGACTACTCAGAAACCGCAGGGAAGGCCCCGAGTGGAATGCAGTTTTGTGAGCTAACTTCCCAAACATACCTACAGAGCGCTTCTTGGTCTCCTTTACGTTATGCGCATTTTCACCAAAGCAGGCACAGATAGGAGTCGCACCATACCCTAAAGCACAGTGTCTGAACTGTGGCAAGTGACAGAAGCAGCGATTTCCAGAGTCCAGGGCCACAGACAAGGGGACCTTACAGGCCTCCAGGGAGAAGCCGGACCAGCAGCAGCGGCTGCTCGGGAGCCGCCGACCTTCTCCGAGATTGCAGCGGCGTCGGATAAGTCCCGAGGCTGCAGGGGAATGTTGGCATCACCAACCCTGACCCTCGTCAGTTACCCCCAAAACCTGGAAGGATTTTTGACACACGCTGGTTGCTAATTTCAGCGGAAAAGGTCAGCTGAGGGGCCAGAGCAGGGCAAAGAGTCTGAAGCGCCCCGTCAATGAAAGGGAGGTCAGACCAAAGCGCAGCGGCACAGAGCTTTCCCGCAGGCAGGGTTGCCGTTTGCGCTTTTATACCTAACAAAAGGCAGGAGGCCAGTCGACCCATCTGGCCACGGGAATAACAGCAGGGAGGGCAGACAGCTCAGGCGGCGAGGTGGGCTGCGGGGAGCTAGGTTCTCCGTGGTGTCCAGGGCTCTGGCAGGCTGCTGCCCCCAGTCTGTCTGTCTCCGCGCACGGAAGGCCAGGGAGTGGTGGTGGGCGGACGGGATTAGAGGACTGCGGCTCTCTGGCTCAGCTCTTTGAAGCCGAGTCCTGGCTCAGCGGAACTCCCGGCTGTAGAGACTGGGAGACTTCTGCGGACTCTCCTGCAGCCGCTAGCCCGCTTTGCGTTATCTCGGGGCGGTGTATACGCCCTGCTTGCATCTAATACATAGTTACTCTCAAGCACCTCAGCGGGCATGAAGTTTAAGTGAGTGAACGGCACAGAGGTACTGAGGAAGATTCATTATCCGTCCATTTCTAGGTTATTTGACGTGGGAGATTTTAAGCCTTTTATGTGGTGAGGAGAAGGCGAAGTGATAATGTGGAAACCTCTTAGGTAAAAACGTGCGGCTGACAGAGGACTGCCATTTATTGGATAATGAATGTGATGACAGATTTTTCTAGAGAGCAGCAGGGAAAAATAAATACTGGTGACACGGGCCAGAGTGGCATGGCTAGCGCTGGGTTCTGCCCAGGGCCCTAGCCACCTCCTAGCGGCCCAATTTTCTAGATGTTCCTCTCTTAGCATTATGAGACAGGGATACTAATGCAACTCCTTTGAATATGAAAAATAGAAAGAAACCCCTTTTTAATCTTTGTTTTTATGGCTGCAAACATGATTACATAGAGGAAAATCAATCCCAATGGAACACAATGGATAATACAAAGTAATTGATTGGACTTTATCATTTTCTGTTACGATATTAAAATAACACCATAGCATCAAGCAGCAGCCACTGATACACAAAGGAAAACAGGAGTTGATTATGTCTAAGGGTAATCAGGTCAGGGAAGTGTGAAGGTAAGATAAATAAGGTAAATACAAAAATGGAAAAAGGCTTGAAAGAAGCAAAAGGGAGTTGGCGGCAAAGAGTTTATATAATAGAAGGGAGCTCTGATATTTGGAATATCATTAAGCAGAAAGCCACCAGAGACAGCCTATTGCAGCTGTGTGACTGCAGTATGTCTCGGTTGGTGTCCCAAACCATGGGGGCAAAAGCTGAGTGACTTTAACTTTTCAGGAAGTGCAATAATCCTTTCAGCATACAATGCCTGCAGCTTGGCTGTTATGGGGCTATGAAATTTAGAAAATGAAATAGGAAAGCATTTAGCTATTGGTATTTCCCAGGCATTAATGCCACCAGCATGGTGTCGCAAGCAACCGCTTAGGAAACCTCCATCTGCAGCCAACTTTCCAGATTGCCGGAGACCAGTGTGGCTTTGTCAGACTCCCAAATGCAAGCAGCTGAAGAAGAGCCATTGAGAAAAATTGCATCAGTATAATGCCTAGTTTCGTTACTCTGTGTTCTTGCCTGTTTTATCTTTACAAATATATTTATGTCTCTCAACAAATATTCATACCAATGCATGCATAAGTGTAACTAATTATGTACTTTACATAAAAGTATGACCAAATTTTAATTACTGCCAACATTTTTCAGTTTTAAAAATATTTATTATATAAAAATACATATAGATACTTAGTATTTGATCAATAAAGTAATAGATTTAGGAGACCGTTCATTAAAAATATATATGTTTTTGTCTCTCTGTCACTATATGACATAATTTAAATTTACTTCTCTTAACATAATGTCATAACATGTGTTAAGCAACTATCCCAAATAACTCTGTTGTGGTTGGAAGTTAGTTTTTCCACATTCACACTTAAAACACAGTATAAAAATGCCATGTGAACTGGAGTGATCTGGGCCTCAGATAAAGAGTACTCAGGAATATAGCTTAAGGTGATGGGATAAATCACCTTATGGGCTGGGAACATTACAGAACTGGTTAGCTGTGATATCTTCCAGAGCTGTGGGAAGTGGTTGTTTACTCAGTGGAAGAGCTCCAGATATTATAGAATTTGCTTTTAACTTTTCTAAATCCTGGGAGGCTAAAATCATTTGTTCATTCATTACTTATTTGTTCCACTAATTAATGCTTATAATGGGTCTAGAACTGAACTTCGTGCCGAGGTTACCAAGACCATCTCAAGGGGCATTCAAGCTAGTAAGGAGCACTGACACACGTAAATAGATGTATGAAAATATCCTAGAAGACAGGACACAGGTGCTATGAAACAAAGGCAAAATGGAAGTAAGGGAAAGGCTTCAAAAGAGTGGTATGGGTGGGAAAGTAGATTTGCAGACAGAAAAGATAGGTAAGGGCATTTTAGGCAGATGACGTTCCCATGCATGATCCAAAAGACACAGAGAGGGATGAAGTGTTGCGCAACATAGGGAAGGCCAGAATGTTGTATGTCAGATGTGTAGAATGGACCTTGCCTGCCAGAGTAGGGCACTTCCCCTATGGAAAATGGAAAATGGAAAGCCCATATGGATCTCTAAGCAGAGATACAATCAGATTGGAATATTTTGGGATGATGGCATTTTGGTATAGGGTAGAGAATAGTCAGGAATGGGTCCATAGCATATAGTGATCCACAGTACTGGTTGATGGGTAATGAAACTGTGCTAACTGTGGGGGCATTACACCAAAACAGTCACACCTCATATATCGAATGTTTGTGGCAGCAAGTGAGAGGAAACTGAAGCTCAGCATCTCATCTAATATGTGCAGAGGGCAGTGGCTCTGCATGTGGTCTGTCAGGGCTCCCAGTCCACTGGAATATTCCTACCAACCATTTCCTAGCTGTCAACACATTCTCTTCCATATGTTGACTTTGTCCTTCAGCTAGTAGCAACATGCCTGCAGCAGTCTTATCTGGAAATATAATGTCCATAAGAACAAGGACTAACTCTTTTCTATGTCTCTTTATTAGGAATGATGAGTCCTCTCCCAGAAATTCCAGTAGGCCTGCCCTCATGTTTCACTGGCCATATTAGATCAAATGCTGGTCTTAAACCAATTACTGATAAGGTTGCACAAAGGACTTTGAAGAGTCCACTACTGTGCACGTTCTGCTTTCCTTTAAATATCTTTTGTTTTGATCTTGAATCTTCTGCACTGAAATGACAACTTTTCAGTAGTTGTATAATAGGAACTTGGTCATTTATGCCATCCTATGTACAAGTATGCTTCATTTCTTTATCAAAATCAAATTAAATCTTATTGAACCCCATCCATGAGATTTGGTAAGATGTCTTCTATCAGTCACTGTTCATGGCTTCCTTTCCCTTCACATGCTAATGGATGTGGATTCTGGTACTTAAACAGATGTCAGAAGGTACGAGAAGAGATACCCTCAATCCAGGGTATCCTTCTGTTGTGCTCCTTGCCCACCCCTCTGTAGTCTTCTCAAATGTGGTTTAAGATCTCCACATCCTCCTAGAACCTGCAAATTTTATCCTATTTTCATGCTGTGGGGAACCAAGCTCTCTTTGGTATGGTGGTTGGAGGAGGGGTGCCTTTTTCAGACAAATCCAGCTTAATTGACTAAGTGGGTTTCCTTGTCCTGTTAGTGTCTGCCAGGGTCCACCTCCAATTGACAACTTCCCCCAGACCTTGAGGACCCAGACACCTGGTGACTCTGGCTGGAGATGCAGGAGGTGTGTAGGGTTGACATTCATTTCACTTTTCCTGATGAACCTAGAGGCAGCCAATTAAGACACAGTCAATTAATCATCAATTCTACAGCAGTAAGTGTTCTTAAATATCCTGATACATCCATGCTTCAAGGGAGTAAACACAGCTGTCCTGGGGCAGCCTGACTTTGGGGGTTCTCTCACCCTGCATATCCAATAGTCTCTTCTTCTATTACCTTTGTTCCCCAAGTCTCCCCATGGAAACCCATTTCCTGACTTTACTGATTTGAGGTGAGATTTAGTGAAAGATGATCTGATTAATTCACAACAAGCATGAATAATTATATAACAATCCTAATCAAGGTGATATTATTTCCATGGCTATTTAAAATTTAGAAGATCTTTTAAACCAGATGTATCAACCCCTAATAATGGAAGTTCAGACAATAGCAAGGAACATATTTATTGGCAGAGTTGTAGGTGTGACCCCTTTAATTCATACTATATATCAGAATAACACCTTTTACAAGCCTCTCTTGTAGAATATTATATTTTAATGGTCTTCTGTAGGGCTTTCTTCCCTACAAAACAGTGACTTCCTTGAGGGTAAGACCATACTTCATTTATTGTTTGTCCTCATCCCCTAGCACAGTTCTTATCACAGAGCAGCTTAATGTTTTTTGACGGTTTGCTTAAAGCATCTTTTTACAATTAAACTGTTACATGGGCTCTGGGGGAATTGAAAAGAAAGCAAAGAGATTGCTTTTTTCTTTTCCACCCGCTAAATAATCCATATTTTCCTAACCTTTTACTTCACTTATATTCTGTACATTTCTATTGTACAGTTTGGAACTGTCTTAATTTCAGCATAATTCCCTTAAAATGCAGAATTCCCATCATGGACTGAATTTGTGTGTCAGAGGCCAGAGCTTGCCTCCTAGCACCTTTGGATGGCCATATGTGTGTCCCAGATATTTCTTCCAGGTGAGATTTCTCCAAATTTCCTGTGCCATTTTTATAGAGTTAAAATCCTCTGTTTCTGCCTGAGCCTGTGGTTCCAGTTTAACTCTTCAGAGGTTAACTCCCTGTGAGCTGGATTAAGATTGTAAGTACACGCAGGTTCTAGGGATAATTCTCACTTATTCTTTAGTAGAAGTGACATCCTTGCAAGGAGAACTAGCAATAAGATCTCATGCACTCGAACATTTTACTGTCCTCACTCAAAAATGCTACACACTTGAAAGATTCATGTTATAATGAATCTTTGTTATGTCGTCTGTCCAACATCATTTTTCTTTCAGCAACTGCCCTTTCCAATCTGGTGAAGATGTTGGTCACAAGGAGCTGCCTCTCTTGCCAGGATTGTAGTCATGTGATTCAATCTGGGTCTATCACGTTACTCCCCTCCCCTGGGTCTATCACATTGCTGCAGTGGATGTTCCGTGCATAGATGGGCACAGGACCCAGATTAGCCTATCAGTGTCATTGTTAGGAATTTTGCTGAATTTGTAATGGAAGAAGTCCTTATTTCTCTTTGTAATTAGCTTTAAGGATGACAAAAGCATTGAGTCAATTTGTTGGGGACTGTTTTTACCACTAGGTGTGAAGAAATTACCATATACAAAGAAAAAGCAGAAACAAGAGATGGATGGATAAAGAGAGAAGGAGAGAGGGAGACGGAGAGAAGAACTGATGACAGAGTTTGAGGACCTAGTTGGATCCATCTATGTTCGAAAATTTGAAAAATTCTCTTTATCATGTTTAAACAAATTTGAATTAGGTTTCTATAAATTACATTAAAAAAGATACCAGTTAAACAGTCAATGTTTCCCATTTACTTATAGTAGTAAAAATTACAGAAGCTTTATAAGATAAAAATGAGTATATTTTAAACTATTTAAAATTATATTTTGAACTTGTCATTTGCATCCATGTAACTTGGCATTATTAAATATGAACTTTGAACAAATTTAAAAAAGTACATACTTGTGCTTTATGCTACAAAATGTGCATGACATCACTTCACCATAATAACAACTTCATAGCCTACACTTAGGTGAATATTAAACTATTTCAGGACTGACATCTAGGGAATTCAACTAAATAACTTACTTTATAAGCAACTGAGAAGCATTGGAAAGTAAACAAAGTAGTTCAGTGCTAAAAATAAGATTATACTCAATACAACATTATTGAGGAAAAAAAGAACATGACAAGAGCAGAAATTGTGAATAAAATTTTACAGAAAACAAAGTAGGTGATTTTTCCTACTTTGTACGTATGAACTGGTGTTGATAACTTTAGAAACATTCCTGTTCTTTAGACTGCAGCTTGGGTGTGGCTCTCTCTGTAAAACCCCCGCTTTGTGGCACCCAGTATCTATGCCTTGGCCAGCACTTACTTTACCAAACTGGAATTGCAGTGTTACTTCTTGATTCCTCAACTAAATAATAAGCATTTTGAGTTCAAAGACACTCTTATTCTTGACTACATCTATCTTATCTAGCTCAATGCTCAACATTTCCTCTATTCACAAGGCATGTTGAGTGCAGGGACATAACTGTGGACAATGTCATAGGATTGGCTGCACATGGGACCTGTGTTCTGAGAGCTTTGTCCTCAGAAGCCAATTACTCCTTCTTGATCATTCACCATCCTTTTTATATTGATTATTGTGCTATGTTACTTATGCTTATTATGTCAGCTCCGAAGAAACCTAATCACGCAGGGGACACAGTATGAGTATTTACCTGACCATGGCTTCTCTCCTCCCTACACACATAAATAGCTGTTAATAGACTTGGTCCTCAGGGTCAGACAGAAAATCTATTCTAAAGGCACCGACAATGCTTTAGTCAGTTACTACAGCCTTATTTTCACTTGATTTTCCTAATTACTCTGTATTATTATTTGCATTACAGATGATTAAATGAGACTGAAAGCGACTGGCCCTAAAACAGAAAGCTCATAGCGAGCCAGGATTTGAAAGTAGTTCTAATTTTCCAAATCATGTTTTTTTGCACAGCACTACTTTGAAGAGTAACTTAAGTCCTAGAATTTTTCAAGCAAAAAAAAATTATTTAAAATTATATATTTCTTGATTAAAAAGAGCAGTGCATTATAAAATATCAGTTATACTCATTTCTCAATGATCAGCAATAGAAAGGTTATGGGGGCAGCAGATTTCCTGCATATTTTATGTGGATAAAATTAATAAATGATATGTGGCTGACTGAGACCTGCCATCAGACTACACTGCAGCTGTGAGAAGACACTGATTACATAGAAGTGACGTGTGATATTACCACGTTAGGTGAACTTACCCCTCCATGGTTGATAACAAATAATTATTTACCAAATGGAATTTTCTCTAAATCTCACTTACTCGATTTCATCCTTACTTACTCTGTTTCTTTATAAGTTTGAGTCTTCTTAAACATAACTTCTAGGGTAGTATCTGGGAGAAAAACACACACTTTATTCCAGGGAGGGAAACAAGATAGTCTAAAGATCAGCTTACTCCATGGAACGGCGTAGAAGCACTATGTCTCTTCTCCATGAAGAAGTCTGGAAAGCAGAAGAAAGAGTGTGTGGAAAATCCAGACAGGACCTCTGTTGTAGATTCTAAATTGTGAGGTGTTTCCAGGAAATATGAATTTTAGACCAGGACAAGTCCAGCTGGGGATGAAAAGGCTGTCTCTAATGATTTGACATTTCCCTGATACCTCCTGGAGGAAACGCTCAGGTTCCTGGAGTGAAGTATGTTTTGGGCTGACAGCTCATGTCTATTTTCAAGGCACCATTACCTATGGCAGGTGATAAAGTACTCTAAGTTTTTAGCTAGTGAAGGTTGGAATGATTAACATACTCTTGCTCTCATAGACTGCTGTTACTGCATTCACTATGACTGCTTATAGACCCCCACCTCATGTGCACACACTCACACAGGCATAGAGAGCCATTTACACCTCCACACAAGCACATGTGTGCACACACATGCATACATGCTTACGTACATGTATAGTCACTTGTAATTTCTTTGCAAATTTAAAATGTCTTTCAGCTTTATAATGAAAATGACATTGTGAAAATATTAAACTATATATTTTATTGCACCTTAAATCTTGTTCCCTTAAAACATTCTACCTCCAAGACTGAACATGAATCCTGTGACTCCCGGGAAGGTGTGTGTGTATTAAGGGAATATTATCCAGAACAAATAAACCAAAGCTATGAATTCCAAGGACTGAATGTTTGTTTTCCCTCCAAACTGATGTTAAAACTCTGATTTCCAATGTGGTGGTGTCTGGAGATAGGGCTTTGGGGGGAGATTAGATCACAAGGATGGAGTCTTAATAGGATTAATGACCTTGTTAAAAAAAACATACGATCTCTCTCTCTCTTTCCTCTCTCTCAGACACAGTGGGAAGAGAGCTGTCTATAAACCAGCAGGAAGAAGTATCTCACCAGGATCAAACTGACCAGCACCTCGATCTTGAACTTTCCAGCTTCTAGAACTGTGTAAAACAAATGTTCGTGGTCTTAGCCATCTAGTCTATGGTAATTTGTCACAGCAGCCTTATTAAGACAATGATAAACAGGATGCCCAGGTTATGGAGGAAGAGAAAATAGACAGGTTGTGTCTTCCATCCTGTGGGATGGTAGAAAGAGAAAAGGTTGGAGTAGAAAAATAAATCATAAAACCTGTTCTGAAAGCTGGTCTAGATCTAGGAGGTCACCAAATGTAGGTCACAGACCTTAAAGTAGCTTCAAGTTTAGCTAGTGAGCCCCAATTTTGGAGTTAGTCCTCAAGGGACACGTTCTGGTGTCCCTCTAAGAACTTTGCTGATTACATCTGTTTATTTCTAATGTGAACACAGTAGGATGTCCAGCTGGAGCACCGTCAAAGACTAGATCAGTCAGCCCATCATGAACACCTGCCTAGGAACCAGCAAGAAACCAAGGGCCTCTCCATTCCTAAATCCTGAGGACTGTAACTTATCTCCTGTATCCAAACATCATTTGATGAAAGAAGGGCTGGGGAAGGGAGGCGCAGTTCCAACAGGAAGAGAGCTTTGAATTGACTAAAAAATTATCCCTAAGAGACCATGTAATCTAGAGGAGTGGAAACATCATTAACAGATAAATTTAAAATTAAAGCCTTTCACTCCTTATCCTTCACCCCCATCAGCTAACCAGCTTCTTTTTCTTTGCACATCTGAAACACAAATTGTGACCCTAGCAACATAAGTAATATCTGTAGCACAATTCTGGAATCCCTGATAGGAGGAACGTTGTTTTCTGAGTCTGTCATTCTCTTGGCCCAGGAAAAGCATCATTAAGTAAAACTTATCAATGCACTAATGTCTTGTTTCTTTAAGTTCAACAGCCTCTCAAGTTTGGTTGGTGCTTGTTAAGAAAATGAAAAATGCCTTTTGGCCTATGTTTCCCTGCACAGATAAAGATCCTAATTGTGCCATTACAAGCTGGTCCATAAATCTGTGTCAGGTTTCTCATAATACTATATCTGCAAATGAGATCTTGAAAGTATTGTTCTACCTTTCATCTGATGACAGAACAGAATCCTTCATTGAAAAATGGTAAAAAAGGATGATTGAATTCACTTCAGCCTGAGAATTTGAGTTTGTATATTTGAAGGGAAATGGGTTCAGAAAAAAAAAAAGAGTTTTAAAATACACCAGGAAGACTGGTTGAAATATCTGGAAAATCCCTTTGAGATTGAAAGCACGTGGTCCACAACACAGACAAAAACAAAGTCTCAATCATTACGTTTTTATGATTTTTTTGATCCCGGTGGAGAAGCTGAGTTGCCAGTGACCTATGGATACTAAATTAGTTCTTGTTAATACCTGGTATTATTTAACAAAATATTGAAAACCCTTGTAACAATGAAAAAATGAGATGTTAAATACCCAATACTCTCTTTAAAAAATTAATTGGAATCAGAAAAAACATACAGCATCTAGAATAATTGAATTAGGAGTTAGTAGATTTCATCCAAATCTCATTTTTATTGTGGCTTTTTTTCTGGCAGGATATTTACTAGAATTAATAAGAAACCTTTGTATTTATTAACATATTTTTTTCAAATAGCTCGAAGGCTCCGGAGACATTCTTTTATTTCTCACAACATCCCTATACGGATTTTAGCAAGAGCGTAGGTATTATCCCTGTTAAATCTGGTGTAGAAAAAGCAACGGTTTTCAAATGTAATTTACAAAAAGCACCTCTTAGGCTGAAATCTAAATTGCTGTTAAGGAATTTTCTCTTGGGAATCTTATTCTCCCCCTTTCCCTTTAATTTAAAGTATGAGACTGTCATTTCTGTCATTAGTTATTTCAGTAACTTTTTCCTCTTCCGACCAAGGTCAAAAGTCTCCTGCTGTTAAGTCTATCCATGAAAGTGCTTGAACATACACAGCCGCATATCATGCATATTTATGCTGCACAAGTATTAGAGTAAACATAAGAGGGATGAATTATTAAGGGTGAAGTAAGACTGATGAAATGCTGTTGGTTTGGGTATTTGACTGATTTGTACATTTATGAGCTTACATGGAGCAGTTGAAGGCAAAGGAAGCAAACCCGGTCTTTCTGCGAAGCTAACTCTCTAAGAATGCTAAATCTTGGGGATTGAGAATAAAAAATATATATGTACACACATACATATAAATCTGTACATATTTATGTTTATATATTTACATAGTGAATTATTTTAAGAAATGCATAAGAGCTTTTGTTCCACATTTATTCGTTTGCTTAGGCCCCATGGACCAAGCCAAGCAGGGGCTCCCATTGGCCCTTGGTTCTCCTATACATCTTCAGTCGCATTAGACTTTGCTTTAAATTCAAGAGTTAGTAATTACTTCCAAGGCCACTTCTACTCGACAGAACCCTGTCCGGAATGAAGGCCCATTTCTAGATCTTTGGCTCTAACCTGGACGGTAAATTGTCATTGCAGTCCCCAGGTGACTTCTTAGAGGCAGTTCTTCTTCCGTGTTAAATGGTCCCAATTGTTTGGAGTTTGAGGGTCATCATGCTTTACAAAGTCTGAAGTCAGCTTTATTGAAGACTAAGATTCTGGTGAACAAGCCCCAGTAGATTTAAAAGGAAAACAGTCCAGTCCTCCTTTTATTTGCTAAACGTCTTCTGCCTTCCTTTTGTGGGCCTTCTCCCCATTTGCTTCAGGCTGACTAGACAGAGACTGCTGATTGCTCTGGTCTGCTGTATCAGTTTGTTATAATTGGTGAAAAGGGGTGGCAAAGCCAGAAAGACACATAGAGGGAGATGATTTGTCCTTGTCCTCTTTGTAGACCTTTGTGTTGGAATAAAATTGTAGGCTGGGGAAATGTGACAGTGAGAATGGGTAGATGAGAATGATTCAGTTAAAAGATAGGGTCTGGAATTTATCTAGAGGGCTGAATTTTTTGCTCAGGAAGAGAAGGCCAGAGTGTAATTTCCTGGGCTGGTAGAATCCTGTTTGTGATGCTATCTCTTGGCTATTTCTCTTTCTGTGATTGAAGAGGCTGTGAGTTGTTGAAAAGAAAAAGAAGTCACAAACTAAAAAAGATCACTGAAATTCATAATGTGAAGAAGATTTTACTCTTTAATTTTGCATAAAGGGAATCAGAATCTTTTTTGTTATTGTTGATATTATTGTCATTTAAAGAAGCCAGAGATGTAATTTCATTATGTTCTTCAGGAAAATAACAATAGCAAGCAAATAATTGCTTGATATGATATGATTTGACTTGTGAAATTATTTTTCATACAGATTCAAATCATCCAGAGTGGGAAAATCATGTACACACTGTAGAACAAAACAAAAATGGAGTCACTTATGTCAAGCACAAAGTGGAAATGGTCAACACAGGTGCATAAAAAAGAAACTTAACCTGACCTTATAGGAGTTACCTCTCTTTTCAGAAATCAGCAGAGGACACCAGCCAATCCCCAAAGTTCAAGTCTGTTCATGCCATCTCTGGATTTGCTTGTTCCTGACTCATGATGGAGTTCAGGGCAAGCTGCTTCCAAATATGCCATTTTGTCATATTGATTATTTTGAATTAAAGTTACTTAAGAAACAGCCAGTACAAGAACAGTCTGACCCACATTTGTCCCTCTAGAAGCAGGAAATAAATTCTGCATGTAAAGGATAACCTCCCTGCATCTGGAAAATAGATGACAATCTTATTGCCAGAGGTAGGTAATTCAGGGCTGAGAAGGCTGTATAAGCAAACTTTGTTACTTCTTCATTAATTTGCTACCCCATCACCAACCCTTTATCAATTCTTTAAAAAAAATTTTTTTTTAATTTGGGGACTTTTTTAAAGATTTTATTTATTTATTTTTAGAGAGGGAAGGGAGGGAGAAAGAGAGAGAGAGAGAAACATCAATGTGCGGTTGCTGGGGGCCGTGGCCTGCAACCCAGGAATGTGCCCTGACTGGGAATCAAACCTGCGATGCTTTGGTTCGCAGCCCACACTCAATCCACTGAGCTATGCCAGCCAGGGCCCTTTATCAATTCTTCACAAATAATTGTTTTATTGTTTAAAAAGTATGAAAGCTGGCTGTTTTGGTCCCTTCTTTGAATCTCATATTTCTATGAGCTCCTGTATGTATGAAATTGCATTTATTTTTCTCTTGTTAATCTATGTCAATTTAATTATCAGGACAGCCACAAAAATCTGGAGGAGGAAAAGGGAAAATTCTTCTTACACTCAGCTACCCCAAATAAGAAGACCACTAGGCAACCAACCAGCTGAAAAAGCCAAACAACTTTTGTATTCCCCATAAAAATCCGTAAGTGTGTGAACAACTGAGAAGCCATCACTCCCCCACCCATAGCCTCGAGTTTCCTAGCGTGCAGTGCACAGCTTTGCAATGAACTTACCTTCCTGCTTTGTTTTATTCAGTGTGTCGTGTTGGGTTTCTGACCACCAGGTAGCCACATTTCACAATGTTACATTTGAATATAAGATTGTCACATTGTCCAGGTAGTGCTTATCACTTAAAAATAATTATTTCTTCCCCATCGATTATAATAACTACTTTAAAGCTCAAAAGTGAAATCTATTCCCTCACCTCAATTTTCTCCCTTCCATCATGCTCGCACACACTGCGGGCCTTCTCGTGCCTGCCGGGCTGCTAGCGTTGATCTTTTCTTTCCCTGAGGGAGAAAAAAAGGAGCTGGAAATTTTTCCTCTGGGGAAAAATATAACACCTTTTACAAGATAACCAGGTTCTCTCTTCTTTCTTCTGATTCAGGTTACATGTGTTATTAAACCCTCTTGTGCTGGCTTAACAGTCATTTATGCACCCATTCATACATTTATACACTTAAATATGTGTCTGTTCATTCATGGAATATTGCGAGGGCTCTAATGTCCCAGGCATTGTCAAGGTGCTTGGGATTATGCAGTGAACCCAACGGGTGCTGCATTCACCTACACGGATTTTAGGTTTATCAGTTTCCATGAAATTGGGGAGAAAATTGTATATACCATTGATTGTCTAGTTGGTTGTTCTCCTTTTCATATAAAATGATAAGCATATTTTTGCAAAGAAGAGAGTGAGATAAGGAGCTTACTTTTTTAAAGACATATTTTATCGATTATGCTATTACAGTTGTCCCATTTTACCCCCTTCACCTCCCTTCACCCTGCACACCCCCTTCCACCCACATTCCCCCCACATTTAGTTCTTGTCCATGGGTCATACATATAAGTTCTTTGGCTTCTCCATTTCCTATACTATTCTTATCCTCCCCCTTGTTTATTTTCTACCTACCATCTATGCTACTTATTCTCTGCACCTTTCCCCTTCTCTCCTCCTCCCACTCTCCTGTTGCTAACCCTCCATGTGATCTCCATTTCTGTGTTTCTGTTATTGTTGTACTTGTTTGCTTAGTTTGCTTTTGTTTTTGTTTTAGGTGTGGTTGTTAATGATTGTGAGTTTGCTGTCATTTTACTGTTCATATTTTTTGTCTTCCTTTCCTTAGATAAATCCCTTTAACATTTCATATAATAAGGGCTTGGTGATGATGAATTCCTTTAACTTGACCTTATCTGGGAAGCACTTTATCTGCCCTTCCATTCTAAATGAAAGCTTGGCTGGATATAGCTATCTTGGATGTAGGTCCTTGTCTTTCATGACTTGGAATACTTCTTTCCAGCTCTGTCTTGCCTGTAAGGTTTCTTTTGAGAAATCAGCTGACAGTCTTATGGGAACTCCTTTGTAGGTAACTGTCTTGTTTTCTCTTGCTGCTTCGAGGATTCTCTCCTTCATTTTAATCTTGGGTAATGTAATTATGATGAGCTTTGGTGTATTCCTCCTTGGATTCAACTTCTTTGGGCCTCTCGGAGCTTCCTGGACTTTCAGGAAGTCTATTCCCTTTGCTAGGTTGGGTAAGTTCTCCTTTATTATTTGTTCAAATAATTTTTCAATTTCTTGCTCTTCTTCTTCTCCTTCTGGTACCCCTATAATTTGGATGTTGGAACGTTTAAAGATGTCCTGGAGATTCCTAGGCCTCTCCTCATTTTTTTGAATTCTTGCTTCTTTTGTCTTTTTGGTTGTATATTTCTTCCTTCCTCCCAGTCCTCACCGTTGATTTGAGTCTCAGTTTCCTTCCCATCACTGTTGGTTCACTGTGCATTTTCCTTTGTTTCACTTAGCATAGCCTTCATTTTTTCATCTAACTTGCAACCAAATTCAACCAATTCTGTGAGCATCTTGATCACCAGTGTTTTGAACTGTGCATCTGATAGGTTGGCTATCTCTTCGTCGCTTAGCTGTATTTTTTTCTGGAGCTTTGATCTGTTCTTTCGTTTGGGTCATTTTTTTTTGTCTTGATTCACCTGTTATGTGGTGAGGGGTAGAGCCTTAGGTGTTCACCAGGGTTGGGCAACCCAGTGGTGATGTGGGGGAGGTGTCCGAGGGGAAACAATGGGGCTTGCTCCGCTCTCTGCCAGATTTCACTCCCTTCCCCGCTTCCCACAAGCAAACTGGGCCCTTCTGGTGCTGATTCCCCTGTGGGTGGGTTTGTGTATGTTCTAGGATCCTGTGGGTCTCTTCAATGAACTCTCCTATGAGTCTGGGAGTTTCTCCCGCTGCTGCCTCAATCCCCACAGGTATTTTCAATCGGTGTTTTGAGGCTTTATTTCCCTGCACTGGGACCCTGGGTTGCTCAGTCTGTCTTGCTCCCCAGTTGTTTCTCCTGGTTTCTTGGCATGCAAATGTGGGACCACCCGGTCTGTAATCCACTGCCTCACCGGTCCACCAGCTGCAGCCTTGCTGGCAAGCCCTCTCCACCTGTCTGCCTGACTCTGCCCCTCCTACTGGTCTGGATGAATGTGTCTACTTTAACTCCTTGGTTGCTGGACTTCCATACAGTTCAATTTTCTGTCAGTTCTGGTTGTTTTTTGTTTTTAAATTGTTGTTGTCCTTCTTTTGGTTTTGTGAGGAGGCACAGTGTGTCTACCTATGCCTCCATCTTGGCCAGAAGTTCAGGAGCTTACTTTTTGATTCACCAATCTTGACAATAATCTAGTAATTATTTCATTATGTAATGGGTTTTTAGAGATTTTAGACCAATTTGGAAAGCTGAAAAAATAAGTCATGGTATGTGGATTTTCCAAAGTTGTGTAGAAGGCTAGGAATTAATATAGTATATTGACTTCTCAGTCAGGTCACCTGATAAGTGAAGAGAACTTCAAACATTTTGTTATGTGTGTTCTCTTAGATCTGGATACGACCTTGACAATTTTTAAGCATTAGTGTAAAGTTAAATTTTGTTAACTTAAATACATGATCATGCATCTCAATATACAACCTCCTCAAATACTTTTGAATTTTGTGCATCACGCCAGAGCCACAAAGGTGGCAGCCTCAGCTTGCTATGTATAAGATTGGGTGAGCAGCATGTGACTTAAGGCGGTGGTTTCACTGAACACAAATTTTCTCTGGGACTCTGAATTGTGGACCAGAGGAAGGTTGCACTGCCAAGAGAATGAAGGGCAAAAGGAGACCAATACTTTTTTTGACCTCTCATGTTAAAGCCACTCACCCCTGTTTTATTGCTTTTTCAACACTGCATCAAAGCAGGGAACTTTAAAGTCTCAGTGAAGCAGGAGGATTCTGCTTTTTCGTGGACTGGGTAAGCTTTAATTAAAATTGGCTTTATTTTGGAATGTTTTCCTTTGCATTTTAACCAAAAAGAAGTGATGGAGGTGGAGAGAAATGTAAAGAAGTTGATCATCTCCTTAATGGTCAGAAGATCAATTAATTTATAACAAGAAACAAGAAAACCCTGCATTACAGATTTACAAAATGTTCATTATCTATGGACTTTGGATATGAACCATCATCAGCCTAATATCCAATGCAGAGATCTGACAGTTCCAACCCTGAATTTGAGGACCAGTTGATAAATTAAAAATCATTTTAAAATTTAATATTAAAATTGATAATTGCTCTGTGGGAAATAGATTTTTCTGAAATTATACTCTTTTCCTGCAGTGCTGAGCAAATGCAAAGCAATAAACTGTCCATTTGTCACAATGATAGATAGACAAACCCTACTTTTACTCTTGTTCCACAGTACTCATACATTTCAATTAAGGAGAGTAAGTGCTTCCATTTGTAACATGTATTCATATCGTCTCACATAGTTCTTTAGGGCTTAATGAATCCTCTTTGGGAATAGAAAAAGAGTCCCCTGACAGACCTCATGAAGCTGTTGGGAGGTAGTGCCCATCTCTTCACTGAACATGGCCTAGAGGAGAAGGTTGGTTATCTCTAGCTTCTTAGAGATATGGCATAAAGAGCAGTATCTGGAAATAACTGTCAATCTTCCAACTTAAAGGAATGGTCCACTCATGTTATTCCTACTTAACTCTCCTCTGCCTGGCTAATATTTGTTTAGACTTGAAGTTTTAGCATAATTATTACTTGAGGTACATTGAATGACTCTTCTTTTTTTTTCTCTTTTTCTTTTATTTTGCCATGTGACTTTGCAGAATGTTAAAGAAAAATTATTCATGACCCCTGTAAAAAATGGAAAGGCAGAATTTAATTAGGGGAGCTATTGTGGTAGGTGTAGGGACCACTACAGTGGAGTTTTGCAGCAGGCGAGAGAGACTGGACTTGACTCCTAATTCAACAAGAAGTGGGAATTTACAGCCAAGGAGCAGAGTGAGTGGTGAGTGGATAGAAAATTACTAGGAGGAAACACCAGGGGTGAGGGAAGGTTCTGGCTAAATCAACCTAACAGAATTCTTGATGAAGGCATTTGAAGTGATAAAACATCATTGAGGGATAGTAGAAGATTAGGGACCCGATTAATATCAAGAGTCAGATATTGAGAATAAAGGGTTATGACTAAACTAACTTTGTAGGATTATTGCTGAAATTGGATGATGCCGAGACGAATACAGAAGCCTCAAAGTCAAGGCCTGGCTGGGAAGTTCAGAAGAGCCTGACTAAAGTTTGGTCAAGGAGAAACACTGTCAAGAGAAATATAGTAGGTGGGGTATAGTTCCCACCCTATTGATACTAGGCTTGGTTACGTGATTGCTTTAAGCCATTGAAATACTAGGATTATGATACCAGCAAACACCTTAAGTATGTATGTTTGTGAGGCTGGGCTTGATCATTTGGACTCCTCTGCTCATCTAAGGTGAACAAGTCCTAAGTAGTTGTTGCTTTTTGCCTCTGGGCCCCAGAGTGAGACACACAGAGCAGAGATGCACCTGACAAGGAAGCTGGTGGGCAAGTCTAGCAACCCAGAGCCTGAAGCAGAATAATGGCCTTAGAAAACTTTCAGACACGTGAGTGAGAATCAAACATTTGTTACTGAAAACCACTAGGTTTTGGTAGTAGGTTATTATACAGCGTTAATTACAGCCATAGTTACCTAATATGTTTTTCCTTAAGGAAAACCTCCCGTGAACTCATAGACTATGACTCACTACTAGCATTTATTGCGACTATAATGAATCTTGTTTACCATCCTACTTTAGCGTATGGCATATAGTATGGTCTTAATAACTGTGTGTTGAAGAATGAATGAAAGACTGCCAGGTCAAGGTACTCTCCATTTCATATCATGCCCAACTGCCTTGCCCCATAGATAACATTAGTAGTAAGCTGTCTTGAAAATATGTGACTTTGTTTCCAGCTGTGTTTGTCCTCAAGTATCTACAATGGTGTACAAGACATAACACAGATTATAAGTGCTGTGAGAAAGAAGAGTTTGGGGAGCACAAAGTTTGACAGCTGACCTCAGACTGACAATGAAGTCATTAGGGAATAGAGAGTGTAGAATGTCCCAGTAGATTTCCTGGGGGAGAAATGCTAGCATACTTCTAGAGTTGTTGGTGACAAATTTTGAAGGTAACAGTAATAGTCAGGCACTTGCATTTAGTGCTTTACTGTATTATCTCACTTGAGACAGGGGTTATGATCATCCCTATTTTACAAATGCAGAAAGCAAAGTTTCAGAAGCATCAAGTAACGTTTTTGAGTTCATAGACCTGGGAAGTGGTAGAGATGGGGCCTATATTCAGGGCTGCTTGACAACAATATCAACTTTAAGATCAACCAAAAAGTGCCATTAATACGGCCAGCGAGTCCTGAGCCTCTGATATTTCCCCAGATCCTTGATATTTATTATCCTTGTTTAGTTCATTATCTCCTATCTTTTTCCTTCCCTTTCCCTGAAACAAATCCATTCATAACGTTAGTTGTGGGCTGTGAGAGATGTGTTCTTGCTCTGTGCTGGAGAGAAGGGAATATGCAGGAAGGGGGCCACTAATTAGATGGTTCCAGCCTTTCACTGGGCTAGCATGGTTTCTTTATTTTAAAGGCTTCAAGGCAGGGGCAAGGCTGGGCAAAGAACAATGAGTAAGTCATAGAGGTGATCCTTTTAATGATACATTCACTAATGAAATGGCACTCCATGTGTTCACTTATTAGTGACTTAGCTCAAACAGCCATGTCCTACTGTCAGCTTGCCATTGACGACCCAGTGTGACCTCCGAATTGTCAGCTCTACCTGAAAAAGAGCAAATGTAGCAGAAAATACAGAAGCAGCAGCATAATTTGGAGTAGAAAGATTAACAACAGGGAAAGCTTCTGAATCTCTCTCTGTAGCTCTACTTTGCTGTGAAATAATGCCAGAAGTGTAACTATTTGAAGAACAGGCTAACCTTGCAGTGTGTGGGTTTGCATCTGATTTGTAAACAATAGGATGACTTGATTGAATGTTTTCAGGGGCTGGATGACAGTGTTGGCACTGGAGGAGTGACTAGCACAACTCCATTCTCAACTAATTATATAGTGTGGATCTTCCTTGTATTTTCCAGGGCACTGTGGTTTTTAACTTCATGTTTGCAAAATGATTTATGGACAAAATACTTCTGTACAGACCTTGCTTGACAATCAGGGAATCATGAATGATATATGGATGTGAAAGTTTATGATACTTCCTATTTATATAGCCTCATTTACTCAAATAACTCAATGCTGTTTATGTCAATTATTGAATTAAATGTTTTAATGTTCCTCTGTCAAATGGGAAGTATGTATTGACTCTTCATTTTATACTTGGGCTGACAGGGCTGTGACGATTTGAAGGGTCTTTCACGGGGTATGGGCCAGATCTTACATTCATGATCTGCATCTCTGGTTAGAGGCTGCTCCTTAAATAGGACACTCATAAGAAAAACGTCCTTTTTTTACGCATCTATGCACTTTCCTTAACAATTTGTGATTCCTAAGCACTTGGCACTTTCTTTGTGCAAAGCTAAACAAACACATAGTTTTTGTTCATTTGTTTCTTAGCTCTGATTCCAAAAAACACTAGATATTCCAAGGTGAAATAAATTCCTAGGAATCTTATAGCATGAGATATAATGGTTTTTATTCTCATTGGTGAATAACTCATAGTTGTTAGTGAGAAAATTATGAAAAAAACAATGTATCTGAATCTGAATGAGCAGCTTGAGTCAGGAAAACATTCCAGATGTCAGAAGACATATGGTTGACAGGTGCTGGACTTGATCCCTTTCTCGTGTTGGCCTCAAAGTCCCTCTTTACAACTATCCAGGTCCCTGTGTTCTCCAACATCACCTCATCAGTTTCTCACCGTGTTTCTGTGACTTCGCAGTAGTCGGCTCATTTCCCTCAGACTCTGAAACAGCTCGATTCACCACCAGCTTCTGTCCCCTTCTTGCCTTTGGCTATCTAGTCACGAAGCCAAGCAGTAATGAAAATGGGTTTCATTAAACAGAAATCCTACTTATTTTCTCAAACCACTATGCTAATAATCTTCCTTCTCAATATAAAGGCTTAAACACATACCAATATAACTAGTTTTTTTTTTCAGCTATTTTTTTTCTAAAGAAGATTATTCCCTGGGGATAAAAATATCTCTCTTCAAAATCCTGGACTTTGTTTTTAGAAATGAAGATCTAACATATATAAAACTCTCTTTTGTTCCAAAATTGACTGGGGCCTGAAACTCCCACTTTTTTAGTCATTTAATTTTTAAAATGACCACAAAAGAGATAGGAAGAGCTAAAAACATTTCCTCCCTAAAGCATGAATTTTGCAGGCCCTCATGAATAAATCAAAATGAGTATTAGAATACAGATATAGTTTATAGGCATATGAATATGGATAATAGAAATACGACTTTTTTCCCCAGAACAACATGTACCAGGACATACGTAGTATGGCACTAAATGAATAACAAGTCCACAGAAACTTTGTTGGGCATCGTGTCTTTCTTAAGCAAAGCTGGCCCCATGGTAGTGTCACCCTGCTGTCCAGGCAGGCTGCCGTTGCAGACCCCATCTTGATTGGGGTTGGAGTTCTTCAGCCTCTGCACTTTCTATCAGATGACTGTAGTTTCTTGTTGAGTATCTAAGTTCCTATTTATCTGGAGATCTGTTTTGAACTTGTCCTCCTTGGTAGTTATCCTGACATTCCGCATCACAGCCTCAATCTCCCTGTTTTTCCCTTTCCCCTGTCATGAACTTCATGATCATCAGCAAGAAGTCAATTTTGAGTCTTTTCTCTCTCTGGAGCTTTTAGAGCTCTTTGCAAATACAAGGAGCATGACCCTGGAAATTTCTTTTCCCCCAGAAAAGGAAAAAGCTCCACTTGTCAATCAGTCATCCTGAGCATACGTTCTCACAAAGGAACTCAGAGCAGCCCTTGTCTAAATTCATCAAGGTGGAGGGGGTGTGGGGGAAAGGGGGGTCACATTGCTAAATAACTGTGATCAGCTTTAAAGTCTAGCTTCAGGGTTATTACTTACATTGCCTTTCATACTACTCAAACACAGCACAGATGCACAAAAAATGAAAGAACACCAAATCCTTTGTTCCTGGACAAGTTTGAGGAGCAAAGCATTCTGAGTAATAGAATTTCTGGTTAGTTGCATGTTAACCTATTTATGGACAGAGCTTACCTAGGGCAGGGGTTTGGCTGAAGAGCTCAGAAAGATGAATGCCTCTTTTCAGATGTGCACAATTTAATGATTCAACCCATACTGCTTAGTGTCTTTCTTCTGGTTCTTCTATTTGCTTTATTTTATAGTGAGTTATTCATATGTTTCTCTTACCCAGGAAATTATAAGCAATTTTAGAGCAGAAGTGTTTTTCCCATCTCTGAAAAACCTATAAAATTCTCATGCTATAGAAGTTAATTAATTAATTGCTGAGTTGAATTGATTTTGCCTCTCCAATATCTTGTTAGATATATTGCTTTACCAATAATAAATGCCCACTGTAGATGTCAATGCTTTAGGAACAAAAAAGACTCGAAAACATGAAGCTGGAGAGTACTTTGGTGACCTTAATAAAATGTAAAAGCAAAACTTTTTAAAAACTTAATGCATTGATAAAAGACACACATACATATATGTATACACACAGATGTGCACACACATGTACACACATATATATCTATATGTTTGAAATATATTCTACCAAATATGTGAAAAGATAGAAGGGGATCATATAGGAAAAAAGTAACTTGAAAATACTGTATATATGATTTAAAGAGACTAAAAATGATTTAATAATAAGCTTTTACTCAATACCTCCTAGCTGTACAGTGCTATATTAGGTTCTCTGAGGGTAGAAAAATCAAGAAGCCAAATATTGATCCGTACTTTATTTTACACACTGTTTTAGGTCCATAGGGTACAACAAAATAATTCCATGCTCCTTCTCACACAGAGGTAGAAAGGAGAGCCCACCAATTAGCAATTAAAATAATAAGTGAATGATATAGTGTCCAGAATGGGGTAAACACATGAGACAAAGAAAAACAGATCAGGGTAAATGATAGTGGTTAGGTAGCAAGTTATATGAGTGCAACCACGTAGGCTTCATTGAGAAGGTAATATATGAGCTAAGACTTAAAAAAAGGTGAGGGAATTAGCCACGCAGATATCTGGGGAAGAACATTCTAAGCAAAGGGAGTGGTTAAGGCAAAGGGTGAGAGCAAGCCTGGAATGCTAAGGGACAGGAGGCAGGCCAGCATGTGCCAAGAGTGAAGTCAGGACCAGATGGCAAAAGATCTCTTAAGTCACTGCAAAGAAAAACTGAGTAAAGTGAAGATGCATGGCAAAACTCTTAGCTGAGAAGTGTTATGATCTGACGTACACTTTAGAAGTTCATGATAGTTGCTGTGTTGAGGAAAGACTGTGGATGTACATCAGAAGCTTCTGTAGAATATAGGTGAGATTTGATTAGTTGTCTGACTCCCCCGCTGGACTGCAAGCTCCCTTGGAGAAGCCTCTTCTTGTCCAAGGTATCCTATTTAACCCAAGTTTCACCACCAAGCATGTGCTTACATATATTTTGAATGAATAAATATGCAATGTAGTATATCTCAGAAAACCACTATTGTCTCCCTAAAAGATTAAGATATCATGCTAGAAACAGTGGAGGAGGGTGAAATCATTTGTGTCTTGCAAGGTTTGTAGTGGAGGAAAATTTTTAATAAGACTACAAGGACTGGTGGTCATACTAACATTAGTAGTCAAAATAATAGCAGCTATCATTTTTGGAGGATCTACTACATTGCAGTCTGTGTGCCAAATGCTTTACATATCTCATCAACTGCAAACATCAGAGAAAGAAATTGTCAGCATATAACGTAAAAAAGCACGAAGTTCAGGGTTTGTGTAGGAGGCGGCTTGTAAATTGGCTTTGTAGAAAATCTGATGCAGAATACGCAATGGGAAATAAAGTTGAAAAGGTAAGCTGAGGCTAGGTTGTGGGAGACCTTAAATTCATACACCATATATGTGTTCTGGATATTATTCAAGTTTGGGAGACTTATTTGTTTCTGCAACAGGGGAGTGGTAGGTTTAAAGCTGGGTTTGGAGAAGATTAATATAAGTCTTAGATTACCTTTGGGTCATTTAACTAGGAAGGAAACTAGATGAGCTGTTGTTTCTAAGGTCAGAATTATAGTTTTATCATTTGGAAGCACTGACGTGAGAAAACAGAAAAATGACACACCCTGTTATTTGTATGAACATGTTCAGTTTACAAAGCCCTCACATGTGTGCTATTCTACTTGATCGTCACAGCAACCCTGCTAGGTGGCATTGTTATCACATCTTACAAATTGAAATGATTTATGCAAAAGCACAGTCTGGCCTGGAGTAGATACTCAAGGAATGTTAGCTGAAGTGGAAAAATAAGAAGGCAGAGGCTAAAAAAGTCTCGGCATATTGCCCAAGGTCATGTAGCTGAAAATACACGACAGAGCCACAAGTTAAAGCCAGTCTGTCTGAGCACGAGTCTGCTTCTCTTTGTTCGTGCCCTACCTTCCTCCCTGCTGCTGCCAGAAAGCCTCAGAAGTTCATGGGAAATGACAGGAGAAGAAATCAAGCATAATACCTATTTAGCTAACTTAATGCAAACTCCCAATATGGAAGATATTATTTGGTATTTAATATAAAATTTTATTTTAAGGGTTTCTGACATATACATATATATTTATGTTATATATATGCTTTTCTATGTTCCTATACATTTGCCTATATATGTGAGTGTGTGTGTGTATGTACAGGGTCTAGCAGAAGTAACACCTGATTGAGTGTGGTTGGTAGGGTGGTAATGTGGGTGTAATGATTTATAGTTTTAACTTGAACATTTCACCTCCAATGTCCTGTGGTGTGCTTGAATGTGATATTGTGATGTTACAGAACTACATGCTTATGTTTTTGTAGTAAAAGAGTTTGTAATAAAAAAGGGGCATTATTTGTGCCAAATCCTATATTTATTATTATTATTTTATATTAGTATGCTAGGGCTCTCATAACAAAACATCACTGATTGGGTGGCTTAAACATCAAACATTTATTTTCTCAAAGTTCTGGAAGTGAGAAGTCTAAGACTAAGGCGTTGGCAGATTTAGTGTCTACTAAGGCCTCGTTCCCTGGCTTGTAAGCGGCTATTTCCCTCTCTCCTTCTCTGGGTCTTCACAAGGTCCTCCCTCTGTGAGCATGCATATCCCTAGTGTGTCTCTGTGTGTCCACACTTCCTTCTCTTATAAGGAAACCGGTCAGATTGGATTAGGGCTCACACCTAATGGTCTCATTTTAATCATTTTAAAGGTCCTGTTTTCAAATACAGTCCCATTCTCAACTATTGGAGGTTAGAGCTTTAACATATGAATTTTGAGGGAACATAATTTAGCCTACTATACACACACACACACGCACACACACACACACACTTACTAACTCACTCACTCACAGGCCTTTGAGAAACAGTTGGTGCTTCTGATCTCCTCCTTCAAATTTCGAAATGTGGTATTGTCTATTAAACATTTCCTGGGAAAAACTAAGGCCCTGGCATAATGATGTAAGGAGCAGGTCAGGGAGGTATATCAGTGGACATGACATGAGCTTTGGATCCCCATAACCTTGGTTTTAATCCCAATTTCTTTGCCATTTTTCACCCTTGTGGCCATGGGCTAGTCACGTGACTTTAGTTTCTTCCTGTGCAAATTGAAGATGAGAGGGCTTTCTTGGCAGGTTAAAGATTAAAATAAGCCCTGGCTGGTGGGCTCAGTAGATTGAGTGCCAGCCTATAAACCAAAGGGTTGCCAGTTCGATTCCCAGTCAGGGCACATGCCTGGACTGTAGGCCAGGTCCCCAGTTGGGGGTGTGTGAGAGGCAACCACACATGGATGTTTCTCTCTCTCTCTTTCCCCCTCCCTTCCCCTCTCCTTAATAATAAATAAAACCTTAAGAAAATAATCTATGTGAATGTGTGCAGCACAGGGCCTGCGTCTTCATATCAGAGGAGCTCAGTAGTTATTAGCTCCTTCTTCCCTCTTGAGGAGTTCATGGAGCCATGCTTCCTCAGATAGAGGCAGACATGCACACAGCTAGTAATTCCACTAGAACTGTCTGGTGTCACCAGGGCTGTGTGCCACAGAATATATATGTTATTATATATAACAAAACATTATGTTTGCTTGAGTATTTTTGGTATTAACTTTACTAGGATGTTTCTGTAATGAATAGGCACCTACTTCACAATTCTATAGAAAGAGCATTAGCTAAGCTTAAATGAAAAAAATTTTTAATGATATGTTATACCCAAAATATTAAAGTAAATAAAAATTCAGTAATCCAAGCCCCAGCATTTTATCCCACTGCAGTAGGCAGCCTCTAAAATGCCCCTAGATGACCCCCACTTCCTGGTATTCAAGCTCTTGCTTAGTCCCCACTCCCTTGAACAGGGGCTCACTTAGTGGTTCCCTTCTAATGAACAGAATATGGTAAAAGTGGCAGTGGGGCACTTCTGAGACTGAGTAACAAAAAGACTAGGACTTTTGTCTTGACCACTCTTTGGAGCATCCCTCCCCAACCCCCATTTCCCTCTCTCCTTCTCTGTTTCTCTGTTTCTCTCTCTCATTCTCTTATCACCAGACGTCCTGTCCAGAGAAAACCCAGGCAGTCTATGGAGAGGCCCACCTGATGATAAACCATGTGAGTGAGTTGATACAGAAGCAGATCTTCTAAGTGCTGCCAATAGTCTCCTGAGCAGGATTGAAAGAGATTCTCTAGCACCAGTTGAATCTTGACATGACTGCAGCCCAGCCAACACCTTGATTGAAACTTGAGCCACAGGCGCTCAGTTAAAGTGCACCTAGATTCCTGACCCACAAAATCTCTGAGATAATACATGTTTGCTATTTTAAGCTCCTAAGTTTTGGGGTAATTTGTCACACAGCAATACATTGGTACTATGCCCAACTTGGAACAATTATGTGTTTTTCTAAGCACAGGAATATTTGCACTTCATTCAACTTGAGTATCTTAATAATGTAATGCAAATCTAGGTTTTATTTCTCTATAGGGTCTTTGCACTCATGTATTATATACATAAACACCCTTTAGAAAACAAAGAAGAGAAATCTAATCAGAGGATGGCTTTATTTTTTTTAACTTAGTAGAATCATTGGGTGAAATACTGTTAGACTTAATAAAATAAAAAAAAAGCAAAGCTATATTATTTTTACCTGCTAGTGAAACAGTCAGGCATGACATGGCACGGCATTGCTGAAAAAACACTCTGAGTACCACAGCAATAAATCACAACACAATTTCAGATCCAGGCTCACGAATGGGACCTGTGCACAGAACTCTGGCTGCTCAGAAGGGGGTTGGAAGAAACCATAATAATGGGATCTTGAGGAAGGAGGTGTCTGTATAACTGAAAGCAGACATTTAATTTTTTACTCTACTAAGTAAAACTGCAAATAGAGTCATCATCCAGTCTTTTTCAAAGATAGGGTACAAAATATATAATAGCATTAACAAGTTGAATTTATAGGGTGCTTTCATGTCTGTTTTTCAGAGCTTTCATATCTTTTCTGTGCTGCTTCATAGTTCAGTCAAGAAACAGTTTAGATGGAATTTTTTTTGCCCCATTTTACAGATGAAAAACAGAGCTTTGATTTTATCACCTTGGAGATGCAGATGGACTAAACCATCTTTCACTGCAGTAATTTGGAAATTTGGGTTTATCTCTCATAAAACAGGTATCTCGTATCTCTGTCTCTCTCTCTGTCTCTCTTTCTCTCATTTGCCCATCCACCTATCCATCTATTTTCCATACTCATCTAAACGATAATTTCAACCCTCTGAGAGGCAGCCATGACCCAGGAGCTAAGGCAAAACATTCTCAGCATTGGTTAACATAACTGCCCAGTAACTAAAACACAGACTCTGACGTGGGAGCACTGAACTCTTTAAGGGGATCTCAGTCTTTTATCAGAATCTATAGCCATTTATTTTAAACACAATGCTAACAAGCTCGGTTTTGTTCATTTTTTTATTCATAAGACCAGAGTGAACTGAGCAGAGGCTGAAAAATGGCAGTGAGAGGCTGACACATTGACAGAATTATCTGACAGCAAGGAGGGATAAAGAAGAAATTAAAAAGCAACCATGGCACCAGAGAAAGCAGTTTCTGGACACTTTTAAGGAGGTAGTAAACATTGTGACCTGTTTCATAGTGCTTCACAATAATTAATGCCCATAATTATCACCCCCAAATCATTAAAATGTCAAAACAAGTTCAGCACAGTTAAAGAAATAAACTAATTGTTGCTGAAATAATTTGAGTATTTATTTTACAGCAAGAATGGTGCTGGGCACTTTACATACCTTGCCTCTAACCCTGAGGTTTTGGGAGAGGAAATGAAACTTCCAGAGTTTAAGCCACTTCCTTAAGGTAATGCAGTTGCTAATAAGTATACGAGCCAGGACCCAAATGCAGATTTCTCTGATTGAAAACCTTCCACTTTGTCCACTATTCCACACTACCTGACAGATGCCTATCAAAACTACTTTTGGTAAAAGAAAAACATATTTTGGTGCTTAAGGGTACAGGTTGCTCATCTGGAAACCCAATGAATCCTGTATTACCTATTATTCCTCCTAAAGTATCAGATAACTAAAGTATTAATCTTTGTATATTTTTTGGTGGGTAAAGGAGTACCTTTTCTACTTGACACAAACAGATTTTTAGAAAAAATTAAAATGATACTACAGCAAAACAGACTGTTTTGTTAGATAGTGAGGTCCCCATCTCTGAGAACATTGCAGCCACTGCTATTTAACACTTTCCAGGGGTGATGGAGATCTTATTTCTATACAGACAAGGAAATGGATCACTAAGAACTTGCCTCATTTCTAAGAATCTGTGTCTTCAAAATCCTTTTTCATCCTAATATGCAGTGCTTTTAACAACTTATAAGTGGTGAAGAAAGACTTGCTATGAGACAAATTATCACTCCTCAGAGCACAAAAATAGTCTTCTTGGCAATTTCCTTTCACTGAGCAATTTTTTGTGTCTTTAATTCTTTGGTGTCAAATGGATCACTGCATGTTCGATGCTTAATTACCGAATCTTCATCATACCCAAATACTCGTGCTTAATATTTATTAAAAGCCTTATTTTCAGTGAGACAAATCTCATCTACTATCTGAAATTCTAATTTTTGTAACATTTTGTAGATAGTAGTTACAAACCAATAATATACAGAGCTGTTTAAAATCATTATTCCTTATGTTATGCTATGAAATTAATTTTTCCTTTTGATTTTTAATACATTTCACTTGTTCTATTCAAAGAACAGTAGGGTGCCCTCCTAGTAATAATTTTGACCAGTCACTTTAAATTGCTATTCAAAATGAACTGAGTAGTGTTTCACATGAACATTTCTATTAAATTTCCCATGATGTTACTTATGATTAAAAGATAACTACTGTGGTAAAAAAAAGAAAAGCTGAAGGAATATATAATCAAACATTTTATATCTTACTCAAAACAGATGAAATAAACCTAAATGAGCTTACGTGAGTAAAGATAAATACTTGTAAGATAAGTTTCATTAATTAATATACTTGGCCATTCATTCCTGGGCTGGCTTATCTGTTAGGCTCAATAGGCACAGTGTGTGGGATTCACAATACTTTTAGGTACACATATTTTAAAGTCAAAGTTCATTATATGTCTTAACATATTGTATAATATATATTTTACATATAATATTATGTGTAATATTATATGTAATATAATATAATATTATGTTTTACATAAAATATTAAATTATATTAAAGACAAACCAATTGTACTGGTTTATCTTTATACCAGTACAATTATAAAATATAATTAAAAAAATTTAATGAAGAAAGTGTCTCACCAAAGCAAAAATGCCCAGGTTCCATGCAGATGTGATGTGGTCTACATTCTCTCATTTTAACAAGATTTACTGAGCTCCCTACTATTTGTCAGGGACTGTGCTAGGACTGGCACATATGTGGGGTGGGTAGGGGGGAAGTGGAGGGAAGTGGTAGATTGGATACAATGAAGAAGACCCAGCTTTTGTCCTCAAGGAACACGGGAATTCCTAACAAGTGGAGAAAATATGTGAATCAACTGCTACAGTGCAATGTGGTAAGTGATATTCTAGACATAGACAAGATGCCAGGGAAGTACTGAGTGGGCAGGGGCCAGCTTGCCTAGTGGCAATGGTGAAAGGAAGGATATAGTCTATGGTAGTTACATGGAGTCTTGAGAAATGAGATGGATTAATAAGGAACTAAAGATGGGGCCTATGTTCTTGGCAAAGAGGTGACCTGTGCAAAGGCCTCTGGCCATGACAGGTTTTGGTATTTTTCAGAAACTTCAGACATCACAGAGTATATGAGGTACACTAGAGGTTATGGAAAAAGTAGGAAAGGTCCAGAACAGGAAAAGGACCTGGGTGCCATCATCGCCATGATAATGAGGTTGCATTTCCTTCTATAGGATAAAGGCTACATTTCTCATCCTTGGCATTAAACACTTACCATCTGGCTCCCACTTAATAGTACCATCTCCCAAGATACTCTACCAATATGCTCAAATGAATTTACTTTCCTACTTCTGTTCTTTTGCATATGGTCTCCCTTTATCTGAATTGCATGATGTTCTTCTCTCAAAACAACCATCTTAACATGGACTTCCTCCCTGAAGCTACGTCAGCTCCAGGGAGAACACTCACAAGTTCAAAACAGTTCAAGGCTGAGAAGAACCTTTGGGATTATCAAGTCCTTAAACTTCATTTTACTGATAAAACTGCGGCTCAGAGGGACAAAGTAATTTGTGCCCATTTCCATACTCAGTGAGAAATCTAAACAAAATGGAACCTAATTTTTCTGACTTTTGAAGGGAACAGTTCTGTAGCAATTGTCTTTACAGTTCATTTGGTGATTAATCATGCACTGTCTTGATACAGCTGATGTCATCTTCAACTATTTAAATTTCACTTTTTGAACTTCTGGTCAAGACGCAGGTATAGGTGGATACACTTTGCCCCCTTGTACAATCAAAGAAAGACAACAACAAAGTTTTAACAAAAAATAACTAAAACTGCCAGAAAATTGAACTGTATGGAAGTCTGACAACCAAGGAGTTAAAGAAGAAACATTCATCCAGACTGGTAGGAGAGGCAGAGACAGGTAGCCAGGGTGGAAAGGACTTGTGGCAAGGCAGTGGCTAGAGGACAGGTGAGTGAGGCTGTGGCTGGGGGACCAGGCAGTCCCATATTTGTGTGTGGATAACCCTGTAGGAACAATTGGGGAGTGAGACAGACTGTGTAACCCAGAGTTCCAGCATGAGGAAATAAAGCCTCAAAACCACTGACTGTAAAATCCTGTGGGGGTTGAGATGGCAGGAGAGAGTCCTAGACTCGCAGAAGAGTTTGTTGCAGAGACCCACAGGGTCCTAGAATGTATAAAACCCACCCACCCAGGAATCAGCACCAGAAGGGTCCAATTTACTTGTGGGTAGAGGAGGAAGTGACTGAAAACTGACAGAGAGCAGAGCAAGTGACACTGTTCCCTCTTGAACCCCTCCTCCACATATGGTGCCACAACGCACCAACATGGGTTTCCTGGCCCTGGAGAACACCCAAGGCTCTGCCCCTTACTATGTAACAGACATGCCAAGACAAAAATATATGGCCCAAGTGAAAGAACAGATCAAAGCTCCAAAACAGAACTAAGCAATGAAGAGATAGCCAACCTATCAGATGCAGAGTTCAAAACACTAATAATCAGGATGTTCACAGAAATGGTTGAGTATGGCTACAAAATAGGGGAAGAAGTGAACTCTTTGCAAAGTGAAATAAAGTAAAATGTACAGGGAACTAACAGTGGTGGGTAGGAAACTGGGACTCAAATCAATGATTTGGAGCAGAAGGAAGAAATAAACATTCAGCCAGAACAGAATGATGAAACAAGAATTAAAAAAAAAAAAAATGAGGAGAGGCTTCGGAATCTCTGGGACAATTTTAAACGTTCCAACATCTGAATCATAGGGGTGCTAGAAGGAGAAGAAAAAGAGCAAGAAATTGAAAACTTATCTGAACAAATAATGAAGGAAAACTTCCTCAATCTGTTGAAGGAAATAGACTTCCAGGAAGTCCAGGGAGCTCAGAGAGTGCCCAAAAGTTGGACTCAAGGAAGCAATCACCAAGACACATCATAATTAATTTACCCAAGATTAAAGATAAGGAGAGAATGTGAGAAGTAACAAGAGAAAAAGAGAGAGTTACCTACAAAGGAGTTCCCATAAGACTGTCAGCTGATTTCTCAAAAGAACCTTGTGGGCAAGAAGGGGCTAGAAAGAAGTATTCAAAGTGATGAAAAGCAAGGACCTACATCCAAGATTACTCTATCCATCAAAGCCATCATTTAGAATGGAAGGGCAGATAAAGTGCTTCTCAGATAAGGTCAAGTTGAAGGAGTTCATCATCACCAAGGCCTTATTATATGAAATGTTAAAGGACTAATATTAGAAAAAGAAGATCAAAAGTATGAACAGCAAAATAACAACAAACTCACAACTATCAACAACTGAATCTAAAACAAAAACAAACTAAGCAAACAGCTAGAACAGGAACAGAATCACAGAAATGGAGATCGCATGGAGGATTATTAGCAGGGAGAGGGAAGTGGGAGGATGGGGAGAAGGTACAGGGAATAAGAAGCATAAATGGTAGGTACAAAACCTCCCCCTGGTAGACAGGGGGAGGTTAAGAATAGTATGGAAAATGGAGAAGCCAAGGTACTTATATATGTGACCCATGGACATGAACTAAGGGGGTGGGAGAATGCTGGTGGGGATGGTGCAGGACAAAGGGGAGTAAAAGGGAGAAAAATGGGACAACTGTAATAGCATAATCAATAAAATAAATTAAAAAATAAATTTTACTGTTTGATTTGTTTGTACCTTGATATATTTTTCCAACCAAATATTATTGCCCTGGGGGCTGGAACTACCTTTCACAGTGATTTCCTGCAGGGCCCAAAGCCCTGATTCAACATAGCAAGAAGCTCTTAAATAGTTAATCATCTGATTTCGCACTCTTTAAAAAGGTTCCATTTATTTATTTTTAAACAGAGGGGAAGGAAAGGAGAAAGAGAGGGAGAGAAACATCAATGTGTGGTTGCTCTCATGTACCCCCTACTTTGGGCCTGGCCTGTAACCCAGGCATGTGCCCTGACTGGGAATCGAAGCAGTGACCCTTTGTTTCACAGGCCGGCACTCAATCCACTGATCCACACCAGCCAGGGCCTTGATTTAGTTTTTTATCATCAAAAAAAATAATTTGCTTACATTATAGAGATAATTAGATCTATGGCAAGATACAGCATCTGTCTCAGTTTGAGTTTCAAGAAGCAGGAACTGTGACATAGATCCTGTGCTCTTGATTTTTGAGTATGCTCTCAAAAAAATCCTAGGAGTGAGTGAGGGTGAGGGAAAAGGTTAGAGCATTTCTGTGCTTGGCCACTGCATCTACTGGGGTTTCAGGAGCATAAATCACCACACAGAGTTGTCCAGCCTTGAGCAAGGAGAACAGTGTCTGCAACCTTGCTCAAAGCCAGTCACTGTCTGTGGGCTGTCTCATGGTGATGGTGGTGGTTGAGGTTGGGTCAGGGAATGTAATCTCCTTGTCTGCTGTCTCAGAAAGATAATTCTCTAGAAAGGGGGTAGACAACAAACACAGCAGCTTGGGATGGATGTATTGCATCAGTAAAGGAAGTATGGGTGGAGCATCAACAGCATATATTACCACTTTCGTCTAGTGGACACACACACACACACAAATAAAACCCCTAAATAAGCAAATAGAACAACCCAAGAAAGCAAAACAAAAACCCCAGATGATACAACCAAAGACTGATCTTCCCAATCTAAATTCTGGCCTCTTCTATTAGATCATACATGTTCTTAAGTTATTCTCACAGAGCCTTACCTAATCTAATGTCCATATTGACCTTTACTCTAATAAAAAGAAATTTAATGTACAAACAAATTTTTCAGTTATTCTAATGGCATGGCTTGCTATCTCAGAGGAATGCAGTCACTGTTGAGAATAACAATGTCTTAGATCTCAGATATGAGATCATTTCCAAGATTTTTAAGAATAAATACTGCAGTTTCTTATTATGCCTCCAAATAACAACTGAAAAAACCCCAAGCCTCAAATTAATCCCCCCTCAGTGACCCCTCAAACCAACAAAAATTTTCCTACAGATAATACAAAATCAATAAAATAAAATAAAATAAAATAAAATAAAAACCAAATCCACAGAGATTTGTCTTAAAGAAATGTGTGCTGGGTACACAGGCACAACTCTGGAATTCAAGCTAATCTGCCCAGGAGTGTGGGATCTGGCTGTGTGTGGCTAGCTCTGAAGACACCCTCCCTTTGAACCTCAAGAGTAGTTTTGCTTATTCTAATCTTAGTTTGAGCCCAGCCATTTGGATTCCCCCAGGTCTCTGCTAATTCAAATGTTCTCATTCCCGTGAATCTCACAAAAGCAAGCCCAGGTTTTACTCAAGCCTTGGAAACCTCACTTTACTTCAGTCAGTTTGCATTGCCCCCCACTGAGGGCATGCCTCTGTCTTGAATTTGGGCTTAGTAACTAAAAGAGGCTTTGTGCTTCCAAAAGCTTTGCCCAGTGATGCTAGGCAGCAAGGAAAATGCCTGGACCCATGATGTGATTTCTTTTTATACAGTCATTTTTACCTGCTGCTCCTGGGTTGATTTTTTTTCTTCTTTATTTTCTATATCTTTCCTAATGTGAGATTTAGAATAATACAGCCTTCCACTGGAAAAATATAGCAGGATGTTCTTGCAGATGGACTAGAGCACCATGAAGGTTAGCTGGGATCCCAGGCTCTGTGCTGTATCTTGCTTTGGCTCCCAGACCAGATGCCAGACAGTCTCTGTGGCTTTGCACAAGATGTTATGAATATAAATTTGGAGAAAATAATTAGTAATAGTAATTTCCAATAAAACTGAAGTCAAAACTTTTATATTGTCTACTTTTCTCTTCAATGTAAACCTACTTCCATTATATTTAAAATATAACAAACTCTTAATGCATTTGGCATAAAAGGGAAAACCAGTGTACAAATGGGCACTCAAACATGTTTCTCTGAGATAGCATTTTACCATGCAACCTCTGTAAATACAATTCTTTAACCCTCAGATTGTGTTGGAATTTATGAGAAATTAAATAAGCTGTCAAGAGCATACTAGACCCCCAAACCTTCCTTAGGTCTTACGTCATTTAGTATGCTTTTTAATATTAAAAAAATTAAAGAATCATTTAAAGTGGGTGGATTTAGCCAAGCCAGTACTAAATAAATGAGTTTTAACTAGAAGGTATGGAGGAGAGGGAAGTCTTAAGTGACTTCAAATTTTCTAGCATGTGAAGTTGAGAAAATGGAGTGACATAAATGGGAGCTAGGGAAAGTGAACTATTTTGGGGGGGAAGAAAATACTGATTTTGAACATGACATATTTGAAGTGATTTGGGACATTCAAATGGAGACTCCATTTGGAACTGTGAGGAGGTGATGAGATATAAGACATGATGAAAACTTTGGGAGTCATCACCCTATTTTTTACCTGTGGGTTTTTTCTAAATATTATTTGTCCTCATTCACTCGTGTTTAAGGGAAAGAATGTGCTAGGCACAGCAGTGATTACATAAGAGTCACTACGTAAAGGCAGTTGTCCTGTCTGTGGACCACTGCATGGCAACCTCCTCGGCACATCCCAGAGGGCAAGGGGAGAGCAGCGGACTGATTCCGGCAAGTTCCACTCTGCATGCTAATGCTTCAAACGGGTTTGTCCTGATGAGAATTCAGGAGTTAGAAACTGGCCAGTTTTCATTTCCATTTACTTAATAATGTGTGGTCACTGAGACACTAGAAGTCCCAAGAGATTGTGGGTTTTGGTTTCGCTGACCACATGACTAAAGAGGCCACAGTTTCTGAAAATTTCTTTTCCTCCTAGGTGGTAGAAAAAGAGAATGGGAAAACTGTTAGTCTGGTCCTAATTCTGAACCTCAAAAGGAAATTGGTTAATGAAGTGGAAATGATTGAAACCAGGGGCAGCGAGTATCTACGCCAGGGCACCTTAAATTGATAACTAAGAGTGAGGTGGTTGGGCCCTGTCAGGGCTGTTCCTCAGACATCAGGGATAGTGGAATTTCAAAAGGAACAGAGAACAGAGGCATAATTCCACAGCAACATTTTGAAAGGAAAGGAAGTTTAAGACAACTGGAAAACATTCAAGAACAGGATTCTAACGAGGCAGTTTCTACATGCCCCCTGCTTTATTGAAGTGTAATCGACAAAAGTATTATGATATTTAAAGTACACAATGTGATAGTTTGATGCACATGTATGTTGTAAAATATTTTCCTCCAATGGGTTAATTAATTAACACCCCATCATCTCATATATTTACCTTTCTTTTTGATGAGAACATTTAAGTCCTACTCTCTAAGCTAATTTCAATTATACAGTACAGTGTTATTGAATATAGACACCATGTCATACTTCAGAATCAGGGATGTGCAAACTTCTGGAGTCTCAGGGCCACACAGGAAGAAGAAGAGTTGTCTTGGGCCACACATTAAATACACAAACACTAATGAAAACTGATGATCAAAAAAAAAGGTTTTAAGTAAATGCACAATTTTGTATTGGGCCGAGTGTGGCCCACGGGCCATGGGTTGCATACTGCTGCTTAGGTCTTCAAACCTCATTCGTGTCAATGGGGTGAAAGTTCACACCTTTTTGCCAACCTCTCCCTACTTTCCCATCCCACCCCCTTGTAACCTCACACCTACATTCCCACTTTCTGTTTCTGAGTTTAAATGTTATATATTTAGTTATTTATTTTACATTTTACATGTAAGTGATGCCATATGATGTTTGTCTTTCTCTGTCTGGCTTATTTCACTGAGCATAATGCTCTCCAGGTCCATCCAGGTTGTTGCGAATGACAGTATTTCCTTCTTTCTCATGGCTGAATAATATTTCCTTATAGCATGAGTATACATTTTTATATTTTGTCTATTTTTCTTTATTCATTCATATATTGATGGACAGATAGGCTGCTTCTACACCTTGGCTATTGTGAATAAAAACTATGCAGTTTCAAATGATCTTAGAGAATAAGGAGATTTTATTAATGACACTAAGGATAAATCAGAAAACAGAGCATTTTTGTCATGCCTAAATTTTAATTTACAAGCTGTTAATAAAAAAGCATAATTTATTTCAATAAATAACATTTAGTTCTCAGGATAGTAAGGTTTGTTTATTGAGATAGAGACTTCCAAATAGTTTATTCTACTTTTGTTGTATCGCACAGGGAAGACTGAGGCTTAGAGCTGCTGCATGGAAAGGTTAAGGCCAGTTTCTTAGTAACAGAACCATGGCTATAAAGACACTGTTCTAATTCTTAGTTCAGGCCTCTCTCTGCCACACTGTGGTTTCTAAACAATCTGAGTATTCGGAGGGATTCATAAGCTTTTTTCTGGAGGGAAAGGGGACCCTGAGTGAGTGCATTCTTACTGAACCCTGCTCCTCACCCCCAAACCCACTTTCAACCAAAACATTTATTTTTTTGTTTTATAAATGTGATGAAAAGCATGATTTACTTTTTTAAAGGGGGTTCTGCTCAAATGTTTGAAAATCTGTACCACTCCAAGCCTGTGCATTGGTTATAATTCCCCAAATAAGAATACTGAAACATATTGTGTGTAAGTAAAAATGATCAGGATGGAGGCTCAGGTAAATATAAATTTTTAAAAAATTAAATACAAGTATTATTTTTTAAAAAGTTAAAGCTTACAAGCAAAGAAGAGGCAGTGAGCCCAGATCTATAAGAACTCCTCAAAGCCTAAGGTGAAGAATTGATTGGAGTTTCTAAAAATCCCAACGAAACTATATTTTTAAAAATTGTATTTGCAGGAGGATGATCAAGGACCACAGCTTTGCTAAATTTGGTTTGGTTTGGTTTTGTTTTGACTCAATTCCGGTAACTGGAGTAAATTCTCCCTGGATCTCTACCATATATGCAATTATCTAATTACAAGCTTACATTTAAAATATTTAACCATGTTTACCCTTAACTTAATGAATTATAATTTAGCAATCATTTAGCCAAATGCTTTTGAAAACTAAGATTCAACATCCAATATCCATGGTCAATCGTTTCACTGGAAAATTCACAGAGCTTGGCACATTCCTTTATGTGTTCCAGTTTCTTGCCTTTGCCTTCCTCTGCTTTCCCCAGTCCTTCATCTTGTGTGCCCGGCCAATAGAGTCAATGACAGCCCCTCAGGTTTCGGGCAGTGACACCTTGTTAATGGTGAGCCTCAACCTATTTAATTTTTCTTTGGGTCCTGCTGCAGAGAATTCTCCCAGGGTTCTCTTTCCCTGGCATGCCAGCTTCCTGCTTCCTGCCGAATCTGCTTGTGCAGAGGTTGGATTGTGTTACCTGGATGCCTCCCAAACTTCTTGCTCAGCATCTCTTCAAATTGCTCGTGTTTATTTAGAAAACTGTTCATGTTCAACCAAAGGGAAAAAAATGTTTTCTGTGACATATGCAAGAGGACTCTTCAGGAGGATGATGGTTGGATTCCTGCCTTGAAAAGGAAAGGTGCTTGGGCACTGCTACCAGACATGAGAGCCAGGGTGTTCCATTTTGGTATTTTCAAGATTGTCATGTCCTTTGCTCTGAATTGGTGCCTAATGTACACAGAGGCTTGCTGTGCATGAAATGAGGGCTGCGGCATCAGAGGATATACACTGTGTTTTTCCCACTTTTGTGTATTTCACCCCTTTGGCCCGTGGGTATCATTCACTTGACCCCCACTTTTCTCCCCTGAAATGTTTAATTCATACAGCTTATGACCCAAATCTATATCTACAGCCTTATCACCCTGGGCTCCAACTTCACTGAATTAATAACTGATCACTAAACATACTGGACTTTGACTTTGTGTTCTTCCCCTTTCTCAAATACCTTGTCCCTGCTCCACCGGCAGACTCCTTCTGTATTGCTGCCAACAGCCTGTTCAAATGTGTCTCTTTCGTGAAGCTTCCCTGAAACCTTCAGGCAACATTTAATCGCATTTTGATCTGTCATAACATTTAACACATTTCTTTAGTCTGTTTACTCTTTCATTGCTTTGACAAGTTTTATTAATCACCTACTGGGTGCCAGCCAGTCTAAGGCACTGGAGACAAAGTGCAAATAAGGCAGATATGTTCTCCAATCGTGAAGAAGTATATACTTTACATATGGGAATATAAAGCAGAGGAGTATGGTAGTGTGGGTTTTGAGAAGACCTCATTTAAGAACAAATATTTGTGCCAAGAGCCTGAGCCCTCGATGGAAGCAGGAACAGTACATGCTGTGAGCATCCTCATACAAGATACCTAATAGTCACTTGACAAAAGCTCACTGAGGAAATGAATGGCTGAAGGTATTGGACACTGACAGTAGCAGTTTGAGGACCTCATTAGAATTTAATTTTTGTCAACTCATCTCAAAAGTTTAAGGGATCTGCAATACTGGGATAAAAAGTATGTTTTTGTGTGTATGTATACATGTATGTTCAGAAAGAGTAAATACACATGCATCTAAGCCACACAATCTTGAAAATCTTTTTGGATCTCCTCAAAAATAAAGATGTTTGCCCAGTTCTCGGCTACAGCCCATGGAACCTGTCTGGTGTATAGAGGTCATTGTGCTAAACCCTGATGCTCATTTCCTGACTAAAGGACTGGTTATCCCCCATCTTCTGGGAGAGCTGCCAGCCAGCTGAAGACCTTATGTGTCAGCCATCTCCGAGAACTGTCCTTGTCTGAAGAGAGTTGTCTCACTCAAGGTGGCCCCTCCTTTCTTAGCATCCTATATCTGGTCCATGGAGGGAAGATATAAAGGCCCAGCCCCTCACCCCAATTCAGGGCCACTCTGAAAGGACCATCTGAAGGCCAGAGTTCATCATAGAGTTGGCTGGGGCCTTTATATCTAATATATTAATTGTTGGTTGACTGCCTAGATCTCCCCTCTGCCCAATCCTGCTTCCTCTCTTCCACCACAGGTGACATTCCATCAGAACTCCTTAATAAAATTTTGTTCACTAGTCTGTCTCAGAGTCATCTTTCCAGAGAAACTAACAAACTGCAGAGTTCAAGGGAGCCCAACAAATGACATTTTTCTTCCTTTCATGAATTCTGAGCATCTCCAAAATAAGACAAAAGAATAAAAGATATTGGAAACTAAAAAACTGATATTGAAAAATGTGGCATATTGCCTCAGGCTGTGTTGCCTCGTCCTGAAAAATAGATTTAGACCCATTACCCCCATAATAGCACTAAACTGGACAGGACTGACCCCACAGACACAAAATCCTATAAATGCACAGAAAGGGGGAGGAGGGTGTAGCGCTACTCACGCCCAGATCTTGCACCTTGCACTTTTCTTGTAAGCACCTCTTGCAGGAGGACCGAGGTGTACAGAGAGAGACCAGGATGGTTACCATGGTGGTTCTCCCTCCCCTGAGAGGAATATCAGGCAGGAGCTCCTGCCCTTCTCTGCTCCCAGTGTAGCCCTAGAGCCCAGCTTCCAGTTTCAGGAGTAGAAGAGGTTGGAGTTCTGGTGTGGCTGGGAGGCCCTCACTACAGGGTAGCTGATGTGCTTTTGACATTGGCCTTTATGGTAGGTATATTCAAGAGAAATAGTGGAATGAGCTTTTGTACTCTTTGGAATGGGAAGCACAAAACCAAAAAGAATCTGCAGTGCTGAAGTCCAGTACTTCAGGATAAATTCCTTTGCTACTTGTTCTGAGATGGACAGCTCCTGTGTTCACTTTACTAGGAACTGTTTTCAGTGAAAAAGAACTAACATCCATTTACACACATCCACACAAGGAAAGAAAAATGCTTACTGATGTATATATCAATATACAGTGGAAATATATGGAAAAGAAATAAATAAGAAAAAACAAACTTTTATTTTTTCCTCTTAAACCTAGATTTATTATAAAAACAATAATGTTAAAGGGAATTTTAAAGGGAAATAATTGTAATTTGCCAAAATTTTATCACTCTAACATGTTTTCTATTTTCGTCTTGGTTATCTGTTAATAATATTGTTTTGCATAATGACAGTTTGGAATGCTTTTTGGTTTCCTTCCTTGATCTTTTAGTGTTATATTAATATTTCATCTTGTTAATTTACTGTAATTTATTTAACTATTCATTTCCTACTGGATATTTAGAGTGCTTCTAAATTTGGCAATGATGGATATATCTGCTTTTAAAATTAGCAGATATAAATATAGTGCCACAAATCAATTAAAAACTCACTTCTATTATTTTCACAAATGTACAAGCTATAAATACAGCTGAACTCCTAGAATAATGGAATTTTGAGTTATGCTTTGAAAGATGGGAGAGGCCTGGTCGCACCTGCTTATCACCACATTACACTTCTCTGCACTGGGCTGGCTGGTGAGAATGTGAACCTCTTCACGCAGTAACCGTATTGTATAACTGTACCTGGAAGGCTTCGTGGAGTGTCAACTGTACAGTAGGCATTCAGGAAATGTTGGTGCAGTGACACAATTTAATTTTTTTGAAAAGAGGAATTAGACAAATCTAAATGGTCTTGGAAACGCATCTTCTTCCTCCTTTAGGTGTATGAGCAGAGAGCAGTCTCAGCTTGTTGAGAGAAAGTCTTTGGTTGATGTCAGTGGTCCTGCAGGGCAAATCTCTTTGTTCCTGGGGAACTTGGAATGAAGACCTTGAGCTTCGGTCCATAGACCCCTTAGCAATATTTCTGAGACCAGAGCTCCTTTCCTACATTTCTTGGAGAAACTGGGTGTTGTCTAGCTCCTCCTAAGTAACCTGCAAACATGTGCCACAGTATATGGGGCAAGCCGTGTTGTTTTTGGCTGTGCTCCTGGGAGCAAGTCTAACCTGCTGACTGAGGCTGGCCATTCTTTGCTGAAACTATGGCTATAGTACTTTTACAATATTACAATACCTATGCCCAGTGTATGTTATGAAATAATGAAATTCAGGAGGCAGTGTGCACTCTGCTACTTATCTGTTTCTAAGCTTTTCACAAATAAACCCCCTGTTGTATCTATACTATGTGGCATTAGGGACCCCTTTACCTAGGAAGACATAAATAAACATAGAAGAGAAATAGTTAAGCTTTAGAGATAGATACAGACAAGACTTAGATATAGGGCAAAAAAAGAGAAACTAACCAAAACACAAAAGATAAGAGACGAATAATCATAAACATTAAATTAGTGTAGTTCAAGTTATCCTAACAATAGCAATAGCAATTGCTTCAATGCTTGGTTCATGAAGCGATAGCATTCATGAATACCACATGAGTGTGATGTTCATGCAAAGGTGGACAGAGACTCATGAAATGGATTAAAGAATTCTGAAACATATGCACACATATATAGCCACCTAATCTATAAAAAAGACATCACTGCAATTTGGTTGAGAAAGGATGGTCTTTTCTGCAATGGGGTATCTATATGGACAAAAATATTTTCTTTGAGATGGATAGACATAAATGTAATAAAGATTTTAGAAGAAAATAGAATCTCACAATTTTGGGAGAGGCAATGATTTCTTAAAGAGGACACAAAATATGCTCCCCAAAACAATGAAAGATTGAGAGATTGGACTTCAATGAAATTTAAAACTTCTTTAATCAGAAACATTGTTACAAGAGTAAAAACACAAGCCAGAAAAAGTTAATTGGAAATATATGTACTTAACTAGAACTTGTGTTCATGATATATGATAAATTCTTATAGATTCATTTTTTTAAAAAAGGTACAGACGACCAAGTGAAGGTCTGGGCAAAAAACTCAAATAGGCATTCCACAAATGAGAATATCAAAAGGTCAGTAGGGCTATACAAAGTTGGGCAGTATCCTCTGCCAAATACAAATCAAAACCACAGTGAGATGCCGCTGTCTACCACAGTTGCTGCAGTAAAACAGACTGACAACAGCAAGTGATGACAAGGATAAGGTGCAATATGGAACATTCATATTTTTAATGGGAGTGTAAATTGGTAACTTACAATGTAGAAAAATTCTTTGGCAATATATATCGAAGCTAAGTATATATGTATCTTATGACTCGAAAATTCTATTCCTAGTTAAATGCTATTCCAAGATTATACTGTACTATATAGTACATGTATTATAATGTATTATACTCTTCATAGTAGCTCTGTAAATCATTATCATCATTAAAACAATAAACAACCCCAAAGTTTATTGACAACTGAATGGGTAAATAAATTATAGTATATTAATATAATAGAATGCTACATAGCAATAAAAATATGCACTATTGCTACTGGCAACAGCATGAATAAGTAATACAAATATAATGTTGTATGAAAGAAACCAGATACAAAAGAATACATGCTGTTTATCACTTATATGAAGTTTAAGAACAGGCAAAACTGACTTACGGTGACAAAAGTCAGAATAGTAATTGTCTCTGGGGTGAAATATTGACTGTGAAGGGGCATGAGGGAGGCTTTGACTGATGCTGGAGATGTTCTACATTTTCATCCTGGTATTGAATACATGATGTGTAGGTAAAAATTTATTGATCTATTATTAAGATTTCTGTATTTATGATATAATGAATTATAGTCAACAATAATAACAAAAGTTAAATTTTTCTTAATCTCATATTACAAATTTTCACCAATACATTATACCAAAAATCAAAATTGTCGGTCTTATCCTAAACCTCATTTTAAGATATCATTCCAGTGTATGGCAGCTCCCAGGCTGTTCAGGTACAGTAGCTTGTGATTAAGGAAAGCCAACTTCTATAGTGAAATAAAAATCCAGACCAGATCACTCACTTTGGCCAGATTATTATTAAATCCAGATGATGGTTTATTACTATGTACATAATTTTACTTAATGTTTGATCCTCACTCATGCTCGGCCTCTTTTCCCTTCATCATTAGAACTAGGGCGTCTGCTCAGTTACTTCTGCTAGATTATTGCTCTCTCCAACCCCAGACCCAAGTTCACCAATGAAACCTACAGCTCTACCGATGAATTACGCAGTGGATTTTCCATACTGTTTTTCTTTCTTTCTCCATCTATAGTACTAATATTGTATTCTCTTCTCTTAACATTGTTTAACCATCTGTTAACCCAGCTTTCTCCCCAAGGGGGTCAGTGAGGAGAAATGATTTGAAGGTTCTGAAGTGCTTTACAGCGGGGATAGTCCATTAGCTGTTGATTTTGTTTGTATTCAGCATTCTGCTTCTGTCTGTGGTTTTAATTGATGTGAGCATGCCCTGGGGCTTGAGCTGGACTCAGCTGTATAAATCAAACAGACAAACAAACAAACAAACAAACACATGAAGTAAATCTTTCCTGGAATAAATAGATAACAGCTTTCTTAATCTTCTTTTTCCAACAGTCCTTGTACATGTTTTCTGAGGCTTATATGTGAGGTAAATATCTAAAGTGTAAAGAAATAAATAAGTATCCATGGCTAAAAATGCAATACATAACTGTTTACACCCTTTCATCATAGCCTGGAAACTACGGGGAGATTCGTAATATTTCCATTCACCTCATTCTACTCATCTCTTTAGTTCCGAATGCTCTGGAGTTGCCATTGCCTCTGATAGTTTTTTTCAAAGGCAAAGCAAAAGCAAAACAAAACGAACAGGCAAAAAGTGAAAGGAAACAAAATCTCACTAAAGTAGTACCATCCAGAGGGCAATGGAGAAGTCTTAAGAACTGATTCCCTTTCCTACCAGGGGAATGGTTGAGATCTGCTGCAGTTCAAATGCAGGCTACTGAGTAGGCACAGAGCCTGCTGGGGCAGAGAGCAGAGTGTGAGCAAGTACGACGATGCTCACATCTGAACAGAGGCTTCACGCGGGCTTTGAGCTCCTGCCCTTGTGTGTGAACAATACACCCTGCTAGTTGCTGCTCCCTGAACTTGTGTTCCAGAATGAAAAGTGAAGGGAGGCTGACTAGACCCTGACCTGGCATCTAACCACAACTGGCCATGAGTGAAAAATAAAAGATTTGTTATGGTAAGACACTGAGATTTGGGATTGTATTTTACTGTGGGAAAAGCCATTTAATATAGGGACCCTGGCTTCCTCCAGTTCCCAGAGATGGAATCATAAAACCTAAGAATTAAGAAAGAGTCTTGCTGATGGCATCTGATTTCTATTATCTCTACCATCCCACCCTGGAGCAGGCCATATTCTGTTTGCAATACTGGGAGACAAGCTACATTTCAGAGGAAGGTTCTGAGTGCTAGCCTTGTTTCCTCTTAAGTTGACTGCCATATGCTGGGGAGGCAGTTTGGTATAGTCAGACAGACACTGAGTTTGAACAGTGGTTCTGCCACCTACTAGCTGTGTGGCCTTGAGGCTTGAACCTCAACTTCTTTATGTGATTGAATAGAAATAGTACTGTATACTGTGTAGGATTAAATGATGGTATATGTGCCTGACACAGTAAGGACTCAAAAATGGTTATTACTCTTCTGTTGGACCTCAAAATCTAATATGCATCTTCCATAGAGTAAATATTCAAATACTTGGACACTTATTCAGCCAGTGTTCTGTCGTAGGGTAAGTGGAAGCAGGCTGGCTTCCTCACCCAGGTGTCTGGGTAACTAAAGGAAGCAGTGTTCCCACAGCCTTGGAGGGGCCCGATAAGTAGTGTTCTCAAGCCTTGAGACTGGGTCTGATAAACTGTTCCCATAACATGAAGTGGGCTTGCACGTGCAGAATTATGCTATGTTATATAGTTTTCTTTTTGCTGGCCTTGTTTGTTCTAGCATTTAAGAAGGGCTAGGGGCTCCCTACTGGGTGCCATGACATTGCCACGCTGGGGAGCAAGGGTCACGACGTGTGCCGTGGAGAGACATGCAGGGAGACAAGCAGCTTGCAGCACGTGTGGTACCTTGAATAAAGGCACATCAGACACCCGCACGGCTCTGTGAGTATTCTTCTGTCTGCCCGAATACCGTGAACTTGTCAGGCCCTGAATGGTCACAATGCGTCTATCTGTACAATTGGTTCTTTGAGCCTTGGTTTAATTCATTTTAACCAGATTAAATCTGTGCTGTCTAGAGGTGTCTTACTGAACCACCCAGTGGCTAATTTTCCAGATCTTAATTCTGTTGCCTAACGCATGCACTGTTAATTCTCAGCTTTGCATCAACCCCAAGTCTGATCAGTATGTTGTCCATTTCCTCATCCTAATTGTTAATAAATATACTGCAGGTGTTTCATTAGCCAGGCTCTTGGAGTCCTTTGGAGTTGTACGCTCACGTGTGTTCATACAACACTCAGATGTTCAAAGAAAATGTAGGTTATTTCTAATAACTGATCTAATCTTCCTCATGAGCATCCCACGCCAGTGTGTGGCAGGTAAAAATAGCTTTATTTTAAACTTTCCAGTCCAAAATGTCTCAGTTTTTGTGAATCTAAATAGTTTTGTTTTGAACTCAGTCTAGAGGGGGGTAAATGTTCAATTTTTCAGAATTGCCTTCCTCCCAGGCTCTCAGCACTTGGGTAGTTTAAGTGACCTTGCGGACTTGGGTTGCTGGAGGGTGGGGGATTGGGTCGGGGTGTGAATGCTATTAACCTTATGCTGGTCCTTGGGCTGGTCCCCACTGTGGTAGGGAGGTGGGTGCTCAGTTCAAAATGTGCCTGGTGGCTCTCTGCTGAAGTGTAGTAGTGCCAGCCTCATGCTCTGCTGTGGTCCACACTGATGTTGATGGCTGATGCAACTCAGTGTCTGTTTTCTGGCATAGTTAAATCTCCCAGAAAGCTCAGCCACTTCCCTTGCCGACTTAGGCCCACCTTGTTCCACCCTGGTTCTGTGAACACTCTAAAATTTAGCTCTGATTTCCACTGGGTCTCAGGTTTGGAGGCCCAGTTTATACCTTTTGACCATGGGGTCACTATATACCTGTGGCTCAATCCCCCACCCTGATTTTCTAAGTTCTAGATGCTCTGCTGGGGAAACTGAAGACTCTGATTAGGAGCAAGGATTCCAGAGCCAGCCTGCTTGAGTCTGAGGTCCAATGCTACCACTTACCAGCTGAGTGACTTCAGACAAGCTACTTAAGATAAATGAGTCTCCATTTGCTGATCTATAAAATGGGGTTAAAAATAATGCCTGATTTCTAGGTAGGATCCTTGGTCAGGTTACATGAGTTAATGCATGAAAAGTGCTTATAATTGTGTTTGATAAGCACAGGGTTGATGGTTGGTATTAACTAGTAGAAAATAGGATGTGGCAAGTTATTTAATCTCTCTATGCTTGTGTTTCCCATACGTGAAAAAACGAGCATAATAATAACGCCCAACCTGGCCAGGTGCTCAGTTGGTTGGAGCATTGTCCTGCACACCAAAAGGTTATAGGTTTGGTCCCTGGTCAGGGTGCATATGGGAGGCAATTGGTCAATGTTTCTCTTTCACATTGATATCTCTCTCTCAAATTAATAAACATGTCTTTGGATGAGGATTTAAAAAACTCCTTTATAGGTTTCTTGTAAAAATTAAAGGATTAATATGCAAAGGACTTAGAATACAGTTTGGCACAAAATAAATCCTTATCATCATCATTATTTTATTGTTGTTCCCAGACCACAGGAGAGTCCAGGAGCATCAACTCAGATTCATTCTCTGTCTACCATGCTGCTACTGACCTACAGGACAGCTGGGGCAGTAGGGACTAAAGTCTCTACTCTGCTTGAATTTAGCTTCCCCCTCAATCTAGTGTCATGTCACGCCCTTCACAGATGTCAGCCAGTAGCTATGCCTTTCATGGCTACCTTCCACTTCCTGTCTCCCATTTCCTTTCAACCCCGACCAATGGGATAAGCTCTCCTGCTCACTTTCTTACTGGAAGTTACTTTCCTTAAGTAAAACAATTATCAAGTTGCTCATGTCTGACTGTTTGTTTGTTAATGGAAACTTAAATTAGGATTCTTTTTTCTCTCCATATCAATTTGATTTTCAATTCTACTTCCAGTCTGTTGACTCAAAACAGAAATCAACTTTGAAATGATGATCCTCAAATGGGTAAATATCATTAATTTAATGAGGGGGATTCACCACACAATGGAATATATGGGAGATGAAGATATATATATTGAAGTATTTTTTTTAGAATATTCTGCTACAATTGAGAATGATGCCATTTAAGAATTCCTCTTATACCTTCTTTGTAACTGCTATATCATCACTGGGAAATACGTCATAGAATGGCTCAACAAGGATAGGGATAGGTTTTATAATCACAGAACATCTGGGAATCAGGATTTATTTCCTGCTTCTGCAATAAAAATTGGAAAATAATATTAAATCAATAGCTCTTCAGTGTCATGCACTATACTTGGGGTTCAAATATATTCATTCACTAATTGAGCCTCTTATGTATCCCATGTGGTTTATAATGCACCAGGGATATAGTGGTGAAAGAGACATTTTCAAAGAACTAACAATAGCTCTATGAGGTAGTATTATTATCTTTATTTATAGAAGGGGAGAATGAAAATGTTGATAAGTTTAGCAACTCAGTTCATGGATTTCGTGGAGCCAGTAGGTAGTAGGTGTGGGCCTCTCTCCATGGGCCCTGCCCTTTCCACCTGGTGCCATCATGGGCTTGACGATTGCAGCAGGCTCACAGAGATTCCAGGGACGTGGATTCCGAAAACTATGAAAGGAAAAATAATAAGAACACTCTGAAATTTAATGCACAGTAATGCTTGTATGTTGATATGTGCATCTTTTTTTTCTGGAGAGGATCTGTAGTTTTCATCAGATTCTCAGAAAAGCCCTGTCAGTGAAGAGCTGATTTTTCATTGAGTGTTAGCGAATAACTTCATTTTGGCATTACCATTGCTCTAAATATGTATTCTCCAGGTCCACTGGAGGGCACAGTTCTAAGCAGACGAGGTTGCTCAGCAGTAATGGAGAAACAGAAAAGATGGGGAGGAAGTGGCCCTAGAAATTAATGCTCAAATAAAGTACTGAGTCATGCGTATAGACCAACTTTAACCACTAAAAGGGTAGGATCATCACCTGTCTTTCACATGCTGCCTGCTTGAATGACACCTCCAGTGCTCACTGTAGCCTGGTCTCCCTACATAAAAAAGTGTGTGTGTGTGTGTGTGTGTGTGTGTGTGTGTGTTGATTTGCAGCAATGATGAAAAGAAAAATAATGTGACTTGCTTCATGTCTTGTTTGAGCTGGTCTGGTCTATGTCCTAGCAACTTTATGATATGTGTGAATGAGACTCTTTGGAAAAAAAAAAGAGGCTCTGTCTGGGGCAAAAGAACAAGCCCCATTGGCTGCCGATCCTCCTTATGTTGCCAAGAGCTGCCTACTCAACACCTGAAAGTGACTGACCACACTTTCTTAAATAGTATTCTGTCTATGGACTGGACACCAGGGGAAGATCAGAGACATGGAAGGAGCAATAGTTTCTGCTCTGAAGTGAGGAGGGCATGTTTGTAAACTTCCAGATAAAAAGAGAAACCAGAACTGATTGTTTATCCTGAAGTCTCCTGGAGGGTGCCTCCAAGTAACCTGTTTATTATTATTGCTATTCTTTATATCTTCTTATTCATTCCTTCCCTAGCATAAGGCTAAATATTTATGGATAATTGTCATATATCACCAACTGACTAGTCACATTATCTATCACATTCTTTAGTCTAAAATATCATATCACTTGAGTGCTTAATATACTATTTGGATGGGTAACTTTTAAAAACAATATTATTATAGTTGTTTACTTCTCCAAGTATCTCTAAATATAGAGAATAGCAACAACAAAACCTTCAGCTCTTTTATTCTCGGAAATATGATTTAACCAAGCCAATGTTTATTGTAGCATAAGATCTAAAACAATTAGAGATGTCACATATATTTGCATTTTTGATGACATTTGCAATGTAAATGACAGAATAATGGGAGACTTTTGGAGAGACATTTGTTCCTCTCTATGCCCCGTGTACTTCTTCCCACAGAGGACACCAATTTATGGAAAACAGCTCCAAAAACAGAACAGATAATAGAGGTGAGAATGTTATTTTAATTCTGGATTGATGCATTTCTCTTTTACTGGATGAGGTAGGGAAGCATGGAACACATGTCCCCAAAATGACAGGTATCAAATGACATCACTGTATGTGTGCAGTTGTCTGGGCATGTGGATAGTGGAGGGGCATGTCTTCGGAGGTGTGTTCATGTCTTGGGGCACCTGTGGCCGTTTTGAGTGTGTCTTTGAATACATGTCCATGGCTGTCCAGGTGATAAGTGTTGGCGAGGTCTAGAATAATGTTTTTTCTAGAATATCTGTGCATATCTATGGTGGTGGCAGTTTATATATAAGCATTTGTTTTCCATAGGTCAATGAGTGGCTGCTAACCAGAAACAAAGACTTAAAATTATAGTCTCTAATAACTAGAGAGGGCTTTACAGCTCATTGAATGTGATCTCCTAAAATAGAAATCTTTTGTTTGTTGGGAGCTATAATAAATAACCAAAAGTCGAGCACTAGCCAGTGAATGGATGTTCGATAAGCACCCACTATTTATCAGACACAATTCTTGACAAGAGACATATGTGGTGAGGAATGAAGTAGTCCCAGTACTAAGGAAGGTTTATGGTACAGGGGAAGGACACAGTTATTCAACATCAACAACAAAAAGCAATAATTTAATTATGAGTATAAAGTGCTATGGAGGAAAAAAACACTACAGTATTTAAAGAAAGCATTTAACACAACTTGAACAGTGGGATTAGGAAATGCTTGCAAGAAAAAGTGACATTTAAACTGAGAAATCCCCAGTCACCCTGCATGATAGTGGTGATTCATACCACTCTGCCCCCAACCCTGTATGAGAGCAGGAATTAATGACTCCCACCCCAACCCCCTCCTCCCATCTGCTGCTACGGTAGCCACGTTCCACTCAAAGTCCTGCCCTACGGGCCCTCGTAGCCCACTTATTTTTGTAGTCAAAGAGCTTACGTGTCTTAGGGTTGGCCAACTGCCAAAGCAAACAACAAGCTAAAATTTCACAATAAAGGGTGATTTCTTATTTATGCAACAATCAAAAATTGATGCTCCTGGTTTGGTGCTCTCTGGATTCATTTCATTTCTGCAGTGACCAGGACCCAGGCTCCTTCCATATGGAGCCTCTGCTTTATGTCTAGGAGGAAGACAAGGAAAGCAAATGGAGCATGCCCCGTGGAGTTTTTGTGGGCTGGGCTTTCCAGTGAAGTACATTGTGCTGCTCCTGCCTCTTTAGTCACATTTTAGTCACATGATCTATGCAACTTCAGGGAATACTGGGAGTATCATCCCGCTGCCTACTCAGGAGGAGCAAGTTTTGGTGACTGTTTGAGTCAGTCCTCACCAGACTATGGCTGTCTCTTGACAATGCCCGAAGGAGATTGTAGCTGTGACTGTGGTCTGAAATGGAGAGCCGAGTGCCCACTTTTTAGCTGGGAATTACAGATGCATAAAGTGACTTTGCTGCACTAAGACCTGAACTAAATGCTATAATAGTACAGATGTTATCTCAGCTTTCAGAGGACTTTCATTCTGCCTTGCATCTTGTACACAATAAAATCTTTGGAGAAGAAAAACACAATAATTTGTATTTCAAAAATGTGACACATCTGTGAATCTGGTGGGAAAAAAATCACTGTGTATAAAGATCCTATACCAATATTTTACTAGTTATGCTATAAATCCTGTTACCAAACCACATCATACCCATCCTCTTCTCTCTCTGTCAGTATTATTGGCACACACACTAACAATTCTTGTGTGCTTCTGGTTTAAAAGCATTTCAAAGGGATATTGAAATGTTGATAGAGAGCCATGACCCTCAGAAGAAAGATGCCTTATTCCAGTAAGCAACAGAATTTCCACGTACTCAACTATCAGGTGGCATAGTATTTGTAGCTTGTTTTTTAAATGGATAATAACACCACTACTAAAAGAGAAAACAAGTTCCTTCCATTCTACCTGATAAACTGCATTCACTCTGCAAGAATCAGCTCATCGCTTCTGTGTCAAACTTTCTCAGACTCACTTGAGTCTGGTTGAGCATTCCTTCCTCAGTGCCCACCTTGTTCCTGGAACCCACTGAATTCTAGCCATGTATTTTTATGTCTGTTTTCACAATAAGCACGTGAACTTGGCAACAACAAAAGTATCCTTATTCTACCTTAAAGATTTCAAGTTCCTATTTTGAGGAACTTTTCCCCTTTCAAATGTCTGGCGTAGTAGGAGCTCAGGAAATATTTAATGAATAAATGAGTGGGTTGTTGAATGAAATAGAATGGTCTACAGGCAGCTTTAATTGCAGAAAATAAACATGCCTCAGATGTTCAGCCCCATGTCTACACTTTCCTGACTCCTTCCTTTGGGTACCAGGCCTGGGAAAAGAGGGTCCTCGGTTTCTGAGCCAGCAGCTAGGCTGGCATCCAGGCCGGCATCCTGGCCAGCATCCCTGGCCTGCCTCACCTGTGCAAAGAATCACACTCACAGCAGCTCCACATGCATTTACACTGCCCTGTCTGGCAAACCGTATTTCACAAAGTAGGACACAATAGAAAAAAAGAAAGAAAGGAAGGGAGTGTGGCCTCTTTTCTAGATACTTTTCCTTCAAGATGATGTGTGAGGTCTTGCCAGATTTGGATGATCTCTACCATAAATAGTGACTCCAGCATGATATTGTGATGAGAATGAATCCATGTACAAGGTTCAGCATAAAACTTGGCATGAAGTAGGCATTCATTCAATGCTGGCCATTCTGCCTCTGAGACGGTCACCACTGCTTGTTTTATTATTTTAACACAGGCTTCACCAGAATCCCTATCTAATCGGCACACTCTGATTCCAGAGGGTGGGGAGAACAAAGTTGGGTTCCTCCACTGTGGTAAATCACACTTCGTGAAGATTAGTTGTTGATCACCATGGTGCTCATTATCGACTGCAGTAAAATACTCTCAGTAACAGGCTGAAAAATCTCGCTTTCTGACAGGCATTTGTTGCGCGTCTGAATTTAACAGTCTCAGACAAGAAGTTGGGTGTTCAAAGCTCCTCCCAATCATTGTATCTGGGTAGCCTGTGATTGTGCTGAAATACGGAAATTCTGGCTTGACCTGAAGTTAATAAAACTGTGTGACACCGAAAGCTCTATGATGGATGGTAACCAATAGTCTGATACTGTTTTATTCCCTCTAATATACTGTTTCTCTGCCAAGGCCAAGAAATTAAAGAACAGTTTTATTCTTCCCTTCCAGCCTGTGCCGGGTAATTATGTATTATTAATAATGCAGCAGCACAAATGATATTAAATGAACTACATTTGTTAATGCAGATCTTATCTAACTGCTTTTTCCATCAGTGAACTGTTTCTCATCAGGGGGTACTAATTAGCTGTAATATGTAGAAAGATGGGACAGAAATCCAATCAGATAAATGGGATCTATTTGGAGAGATCCAGGAAGGAGAAAGGAAGGCATTCATGATTCTGCAAGAATTACTACAAGTAGAAAAGATGAAAATTTCTGCTGCTTCAACTTCATTTACATTTTGTGGCCACAGAAGTGAAAACGCAGTGCCACTGGATTGCTCAAGCTGCAAAGACTTGCAAATAATTTTATTTATCATGGCTGTAACAGTGTTGTCTTTTGCAGTAATAAAAGTGCATATGGCTCTATAAAATTTTTGAATGTTCACATGGCCCTAGCAACCATTAAGCCTAATGTATTAGGGTAAAAACAAATGTTCTCCAGCTTTCCCCAACAAATGTGGACTGGCAGAAAACATTTGGCCTCTAAACATTTTTTCTTAGAGAAAAAATCACCTGAAACCCCCAGATGCTATATTCTTGATAAATCCCAGATTACCTATAAATGTATCTGCCAGATTCTCACCCTTCGTAAATCTTCTGAAAAAGTCCCCATGGTGAAGAGTTGATCAGTTAGGTCTTTTAAAGTCCTCCCAACACCTAAGTTAGGTGGATATGTGGCACAACTCCAAATATGAGAGCAATACTCCCTACCCTGCCTGCCCACCGAGCAAACCCACACTCACCACCGACGGACCCGTCAGTGTCCCATTTACAAGTGGAGTGCCTTACTGACACAACAGACAGCACAGCCCTGCCCCTGGGGCACTGTGGTCTCTTTAGGCCACCTCAAGTGAGCTGGGGGCTCCAAGGGGAAGGGCTCATAGTCTCATTGTGAATACAGATAATTTCTCAAATAAAGAGGAGGGCTTGCCCCTCACTACTCGAAAGTTTGCTAAGAGGTAAGCTGATCATTAATTTTTAGACTAAGCCTTTTATTTCTTTTTTGTCTGCCTCTTTAGACATCCCCACCCCAATGATACCTTCTATTCCTTTCTAAATCCTAGCCCAGTAGGCACCCAAACATTCGACTTCCACATACTAAAAGAACACATTTCTGGGAACTACTGTCTCATCATGGGAGCACCCTGATCAGAGCTTAGCATGAGCCATGAACGCCTGAAACTCTTGGACTACAGTGTTACATGTAAACCTTTCAGTGTTTGAGCTTGCTTTGTGAATCCTTAATGATTACCCATTGGAAACATTTATTTTTTCAGTTCTTGGTAGCTCTGCAAAATGGCACACCAACTTATTATTTTAAAAAATTGTGCTCATGCCTTAATTGCCTTTAAAAGGTAACATTATCATTAATCGGAACAAGTGTGGGATGGACACAAAAGACTTTGTTAGCTGAGACCCCAATGAACATTGGAAAGGAATGAAATGTGACCTGGTCAGACAGAGTGAGAGCTGATGCCTCAGCAATCTACAAATATTCAACATCTTTTTAGCAAAGTAATCATAAAAATTCAGGAGACATCATTATAATATAAAATCATCCAGGCATCAAGGGAAATATATTTGTATACCTCATGACAAAAGTTGAGTGGAAACTCAGGAGTCCTATTTACATTCATATGTACTTATATCATGTAATTAAAGCCAACAGATAAACACATCAATATGTTAAAACAGATGTAAAAATATATAGAGAGACATATTGCACTGAAACCTTGATATTGCATCCAAATGAAATCCTGTATTCCAAATATGCCCCGTAGGAGTTTTGCTCAAGGCTGTGCTTAGGTATACTTGAAAATTCCTGATAGCAAGTCACCAGGGAAAACATGTTCTTTTACAGATAATTGCTACTGGCAGCCAGAGACCTAGAGAATTTGATGTGCGGTAATGTGACCTGACTATGTATTAAACTTTTTTGAAGGACATGTGTAAAGTAATTTTTATGTCTCTCACATACCTTGGATTTTTCCCCCACTTGCCAGCACATTTTAAAACAACTTCCCTAGTTTTAATATATGTTAGGTTTTTAAAAAAAAATAGTTTTCAACCATAAAAGATATTAGTATTGTTTTCTTCAAAAAAAGAAAGAAAAAAAAAAGAAAGAAAGAAAGAAAAGAAAGAAAAAGAAATCTGGAAACAAGGAAAAATTCCATTTAAGTTGTAAGTAATATGTAAATAAAGCAAAGTTATGTTATTGGTGATCAACTTTAGGAAAAATGTGAGAAATAATAGTTGCTTGTTCATAGATGAGAAATTAGAGATTAACTGATTTCCCTAAGGTCGGGAGGCATCTCTGCTGCTATTTAAGGTAATAATCACAAGCTTTTCATTAAATCTAGGGATGTTTAGGAGACAGTTCCTGAGGTATTTTAAAGATACTGCTTCAGAAGCTATAATTAATAACTTGAAAAAATTATAAATTGGCAAGGACACATATGTGCAATGATACAATTCAATGAACAAGTATCATCACTGCTAATTACTTTGCTTCTATCTTTTTTGTGCTATTATGCCATCCTCATTTTATTGTTCAATATTAACATGTAAACCTTAATTAAGCATAATGTCAGAAGGTTCTGGGAATATTGCTAAAGATTTCGAAAGGTAGTTCAGAGACTTGTTTGGAAAGAATCCCTGGATCAACCAGGGAGTGTAATCTATAAAAAATGTACTTCTGTGTTGAGAGTTTCATGAATCATTATGGACTGACATTGGAAATTAGCTTTTAAGAACAAAAAACCAGAGGGGAAAAATGAACTCCTACCAGCCTGTAGTACAAAACCTAGGAATGTCACATTAGTTTCTTTAATGACAGGCAGCAGTTCATAGATTTACATGCCTATATTCTGGTGCCAGAAAGATGAAAATCCAAAATGACAACTTATCAGGAAAATGATATATTTCTAGTTTCCATTAAGATCATTAAAAGCCACATTCTCTCTTCATATATGCAAATGAATTTTCCATAGAAAGCCATGAACAAGGGTAAGATTTGGCCTGTGTTCACTAAAAAACTGCAAAGAAAGTACTAGTAGGAAGTTCTAGATACTTGATGGACCATCCAGGCCGCATGTTTGTATTACCATGTCTTGTGTTTGGGTTATTTTAGGGTTAGCTAATGTTAGTGTAGACAGCTAGTTAGTTACTAAGAAGAGAGAAGGGAGAAAGCTGGCTAAGCTTGGTTAAGCTATAGCTCCCCAGGCACCCTAGGGGACAGCCACACCCTCCTCCAAAGGGGCCAAAGGGACGTTAGTGTCCGAATAGGCAGGAAAGACTGTCCAATGTCCCCAGGAAACTACTGGCTCATTTGCCTGCATAAGGGAGGAAGGGGTGGTGGGTGAACAATGAAGGGGAGATTTCTCTTCAGAGGCACGTGAAGCAGAAGCCAAGATGGTGCAGGGGGAGGTCCTACTATGATGCATGCACAGTAGGAGCCACAGTGGTGACCTTAAAGGGTAAGATTCTAGACGGGGAAAATCTGTAAAAATAACTGAAAAGGACAAGAGCACGAAACCCTGGAAGATCAGGAGAGGGATTGGATAGTTTGAAAAAAGATGTCTGCCATCTCTCAAGCCCATGGAAACAGAATCAAAGCTTCACGAAGGCCTGGGTCTGGTGGGCTCTCTCTCCTTTTAGCAGCAGTGCTGGCCAAAGCGTAGTGCCGATTGCTGGCTGGACATGAACAGAGACTGCGCTGGACTACTGGAGCTTTGGATGCTGGGTTGATGGCACATCAGCTCTGGGTCCTGGCCTTCCTCCTAGGCTTGGTGGGTTCAGAGGCTACATTTCTTTTGCAGTGAAATGGAGCTGAGCCACCTGGTTTGGATGAGACTTTAGGCACAGCATACCTGGGGGAAGTCCTTTGTTTTCGCTCCAGTATATCTTGCTACTATGCCTCAGATCCATGCGTGTGTCCCTGAAATGCCTTTCCTGCAATATCATGGAAGAATCCTTTTCCTCTGGCAACAATAGTACTGATGCAAGGGAAAATAGGGTGAAACTAAGGTGAATAATTTTGTCACATAGTAACTTCTGGTAAAAGATGCGATAGGATACAGTCAATGGCAAAGCAGCATTTTGAGAGATAGTCCCTTACGTTTTAGGTGGACTTCAAAGTTTATCAGACAAAAACAAGGATGGAGCTGTCATGACGAACCATCTGTATCACGGCATTGACACAGTCTAGGGCAGGGTTAAGAACCAGCCTTTGCAGACAGAGTGCTTGACTGTGACTCTGTATATGGCCATTAGCTGTGTGACCCTGCAGTTTACTCAGCCTCTCTACGATGTTTCTGCATCATAGAATTCATTTGAGTATTATATGAGCTCTCAAATGTGAAGAATTTAGTAGTACATAGTAAGTGCTATATAAATGCTTGCTAGTAATGTTTTTCAAATCCTGGACAATATCTTTTGGAATCTCACAAATCTGTGATTTGTGTCAATAGGTTTTAATGTTCAGCAGTGAAGCCATAGTGCTCCTTTGAGTTAAACTTTGTTATAAAAATCACTGCCCTAAAACATGCACAAAATATGATGAAAATATAATCCCTACCACATACCCCTTTCTTCCTTTTGATATGTAAAACTTGGTCTCTTAAAGTTCTATGTACAGAGGAAGTTTGACTTTCTCAGTTTTCTTCCTCAGGATTTTCATCTTCCTCAGTTTTTGTTCACTAGGAGTATGTTCTCCTTGAGGGCAGGGAGTGTATTGTAAGTTCTTGTGCAAACTGGGAGCACCTCACAAATGTTCAGCTAATCTCAGAGCAGATGGGGCTTGCTGGATGGAAAGGCGGTGCATGAAGAAAAGAAACCAGACTTTACCTAGGAAAAGTCAGTCTATAAAAATGGAAAGCAGTTTTTCCAAAAAGAGATTAACTAAGTTCATTAAAAATAATGTGTCTACATTTTATAAAAACTGCTTCCAGTAACCGAGTGTCATGTCAAATATTTTGAAGAAAAACTAAGGAATAATATATTCTTCAATTTCAGTATTTTGGAATGGTAGAAAAACAAAAATCTCAAGTGTCATCCCTTAATCAACTTCTAGAACAGCAATGCCCAATAGAAATGTAATCGGAGCTATGTGATTTTGAATTTTCTGTTAGTTGTGATGAAAAAGGTAAAAAGAAACTGGTGGAATTAATTTTAAGTAGCATTTCCTATTTAACTCAATATATCCAAAATGTTTTCCTTTCACATGTAATCACGAAAAATTGATCAATGAGATAGTTCACATTCATTTAATAAGTAAAAAAAAATCTGGTGTGTTTTCACAATTACAACACATCTCAGCTTGGACCATCCACATTTCAAGTGCTTCGTAGCCTCATATAGCGAAGGTAACCAGATTACAGGACACAATTTTATAACAAGCTGTACTTTTAGAAAGTGGCAGGATAGCATCTGTTGGCCTCCACAAAGGAGGTGCTTCAAGTCTCTACTTAAAGAGATTTTACTACGGCCTTTGGCTTTGGTGTCATTGGCGCTGGACACATCACCATTTCTGTTTGTTAATTTTCCTTTTAAGTGTGTACAGAGTCCTCATGTGCCTTTCTGACATTTTGCAGTGAGGTCTGTTCTCTTGAAACAAATGGAAATTGGCTTTGGAATTCATGTGCCTGACTCGACAGCTGCAGGGGCAGATTCAAGCGCACACACAAGGTGAAAGAAAGCCACCTGGGATTTTTTTTTAATGTATACTAGGGGTGGAATAAGGAGATGCAGGAATGCCTTCTTACAGTGCCAGATGAGACAAACAGGTGGCACAAGAAAGGAACAAATAAAGGATGAAGGGAAGAGCAGCAGGTTAAGGCCTCAGGCAGAGCAAACACAAGATTCAGCTGCTGCAGGTTCAAGCCTGAGGCAGGATAATAGAGCTGACTGTGGCAGAAAGGAAATCAGACCTGTCAACAGTGCAGTTCAACCATGAATGTGTGACGGTAGAAGACCTTAGCGAGGAATTCGGGCCTTTCAGCCTCACTGTTCAGCCTCAGGATCCGTGAAAGCCACACCACCTCAGAAAGAAGCTCGGACCCCTCCATTATTAATCAGATGAGATCTATGAACCTGATCGTGTGATAGGGATCACAAAGCTTCTATTGTTTAAATATTTCTTTTCTAACTTTGCACACCAAGGGATTACAGGCAGCCGGCCCCAAATGCAAGCAAATACATCGTAACTAGGAAAAAATATGAAGAGAAATAAAAATGTTTCTAAAAATATTTCTCTGTGAGGGGCCCTACATACAAATGAGGAAAAACCAATAACCTTCCTCTTCCACACAAATAAATCATCGCAGAGCCAACCCCAGTGCCTTCTGGAATGAAGCCTGACACTAAAAAATGCAAGTCCCTAACACATGGAAAATATGTGTGAAACTTATCACAGCTCAGGGAGAAAAGCCAGCTTTTCTTTTCCTTCCGGTACTTACTTCCTGAACATCCATACAGACTCAAGGGATATAGGAACATAACCTGCAGAGAAACGGGTGCTGAGGTGCTTTTCAGTGGGCAAGAAAGCCTCGGTGGGAAGGGCTGCTGAGAGCTGTGGGTCTTGCCTCTTCTCAGAAACCCAACAATGTGCAGCTATACTGATGCTTTCGAATTACCCTCACCAAATTTCATGGCCAAGCAGTTCTTCAAAAGGCCCAGAGATAAAAGTATGCTTGGCCTGAAACTTAGAGAAATCACCTGGTCTCAAAGCAAAGAAAGAGTAGTATTGAGTTTTGGGATGAGTCCAAAAATCCTGCATGGAATTAGTTATGTTTTCATTGTTGGCTCTTTCTTTAAAAAAAGGAGAGAGAGAGAGAGAGAACCTGGCTAACCTGGCCGGCCTTCCTTCACTCCATTCTAGCTCCTTTTCTCTGAGTCCTTCCCTTGCAAGAATGGCCTTTGAGGAGGTTCTTTAATTGCACGCATGAACCCCGGAGAACAGGATTTCACTCTTAGAAGACTTCTCATAGCCACTTAAAACTGTAGACAGCCTTGAAGGGGAAGGAGCTTCTTCACCCACCTACATTGCAGGAACTGGTGAGTGGCGGTTCGACCTCCACTTGGAGCCAGGCAGAGGAGGACGGAGACAACTTGAACCAAAAGGCCTCAGTGTGTCCTCTCGGTAAGAGGGGCCAGTACATGGCTGGCATCCGTCTGCCAGTGTCAGTGCCCAGTAACTGCCAGCCCGCTTTGCTCCCTCGTTCCCGTCCCTTAGGGAAATTAGGGAGCCTCTCACACTCTTTCCTTAGACTCCTAGTATTTTAGAGAAAGCTGTAACTTTAGAGGTCAAGGTTTCCATTTTAGAGGTAAGAAAACTGAGGTCTGAGGGATGTACATTAGCTGGGATAAAGTCCCCATGCCGTTAGTTTCACAGCCAGGAACCAGATCACAGGAGCCTGCTCTTTCCCAGTGTCCTTTCCAAGGACATAAAGAGGCTTCCAAGTGTCTCAGCCAAACACGTAGTTGTGGGTAGAGGTGGGGAGTTATGTCAAATAAGAGAGAAGGAAGATTAGGTAGAAGCTGAAAAGACCCTGGGTGGACAGGAGAATGGCCTGCAAAGATGTGCACACACTAATCTTGGAACCTGCGAATGTATTACTTTACTTGGCAAAGGGATTTATAAATGTGACTAAGGTTAAGGACCTTGAGATGAAATCATCCGGGATTACAGAGGTGGGCTCAGTCTGATCCTGTTCATTTTTGCAAACAGAGAATCTTCTCAGGCTGCACGGAAGCACCAAAATGGTGGCATGATGGGCAGGTCCGAGTCCCCTGGCTTTGAAAATGGAGGAAGGGAGAAGCTTCTAGAAGATGGAAAAGACAAGAAGATAACCCTCTCCTGGCACCTCCAGAAGGAACTGTTCTTGGCTGTTCAATTCTAGTTAGCCCGGGGAGTCTTAGGCCAAAGGTCCATTCCATAGGGCTGTAAGAAACAAGACAAACATCAAAAGAACATGAGACATTAGGACATCTCTTTCGGAAGCAGTTACTGGAATTCTCAGAAAAGTGTCTAATTCCCCTGAGAGACAGGACATGATTCTGGAACATGGGTTGCGGCAAAACACGTCCATTTGGGGAAACAGCAGTAACCTGTTATTGTCCTGGAAATGCGATGAGTAAAATATGTTACCAGAAGTAATTAAAACAACATGAAGGAACCAACTTCCCCAGTTAATTTATCCCAAGCAAAGAGAAAATCTCAGAATGGAATTTAGTGTTGGAACATTTTAAGTTGGTTTGCCTTTCTTGAATGGGAGCTAAATTGTCGTTTGGACCATCCTGAAAGTTCTCTTTGTCATCAGTGACTTAAAAATACTGCTACTGGGCAAAAGCAATCAATGATCTCCACATTGCAGGCTGAGTAATTACATAATAATGATTTGCATTAATGAAAAGACAAGTTGGTCCAGATCCAGATGTGCCAGTGACCACAGTTCCCTGCAACATCTAAGCAGAATGCTGAGGTCAGAGAAATTTCATTGTCGGTTGTGAGACAAAATGACTGGTTAAAAAGTCTTTCCTAATCAACATCACTTAATGGCTCTTTAATGACTGACTCATCATTTTTCTCCAAGTAAAAGTACATTTAAATTTCAAAATAAAGCAAATTTTACTTATATCTGTGGCACAGGAGCAGATGTTTCCCTGACATGTGCACGCAAGCTGTTGAGTGTGACCTTGCAGGATAAAGCAGTTTTGAAAATGAGCTTTTGTCTCCCAATCTGGGGAAAACAATGCTGCAGTGAAGATTTAATAAAAAGTCATAGCTTCTCATAGAAGCTTATTTCAGCAAAGTAAACTATTAATTAAAATAACAAATGTCAGCTGCTTCCCAGGCTGACAGTTAACACAACGCAGCATTTGCTTACCTTGACGTGCAGGATGCATGGGACACTGGATGGATCCATAATTCATTCTAGGTATGGCTCTCTCATGCCCTAATATAGTGATAACAGAGTGATAAATTAGCTCCTGTTCAGCAGTTTTGTTAGCAAAAGTACTTGGGGACTTGGGGAAAAGCCACCTAGAGAGGGCCTTTTGGCAGACTGAAGGAATACACACTCGAACAGCTTGAGTGAAAGTTTCATGGAATTCCTGGAGAACTTGAGTACCAAGAAAAACAGGTGGCGAAAATGTAAAACTAGGTGAGAGAAAGAGGAAGAGAGACAGCATGCCAGTGCATTACAATCTGCTTTTAGCCACAGAGGGGAAAAATTATTAAGTAGAGGAAGAACCATATCACTCCCAAGAGGACAGGGGAAAGAGAGGTTAGGGGAAAGAGTCCAATTTCAGAGCCAGAACTGGGAGTAGAGGCCGGAAAGGAAGGGTAATTGACAAACACCTTCCACTATCTCTACAGTCACCAATTTAAAGTAATTGGGTTTGTGGGGAGGGCAGGTGGGGCCTGACCACATCATGGGGGAAATTGGCTCTAAGCAGATTCCTGATATGATACAAAGGTGAGAGAAATAAATACAAAAAGTTACACCAAGGCTATGAACCATATTGGTGAAGTCTGTTTTAGGGCTTTTCTACTCAGGCAGCTCAGTAATACATTTATTAGAAAATTATGGAGGGAAGAAATGCCTATTTTGCTAGGGCACACTGTAAAAATGAGTATGGGAAGCCTGATGAGGTGAGAAGTGGAAATGAAAAGGTGAGCTGGAGGAAATGTCTGGGTAAAGCAGATTAGGGGGAGGAGGGGGTGAGGGTGGAAGGCCTGTCGGTGCTGTTCAGGGAAAAGCAGTTTACTACCAAGATGGGAAATGCACACCCCTTCAAGCGAACATCGCTCTGCTCCTTCCCTCAGCGTTACAGAAGGCAGAACAAAAGCATCTATTCCACAGTTCAGGTATTCCGTGTTTCTAAAAGAAAAGAGAGATACTAAAGAGCAACCATTTAAATTAGGAGCTGGATGCATGAGGTACCAGCTATTCGTTTTCTCTTTTATAAAACCCATGACAGGCCAACGAGGTTTTTTCTTTTGTGTGTTTTGTTTTGTTTCCTTGCCTTTTTCATTTCTAGGACTGTTTTAATGTTGTTACGGTGGAGGCATCTACATTTTATATTTCGCTTATTATCATTTCTTCCAGTGTTAAAACTTAGTGCATCACTGAGCGCGATCCAGTTCACTAGTTCAAAATGAACCAATAACAATTAGAGTTTTGAGCAACGCTCATGCATTCTTCCTGTTCCTCATTATTCTCTGTTTCCTCATTGGCTAGGGAACATCAGCTAAGATATGGCTGTAGATGAAAGGTATTTGGCATTCATAAAAATGAAGAACCCCAGAGGCATATAAATAAGTCTTTTGGTCATGGACATGGGCTTCAATCAGGCTAAAAGCCTGCCCCAGATTGACGACCAAAATCAATGTGCAAGGCAGAAAGGAGGGTGAGCCAGTATGGATGAAATTCTTTTTGACCCTTTATTAAAAACACAAAGCAAGCAGAATCTTTTTTTTAAATGATCAGAGACGGTCAGCAACCTTCAACCCAGAAATTTCTCGTTGGGAGCCAAAATACTTAGTCACCAGGTCTTAGTAAGTGTGATGGAGCTGGGCCCTGAGTGGAAGCAACAGAGACTCATTCCCTCAGAGGAAGCCTGCACCAGGCACCAAGGACCTGCAAGGTCTGTGGGCCACCTGCTAGGCTTGAGGCCCCCAAGCAGTGAGATCAACATTTGTATCCAATGTAAATTTGGTGTGGGCCTCATGCACATCTTCAAGATGATCCTATCAATGCACACCCCAATGTAAGCATCCCTTTCCCTGCACAGCCTGCATTTTCTCACTTGCACGCTGCACACAGAAGTTTTAAGGCAAGTTGGGTCTGCACAGTGTTATCACAAACTCCCGGAGCACCAGAGAGAATCCTCATTCTCATATGAGTCCACGGAAAGCAACCTCAATCAAGGGCAGCCAGTACTGGAGGATTGCTGCTTTCTCCTTTTTCCTTTTTCCCTGCAAATGCTTCTGCAGCACTAAGTTGGACCACTTGATGGGCAATTTGCTTCTGTGCTGTGCTGCCATTAGCACTTGGCTCCAAGGGGCTTCTTCTCCCTCAAGGGCTTTTCTACCAGAGTTCAAATCTACGGCAGAGTGCTGGCTGCAACCCTGAGCTTAATGCTCCTGTAACATATGCAAAAAGAAAAAAAAGTGGTGAAATGCCATTAAAAAACTAGGACATGGCTATCTTAGTATGGAGTTTATTTAGGGAGGAAAACCGAATTCTGTCACTATTGCAGTTTGTGGATGCTTTACCTCTGTGTAATTGCTGAGAAATTAATGTGATTTAATAGCCACAACAATAAATACAGACTTGACAGGGTGATTATCCCATAAGACTAAAATCATGATATAGCATAAATCAATACCAGCCCTAAGTATATCTCTGAAAGGCGTGGTATATATTTCTACATTCACTGCTAGGTGTTGAACTAATTTGGGAATTAGAAGCTGTGTGAAATGCAAAAGCTGTTTTTCTAAGTGAAAAATTACAGAATATGTATGACGATCATTCAGAATACATATTGCTCATAAAATGAGTAGAAGGAAAGGAGAGTAGGAGAACTTTTAAAGCTAGTTCAAGTACAAGTCTCTCTGCTCCTTGGGGCATGCTTCTTTTCACTCCAAACCAATCCAGCTCACCTGAGCCCCACAGATTATGCTGTTTCTGCCCCATCTGTAGACTGTCAGCCCCTCCGAGAGACCCTTCTTTACAGGGATGAGCCCTTTCAGCCTCCTCCACTAAAGCAAGCCGATTGATTTGCCTGCTTGAGAGACCTCCGTCTAGCACAAAGCCCTCTTACAGTCTCTCTGGCTGGAGTTGAGTCATACAGAAAAAGAGGGTATTGATCAGGAACAATCTGGCTTGGGTCTGTGGAGGTTTCCCTGGGGACATAGGCACTTCTCCATTGTGGAGGTCAATATTAGTGACTCTCTTAGCTGTCCTCTGAGGTAATCCCATTTGAGCTAGTTTTTTTTCTGGAAGCCTGTTTCTGTGCATTTCGACCACCCCCAAACTCCAGGGAATCAGGTGGGAGCTTATTTGGAGGCAAACTGCTTCTCAATCCTGTCAGTCCTGTTTGGAGGGACGCTTGGGACTCTCCCACGCCTGGTTGCCACCACTCTGCCTCTGTCTCGCTGGTGGGTACCAGACCCCTCCCAGCCTCCAGAGCAGCTCTTGCTTAGTGAAGAGGGCCCTAAAAAACTATTTAAAGCCTTAATATATGAAGTGCCTTCTCTCAGAGCTGAGTTCACCACTGCCAGATAAGTGCTGCCTTAACCACATTTTTGTGAAGTAGCTACAGTGGCACTTGATAGCTGATTATGTTAATCCTTCAGGGATATTCAAGAAAATATCTACGGATTCTACCTGGAGGAGAGTAATCAGGATTGGATCCGGGTATCAACCACCAGACAGGCCTTCCAACTTACACGTTCGCAGCGTGTCACATATTGTATTTTGACTTTTCAATATTGTACTTTTGCCCCTTTTGCTGCCCCCCCACAGTGCACACAAAGATTTCCTTAGTCACAAAGGATTAAATAACTCACCTGTGAAGAATCCTTTTAAAGCATCAGTGCCTGTCTTGAAAATTGCCTCCCTCCTTTTTCCTTTTTAACAGAACAAAGAAAAGTGTTAATCTTTTGATAATTGACTCTATTTTTACTGGAAACTTCTCTTGTAATTATTTAATACATCTCTAGTCGATTTCAGACAGTACCTGTTTTCAGCACACATCTCTAACCAGAGACACGCTGTCCAAGCAGAGGGACCAGGAAAGGTTGGTTTGGCGGAAACCAAACCCTAACGCAATAATGAATGCGGCCCAATCACACTGTTTGAAAATGAAATTGGCATTACTTATTTAGACAAAGAGACAAATGTCCTTGCAGCTTCATTTACCATGCAGAGCTCTTATAGGGCGTCTGTCTGCAAAGGGACAGGGGACTTCCTACGCTGATGGGCGTGTCAGTAGGGATTTAATTTGTGTCTTCCTGTAAATGCAGGAGAGCTCTGCTATGACTTTAGTTCTGCAGGCACTGGTGGCTTTGTTTAGTTTGAGAAATAACATTATGCAAGCTTATTTGATGGCCCCAGACAGGTTTAGCCAAGCTCCGGGTGGACCCGGTAAAGTGTAACTGCATGGTCTTTCTGGAACCTCTCCCACCCCTCCACCCCTCTTACCCCTACCCTTCACCCCCACCCCAAGCCACCCCCAGCTGCCACCTTACCCATCTCTTTTTCTTTTCAGAGATGTAGAGAATTGAATAGTACACTACTTCCTTCATTATTTACACTAATGCTATCGATTCAGTCAGTGCTGTGAAAATCTGTATTAACACATGGGTTAAATGGAAAAATATTTATTGAATGCTTTTGTTTACTCACCTCCTGCTCCTGACCCTGGGAAACACACAGGGGCAGCGGAGGCCCCAGCCGGGCTCTGTCTGGCTCCTTCCTGGGTTAATCACATTTCACACGTCCCCACTTCTGTCAGATGCAGCACCTGACCTCCCCTTTGTCCCGCTCTGGATGAAAGTGTGAGGCTCCGTAATTTCCCTCAGGCACAAGGACAGTTTGCTTTACTGCTGGAGGTGAAACTGACACCCCGAGAAATCACAGCTGGGGCTTTTATCTACGCTTCAGCCAGTCCCCAGCGCTGATCTCTTTCACTTTGCATGAAAATAACGGCTGAGGCTGGAGCTGCTTAACTGGGTTCTTCAGCAAAAGTTGGGAGCAAGAGCGGGGGTGGAAAGAACCTTGGGGGCTTGGTTCCCAGCGTAGGGAGTGCAGCGGCTCCTCGGAAAGGAGGTGGTGAGTGCTCCCGACAGGGGCCGAGTTGTGCCGCTAAACAGGGGCAGCAAATGAAACGTGCTTTGCAGGAGTGACAGTGTTGGCACAGCTGTGAGAGCTTTAGAAACTCCTTAAGGGTGAGAGGCGGAAGAGACAGGTCTGTGGCAAGAACTTGCAGAGCACCAACGGTCATGAGCTCACTTAACAAGGGCACTGCACTCTCTGGACAGCTCGGAATTTTTCCCGGAGACATCTCTCTCCCTTCTCTTCTCACTGTTCTAAACACTCAGTAGTAGCTGGCTGACCCTTGCTTTCCATGGGCTGGCCCGCTGCGAAGTCAGAAGCCCGTTCTCTGTGGGACCAAAGTCAGCAGATCCATTAAGTTGACTAATGGGGATGGAAGGATCTGTGGCCAGGGTGACATTTATATTTGGATACCCTGTTTTTCCTGGCGGGTCTCTGGGTTGCTTGGTAAATGTTCTGGGAGCCGGGGCTGTGAAGCACCTCCCTGGGAGGGTGGCAGAAGTGAGAGGTGAACTACGGCAGGGAATGAGTCCAAGTGGCAGCTTTGCAGTGGAGACCGTGCCCAGTGGCAGCCGCTCGCAGTTCTCCTGGCAGTGGAAAGCCATGTCCTAAGGTATTCTGCCGACATCCACCAGAGCAGCTGGCGCCTGGTGGAAGGCAGATGGTGTTGGATCCCCCAAGTGTTGCTGTCTAGCAAGATGCCATGTCCACTGATTAAAAATAATTAAACATTCCTTCCTCCAGTGAAGGAGAATGGCACGCACACCACGCAGGGAGGTTGACAATGGTATTACTCAGCAAGACATGCATGGTAGCAGCAGTGAGTGCCCAGGGTAGCAGGTGCGCCTGGTTTGGAGAAGGTGGAGTGGGAGTGGGGTGCTTGGTTTAGCAGTAACAGCAGGAAGAGTTTAGTGAGGATGCATATGTATGAGGGATGTGTGAATGGGATCATATTGGATGAATTTCTACTGCTCAGTCTAGTTTATGGAGAACATTTTCTAATTTCTGAATGAAAATAACAAGTTTAATGTTCATGAACTGATCAGTATGCCTGATCACCTGGGGTGTGTGTGTGTGTGTGTGTGTGTGTGTGTGTAACCAGACGAGGGGCTGTGGATGATTGTGTCCATGTCTTTATTGTCCTGACTTACAGCTGAATTTACCCACTTTGTTTCTTCATATGCATGTTGTTTCTTCTGCAATAAGAGAGTCCTGGAAAGTTTGACAAATGGTTGAACATACTGGTACCCCTCAGTTGTACTGTCATGCCCAATGGTTCAGTTGTATCGCCATAAATGAGACTGTTTCCAGATCTACCCAGGCTCTCGTATCCCTGTGTGGCTGCCTTCCCCACACCTCGTTCCCATCCCCATAACAGGCCCCTTCCCGTTCACAGACAGGTTCCTAAATGTTGTCAGGAACCTACATCATTTCACTGCATATTTCTCAATTATTTTAATTTGTAAACAGATAACCTGTTACCCCCAATTTTTAAAACATAGAAAACATTTTCATTTGGACTGAATAAATTTGATTTCCAGTCAATGGAAACATTCAAATTTCCTGTAAACTCCAAAAGGAAGTTTCCTCTTCCTCCTACCTGTATTTGAAATGATCAGTATTTATTTGATAAATATCTGTTGTGTGAGTGCTACGTGACACTTCGTTGTGACAGCAGTGTTGCAAGAACAATGTGACATGCATATGAACAAAAAGTAAACTCTTGTAAATCCAATATCACTCTCCAAAGGGGAAATTGAGGAGTTTTGCAGTGAAGGAATGATTACGATATAACAGTATTACTTAGGAAAGTGAGGAATAAGCTGTCTCTTGAAATCTGGGCTTGCACACATATTTGTGGTGAAGAATAGTAGGGTTTTCCAAGAATGGAAGAAAGGTTTCAGCAAAGGCATGAAGAAAGCAGTGAGTGAGCCAGAAGTTTGACTTGGCTAATGAAGAGAACCCACATTTGTTAGAAGGAGACCAGCAAGAGAGTACTTCTCTGAATATTACCCAAATAAGGACAACTGTTCACATCTTACAGTGCCCTCTAAAGAGTGAATGAGAGACACAGGAACATTGAAATCTCAGAATTCCCTTGAGGTGCACTCTGTGTTTGGCTCTTTGAGTACACACTCAAAATGGTTGGCTAGCTTGATTGTTCAATCCCAGAGACTTGGAAAACTAAAACTTACAGTTCCCCAAATCCTTCATAGCCTAGGTTTTACACAGTATCTTTCTACTTCTGAACAGATACCCTCTTGTTAGACCTGGAAGTGAGATGAGCTCCATGAAGCAAAAGACGCCAGAGGGGAGACCTGATCATTGGAGAGCCCAAAGATGGAAACATCTGGTCCTTTAGGGAAGCCAGGGCAGAATTTCTAGAGTTTGCACCAAGTGGCACCTAGCAGCAGGTTTGGTGGCAGTGGTGACTCTGGAATAGTCCTCAGTGATTGGATAATTTTCCAAGGTGTTCTAATACTGATGATAAATCGTCCAAGCATGGTTTTCTGGTTCTACCTGAGATTTTGAAAGCTATATAATTTTTCACTAAAACTTCTTTTTTAAACCTTAAATTAGGTAGATCTTGTTATCCACAAATCAGAACACTGGTTATTATAGTTCCCTTGTGAGCGTTCCTTCCAGGGTTCCAGCTAAATGAGAAGATAGTAAGGTATAAATAGGTGCCAGTGTGACACCACACCCCACCTTGGACATAGCTGATTGGACCAGCAGAGGGCCCCTAACCCAAGGAGCAAATTGAATAATTGACTTAAAAGAGACGCGTGCCAAATAGGGCCAATAATTGCAAATGGAACCAACCAGATCCTCTTTATCAAGAGTTTGAACTGCCAATATGGAAAAAGTCAGCTGAGAGACAAGAGAGAAACATGCAAGAAGAAAGAAGGCAGACAGGCAGGCCAGCAAGGCAGCGTAGCCATGGGTAACAAGAAACCGAGAGCACACACAGAACACAGTGCTCTTTGGTTAGCAGCAGCAGGATTAGTAAAGAGCGTTAATGGATTTCAGGAGATTCAACATGGAGCCTGCCTACCCAGTTTCCATTCTAGGTGACTCTGCCTCACCCCTAGGTAGAGACATGCTTCAGGAAGCAGGGCTGGTCCATTCTTTTTTTCAGAGAGAGTCACAAAATTGGGCCAAGGATCCCATCTGCAGGCTGGCAGGTAATTCATGGGATCACTGGTATGAAGGTCTCACGACAGTAACCTCTAGTACTACTCACCAAACCAACCAGACCAGTTTATTTTTGGGTTGTATTGGCATGTCAGTAATGAGAGGAGAATAGAACAGACACGAAGAAAAAGCAAATTTGCAAGAAAGAGAAAGAGAACAAGCAAAGTGGACTCCTAAGCAGCTTCACTTTGACAAGGCTTTCCCATCCCAGTCCACATATCTCTCTCGGGCACAGTCCCTCTGTGCCCCTTTGCCGGAGGTGGTAGGAGGGAGCCCGTTCTTCCTGCCGAGGAGGAGGCCTGGAGAGATGACCTTATTTGCAGAGTTGTGCTGGATCTTCAGTACCTGGCCAGTCTCCAAACGTGCCTGGCTCAGCAAGAACAGCTCCACATGGTTTCTCTTCTGACAAACTGCTTGTTCAACTTTCTATGTTTGTTATGTATGTATGTATTTATTTATTTAGAGACCTGGCTACCCACTGAGATTCTTGCCTTCTTATCACGCAGATACCTGAGGTTCTGTTCCTACCTCACCCACAGCACTTAAGATACCTTGAGCTTTTGCTCCTGGCATCTTCATGGGCTCAGGTAATGCAGTACATTCAACTTAAAAAGGAAGGAGACTAATGTTCCTCTGCCTTGCTCACTTGGAAATTTCAGAAGTAGAAAGAACAAGGGAAAAAACATCCTTGACTTGAATTCAGAAAAATCAGCAATGACTTGATTTTAGTTCTTTCACATTTAGTCAGGTGAATAATCCCTGGAAACAAAATATTGCCCAACTGATATGTGGGCCATTATTTAAATACCCCTTTAAATGTACCACTTGATTACTATGTTGAATAAGATCTCACTACTGACATTATTGTTAACAGAAGGCAGATGAGCAGATCTTGACACAAGAGTGGTAATATACCTTTAGATTAAAGTATTTTGGCCATTTTGAAACTCAAACCACTTTTAGTGTTTTCTGAAGCCTCATTATTATTATTATGTGATACTAATTTATACATATATGGTGCATTCTGACTTAGTGTCCTGTGAACATTAAATGTCGGAATCCTCTCACCCACCTGGAGACAAGCACAGCAGCTACTCCACGGCACTCGGCAATGTCTTGGGCCTGGCAAGGAGCAGAGAAAATGGCTGTAAATATGCCACTTACATCAGGGAGGTGGAACCTTCTTTCAAAATGCAGTTTGATGTTGACAGGTGAGTTCAGCTGTTTGGAGGATTGTGCTTCTTCGCTCCCACCTCTCATTAATCCTGGCCTGGTTGATGCAGAAAGACACCCATCAGGGCCTTCCAATTTTGGCTGATCGTTAGAGTCTCCTGGGAACTTTAAAAATACCTACGCTCAGGTGTTCCCCCGACTAACAGACACTGTCTCTGCAGGTAAGGCCTGGGCTGGAGTGTTTTAAAACTTCACAGATCACTGTAGTGGACAACTGAATTTGAGACCCACTGCCCTCCAGCACTGATTTGCAAATTTTGGTTTTCATCAGAACCACTGAGGAAAACTCTAGTCCTAACTACGGGGTCAGGTGATTCTGATGCACAACAAAGTTCGCAAACTGCAGATTTACACGGAAAGAATTTGTTTCTTTTTGCCCAGCTGCTTCTCCCCACCTTCCCCATATCCGGTTCCCGTCCTGGCAATAGCTACCATCACATATCTTGGTTAAAATGCAATGATGTTAATTGGAGTAATGACATACCAAACTAACCAGCCATCAGGAAGGTGTTCTCAGAAGAGAGCAGGGCCCCGAGGGAATGGACATAGGCTGGGTAAATTCTGTAGAACAACAGAATACTAATGCCCTCTGTCTTCAACAGATCCCTAACATGCCCAGTGGTCACTGCCCACCACAAACACTGACTCGTGGTTCTTTTTCTCCTGGGGACAATAGAAAAATATTGGTTATTTCTTAAGGACTTTCTCCAATACTAGAACAGTGCTGGTATTATCTCATTCTCCTCTGACTATAACCTCGTGAGGCATACATAGTTATTTTAAGGACCCAGATGAGAAATTGGAATTTCAGAGAACGGAAGCACCAATCTGAGGATCTGTAACTGGTGATGTTATTAAAGATCTGATGGTAAGTCCAAGGCTGTTGTTCTCTCCACTTCTTCACATTATCTGGAACATATTATAAACAGAAAGGAAAGCTGGGTTTAAATCTTTGAAAGCTGCTATGGAGGAAGCAGACCTAGTCTGTGTTGCTCAGTAAGTAGAAGTTCAAGAGAGGAATATTTTACCTTAATCTATCATAATTAATAGTAATTAAACTACTAATCATAGCTATTTCTTGAACACTTTGTGTTCAGCGCTGAACTTTGAGTGTTTAAATTAGTGCATCTCACCTGCTCATTAAAACAACCTTGTGGTGACAGAGATACTCTTATTAACCCTATATCAGAGGTCAGGAAACTGAGTCTCAGAGAAGCAAAAGAACCTGCCAGAGGTCACAGGGACTACACTGGTGACTGTGTTCCTGGAACCGGAGGAAGTGTGAAAGAGAAAGAGTTCAACCCCGGCTCCTCGGGGCATTCAAGATAGGAGTTCAGAATTCCTTCCAAAGCCCTCGTTCCTGTTCACTAAGCTGGAAATTTCTAACAAGAGGATTGTCAAAGAACTACTTTGTGAAATCATGAGCTTCCTGTCAGTCCCTGAAAATACTTGAAAGAGGATAAATGACCATTAGGCATTCGACCTTCCCTTCATTGCTGACTTCTTCAGGTTGTAACCCTGTAGGTTACTGGACCAAGAGTGGGCTGCTTCTCCAGAAATTCAAAATTCATATCTAGAGCGAATTAGTCTTTGTGAAGCATGTGAATTTGGTTGCTGTGAGTGCTTTCTTCAATTCCCAGATAAGCTGAGCATTCCTGTAGTAGATTCTCTTTTTAGATCTCACTAGCTGAAAGGGATTTCTGCTTGACCTATCCATAGGAGTATGGATATCATGAAATTCAGAACTTAAAACTAAATATAAAAATATGCTTAAATTGAAGTAGATTCCAGCCCACAACAGGGTTAGTGCTACCTAACACTGACTAGCCCCACTACCCTCAACATTGGGATAATAATTTAACCCTCCCCATTTTGAGGCTGAGTCCAAAATTGGGTATTTTTTTCTGAGCTGAGCAGTCTTTCACCTAGCATTTTAAAACAGCACACTTGGCTAAGGTTATGACACTGAAAGATTATAATTCCAGGATTGCTTCCAATCCTGTTCTCCACCACGTGGAGAAAGTCGGTCGACAGAAAGCTGAACATACAGGGAAGCAGAAGTGAGAAATGGTTGGAGATGGAGGGTCAGAGAGGACCAGACAAAGAGAGGAGTAGGAAGCCTAGAACTGCCCAGAAGGGAAGGAAAGGGCCCAGCAGAATTGCCCACCATACTCTGGTGGCAATTGATTCTGCTAGGTGCCCTCCCCAGTGTCAAACCTGACACCAGTTCCCCAGGGGGCCTTCTCTCCAGGCTGCTAAATGCTTTTCGCACTAAACTGTTGTGTCTTAACTTTCACAAATAAAGTTTCTTTAGGATTCAGCTTCCCCACACACTGGGCAAAGGTGTTTCTGCTGCTTCAGCATGAACAGCAGTGATGACCTATGGCCTGGTGCACTTATCCCGCCCACAGAGGGCCCGGCAGCATTCGGCAATCCAGCCACTGGGCCTTCCGGAAAGCCTTGTCTTCATTTGTGTTCACGTGGGAACAGACAGCATCGTTCTGTGAACTGAGGAACAGACATAACAGGAAACTTCGTGGTGGGATCAAAGAGGCATATAATGATTACCTGCCCTATTCTCCTGTCTTAAAATTTGTTTCTGCCATCTTGCACAGGAGCTTCCAACCTGTTCACTCCGGGCTTTCTGAGCTTTCCCGTGAGAGTACACCTAAAAGTACAGGAGAAAAGTACTCACCTTCACTGGTTGCCCCAGCTAAGGCTTTTCACCCAAAACCAAACGTTGTATTTCAAAAATTCTTATGAGTTTACATATATATGAATATATATACTTTGCTATAAAAATAATTTTTTCTCTTTTTGAGTAAAATTTGTCTGTTAGCATCTATGCATCTATGTTTACTTTGCGAGCAGTGCGTACCCCCGACAGGCCGAAGCTTAGCTTGAAGACAGCATGGCTACTGTTTAACATCCTGTGTCTTGCTGAATATCCTGTTAAAATGCCACATTTCTGTAGGAGGTGTAGTAAGTCTCGATGCTTTAGCCTATGTCTGCTTTTGCTTTCTAAAGTAATTTGTGTATTTTAAAAATATTATATACGTATATCATTAAAAATATCAAATGTTAAGGAAGATTCTAGCCCTTCTGTGCCATGGGTCCATCCTTGACAGCCCTGTCAATTCTTACTAAATAATGAGCCCTTGAAAATATTCCCCTTTAACTAGGGTGACTACATGTTCCAGACAGCCCTGATTTATGTCTCATCCCTTGTATAGATGATGATTATTATTCACTCCAAAGTATCTTGATTTCGATGTCAAATTACATGGTGCCTGGACTTACCTAGAGGCTGCCACTTTCTGTGTTTGCTTTCTAACCATCACTGCCACGTGTTTAAATTTATGGTTATGTCCACATTTCTTAATGTTATATCTAATTTAGACATTCCGCACTGTCTGCCTGCTCACATGTATCCCCATCTCCCTTCCTCACTTCCTCTGAATAAATGTATTGCTCTTCAGTTCCTCTGTTGATTGCCTTTGCAGCTCTGTCTCTCATTCCATTAGTTACAGATAATTTCTCAACTTTCTAGTTCATAAGTAAGGATATTAGTGCCTCCACACCTTTCTTTACTTGTCTTCTGCCTTTCACCCCAATCTTGCACTTTTACTTTTCCATTGTCAAAGTTGGTAGCATTTACATTCTGTCCTATAACCAAAAATTAATCCTCTGCTTAATTTATAGGGTAACTCTGTGTCAAAGGTCAATTGGTAGCTTGTGCTATGATAGTCATGTATCACAAAATGACATGTTGGTCAATGATCGACCACACATGTGACAGTGGTCCCATGAGATTGTAGTGAACTAAGCAATTCTTACTGCCTGGTGATGCTGCGATCATGATGCTGTCACACAGTGCACTGCTCAGGCATTTGTGTTGTTGGTAGTGTAAGCGAACCTACTGCGCTGCCACTCGTGTGAAAGTACGAGCGTGCAGCACACACAATTACAGTAGTAGGCTGCACCATGTAGTTCTGTGAAAGTACACTCCATGGAGTTTGCACAGTGACCAAATTGCCTAATGACACGTTTCTCAGAACATGTCCTCATCATTGAGTGCAGTGTGACTATATGGCTATGTCTTTATTTACTGCTAAATAATATATCAGTGATTGTATTTCAATATTTTTAAATTATCCTTTTCAGCATATTCCTTCTTGCATTCTCTGCCTTCATCATACTTATGAGTTCTTCTAATGCCCCTGATGTATGTATCAGTTGTATGTATGTAGCAGTTGTATGAAGTCACCTCTTTCCTCAGTGTTTTCCTTTCTAGAACCATCCCTGCCACTGCTCTAGTCTGGGCATTATGCTTGTCAGGTCTGTCACCATGATCATTTCAGAACAACAGGTTGTAGAGAGAAGAATTTATCTTTTGCAAAGAGAGGGCTGACCTCTGTCCTCAGCTGCTGGGTGGTGACCTCTAGGCCACTGCAGCATCTTGCCTGACAGGAGTGTCTTTGCTGGCCTGGGGTCTGGCCACCAGACAGTCTAACAATGTGATATATGACTTATGATGAGGACTTTGGGTCATGAGGCATTAGTTTCAATCTCTGAAGGAAAGGGACATCAGCCTGACACTGGAAGGCCTGGAGACCAAAGGCCAGCCATGTGGACAGAATACTGACAGTAAAGAGAACACTGACAGTAAAGCCAACCGTAGGATAGGAGTGGAGCTCAGAGGAGAAAAGTACATGGGCATATGCCCCTCAGACAGCACTCAGCACACACATGTTTAACTTGGAGTTTTTATTCAGGAGACACCAGGACTTCTGCCTTCTCTAAGCTTGCCCTTTACAACTGTTTGAAGTCCTCCTGTGTTCGTCTGTCTTTTTGCATACGTCTAGGACAATGGGTCTCATTTCTAGTTGCAGTGACTTAAATGAGACCAGACTGGGTTGACTCCAGGGCCATGTTGCTGTCACTTTCAACTTTATAGTTGATGTGAATTATGGCACAAGGGGAGGTTGTGATGAGATTGTCGAAGAAGCTGTATGTGTCATGTGTGGCAGCATCTGGTCCCACTGCCCTGGACCATGCTGAACACGATTTCTATGCAGCCGACCTTTAATCTGAGTATGGAGATGAAGCCGTGTTGACACTGTGCTTTGTCAGCCGTCCTCCCAAAGGATATCCTGGCCTATTGATATAATTCTCCTCGAATGTAACTCATAATCTGTCATTGTTCTCTCAAGGAAGTGAAAACAGTAGCCATTTCAATTTTCTATTTCTAACAGCGATATTGAGTTTCCTTAGTGCTAAGTGGTACAGGATGTTAGTTAGTTTCTTCGATGATTAGGCCATAGCTCTTGACAAGGTCTTCAAACTGGTTTAGAATTTGCCAGTTTGCCTTGGTGTTTTTGGCTTCAGAACATTGCAGAGAACCGTAATAAACTAAATTATTTGTCTTTTGGATTCCTTTATTTATCAAACATTTACCAGGAATCTTCTCTGTCAAGTGAAGTATATACTTGTGATCTTTTGAAACTTACCTCTTAGCTGATGGTGTTCTCATCCTTTGAAGCTGAATAAAATAGAACATGTGACTAACTGTTAACATTAGCTTTTCATTAGTTTGCTATATAGTGATACTGATATATATATATATGTATATATATGTATATATCTGTATATAAGTGTACTCAGATATATGTATGTATGCATTGCTAATACCAATATCCCACAAAAGTGTAGAGCATATTTTTGATTAGTAAAGTGCTTTAGCACATTTTTAACACTAAATTGATCTTCAGTAGCTCTGAGAGGTGTTGGGATATGTATGATGTTGAAATATGAAGCCTCGCATAGGTTTCAGAGTAGATAAGTAAATTGTCCAAGGGGATATAGAACCATGAGTATCAGAGCTGCGTTAGGCTGGTTCTTAATGTGGTCTTCTCAAAAAAGGTTATGGTTGAGGTGTGTGTTATTTAAGACCTGCATACACATAATAACTTTTTAAACAGTGCTTGACAGTGTGTAATTATGCACCCATTGCAAAACAAATGCAGCATTTACAAAAATAAGATAACATAGCACTGTCTAGAGTATTTGAAGAGCTTCTTGGAAAAGTGGTGGATCTTGAAGAAGCAATATGCTCTGGGGTGAGGAAATACAATTAGATAAATCTAGTGAGAAGAGAAAGTGCGCAGTCTTGAAAATCAGACTGAGAACTATGGAGCTGTATTTTCTAATTAGCAGTAACACATTAAGGGTATATGAGTAGATAAGTAGCTTGTCACAATAGATAGCTTCTCCATGATAATTTGTAGAAAGGATTAGAGTAAGAGGACTCTGGAGTATTTGAGTTTCATTGTACTAGAGAGTAGTGACAATATTTTGCTGGCACATCTCTAACCTTTTCTACCTTCCATTTATTCCCAGTTATGGCCATTTGGGCCTGCTCTGTCTGCTGAGCCCTGCCTGCCTGAGCCCTGGGTCTCCACCCTCTGAGCATCTCCATTCCTGAGCAGTGCACCAGAGCGAGCCTGTCTCTGCCTGAAATATGGCTATACCATGGACTTTGCCTGTAAATGCCAAGATGGCATCAAGTCTCCGTGTCTTGATGAGATGCTCAGAGCATCCAGGTTAATTTACTAAGGGGTAGATTCTAAATTCATCAGTACTGACAAATGGGACAAGTACACAAGCTTGAACACATTTTTGGTAGGTCTTGATTAAAATCAATCCTTGCAGGATCTTTTTAAAATTTAGTATTGCAGGATTTCACCAATATTACTACAGTTAGCTTAATTTTCTTTTTTTAAAGGTAAAAATATAGTATTTTCAAACATTGATGGCATTTGTGTTGTACTGATTGGCTGAAGAACAATGTTAGTACATATTTAAGTGAACCCTGTCAGTTTTTCTCACAGGCCTCAGCTGGCAGACATCATTCATCCCATATGGACGTATACCAAGAAGAGGGGCACTCAAGCACACAATGCAGCATTACAGTCATGGGTGATGAGGGTTGCACTTGATTCATGTAGGGTCCCTTTAGAGACTTCAGAAAAAAAGAATGATGTTTAGTTTATCTATGGAGGTGATAGAAGACCACTGACAGGTACTTCGTGGGGCAACGATGCTAACAGATTGGATTTTAGAAATCCCCCCGGGTTGTATGGATGATGGAGGAGATTGGAGGAATGAGGAAGGGGGCCTGGAGTTAGGAGAGTGGTTAGCCACTGTATTACTTAGGGTTCTACAGAGAAACAGGATTACTAGGACATGTGTGTGTGTGTGCACGTGTGCATACACGTGAGAAAGGTAGACCAGCAGACTGGAGACCAAGGAAGAATTGATGTTGTAGCTTAAGTCCAAATGCAGTGTGGAGGCAAAATGCTATTTTATTTGAGGGACCTCAGTCTTTTTTTCTCTTGAGAACTTTAGTTGATCAAATGAGGTTTATTCATATGATAGAAGTTAATCTTTACTTAAAGTCTACTAATTTAAATTCTGATTTCATCTAAAAATACCTTCACAACAGCATCTAGATTTATGTTCAACCAAATAACTGGGTACCACAGTCTTGCCATACTGATGCAAAGAAGTTTAATATCACAGGAGCCAATGAAGTTTTATCCTCTAGGTAGAAGAAAAGGAAGAAGTATACCAGAATTTAATTGTGTGGACTTGTCGAGCAATTGGATGAAAGTTGTGAAAGGGTGCAATCTAACATATGGGCGTGGATGCTTAAAACAGATATTCCTGTCAGTCGTCCAGAGAGGTGATCTTGTGTGGAGAGCAGGACTAATAAAATGGTGTTGTTCCGGACAAGAGAGCGTGAAGTACATGAAACAAAATGGAGTCACTCATGCCAATCAAGACGGCTGCCAGTCAGCCACAGCAGTTTGGTTCAGGAGGAAAACTATAAGTCATGCTAGACACGTCTGGCAAGGAGACACACCTAAGTTAGCTGCACATGTGACCAGAACAGGCACGTCTGCAGAGTGGGACCACCCACAGACAGTCCCTGGGGAAATTCCCCATTTGCCATCAGGGGTTCCAAGAGACTTATCAAGAGACCCAGAAGGGTAGAGTACACCACTCTTAAGGTATAACTGAGGCAGGCTCTAGGCCACTGCTGAGATAGCTGAGCTCCACACCCCAGAGTGCGGCTCTGTACCTGCTGGTCTCCCTGGGCATCAGCCGCGGGAGGCTCTGCCCTGCTGGACTGAGGACTTTGTCTGCCCTGCTGCTCACCTGACTCTGGAGGTCCTTCCTTGAAAGATGCTGGGGCTCCCTTGCTCACTGTGCTGTCTCCTGAACCTGTAGACAGACTCAAGGACTTGGGTTCTTCAGACCACCAGTTCTCTTGTGTGATGTTACTGATTGTTTCCGAGTGAGTAGTATTGTTATCAGGTTAGCATAGGTTTGGATTAAATGTGCACTAAGAAAAGCTGAGTGAACCTGCATTAATAAAGTTCAAGTGAATAGCATGGTCACCTGTGTTGGTTCCCTGTTATTTCTCAGAGCTGGTGGTACCTATAGGGCTGGTGGTCATACACGTGGCTTGGTGCTTTTGGTTCTTAAGGACCAGATCAGCTGATTTGAGCAGGGACAGGAGACTGACTTATAGGAAAGACTGTATAGTGAACATATGCTGCCAACATCTGGTGTCTTCTCCACTTTACTCCTTAATTCACTTTTCTCTCCATCTCTTGAGCAACAATGTTCTAGGCACTCTGCTAGGAACAGGAGACACAGAAGTTGCTAGATCACATTGTTTACCTGAGAGGGTCTCACAAGCTATTCACAGCTCTGTATTGCAGCTTTGCAAATGAGACTAATAGCCACTTCATACATTTAGTCTACTCATGTTACTCAGGATTTTCCTCAAAGTGAGGGCAAGACTGCATGGTAAAAAAAAAAAAAAACTATAACAAACAAACTAAAAAGAAAGCTCCTCAACCCTGCTTATGTGGCTTCCAGTACCTTTCTGTATTTCTGGTGAGGTGAAGCCACTTTTGCTCTGTTCTCACGTGGTGCTTGCAAGTTGGTAACAACTCGTTAATCCTGCAGGGAAACCTTGGCTGGTGCCTCTCCACCATTGCCTCCCCACTCCCAAGGACCAAACAGGCTTGCTCGCTCAAACAAGGGTTATGATGCAGGATTCTACACATTTCCTGTAAAAATAGAATCTTTGTGAACTCTTTTGTCCTGGTCCCAAAGAGGCTTGCAAAAGTTGCAATGAAAATGACAAGAATAGAAGCTGGAGAAAAAAAAGCTACTTTGGGGAAAGATATACTTTAAATCGTTTAGTTTAATATTATATGGGAATCCACATCTGTTTTTTCTACATTTATCATGCCAATTAAAACATGCACCTGTTCTTTTTTCATCACAAGCCCATATTTCTCATCTGTCTAGTTTGACCTTGTCACAAGACACTTCCCTTTTAGCACTCACTTGTATTTCTGTACTGAGTGGAAGCTGGAAGTGATTGCAGAGGAAGGCAATTTCTTTTGACATCTTATGTATGACCCACTTATCTCCTTGTGGAATATAAGGAAAAGGCTGAAAGGGAGCACTAGACAATAAGCAATATTTCTACAAGTGCACAGGACTCCAGTTTCATCTTAGGTCTGTCTTAATGATTTTAACTGAAGAATGTGGTATAATGACTTATGTGTGTGTTTGGATCTGGAGATTTGGTATGTCTTGTGGGAGGGACAGAATGGGAGGCAAAACATTTCCTAGGTCCCTGTTACTGGCTTTTTAAATTCTGTCATTTACTTTTTGTGATGGAAAAATGTGAACACATAGGAAAGTAGAGGAAAGAGCATCATGCACCCACACGTACCCATGATTAGCTTCAGTAATCATCAAAAAGTGACAGACTTGTTACATCTCTTGTGACTCCCAAATCCATTTGGATTTAGAAGCAAACCCTAGATATCATTTCATGTGAAAGTTCTTCAATATACAAATCCCTAAAAGATAAGCTCTCTTTTTATAACTTAACTAATCACCATTATTACTAAAACACAATTTCCTTAATATTATTAAATAGCTGGCCAATACTCAAACTTTCCTGATTGTATCATTTGCTCAAATAAGAATCCAAACAAGGTCCAAACATTAGTATAACTGGTATTTCATAAGTTCTTTGACATCTAACACCTTAATTTTTTAACTGTGCAATTTCTATGTTAAAGGAAGTAGATCATTTGTCCTACAGAGCTTCTTGTATTATGGTGTGCTGATTGAATCTGTGCTTTCCCTCCTGTAAACTATTGATTTAGAAGCTTGATCGGATTTAGGTGTGATTTTTTGGCAGGGATATTTCGTAGATGGTATGGCATCATTCTTTCTTTGCTCAGTGGGAGACTCTGTTGATTCCCAAGTGTTTTTGATGTGACCAGAGATTCTAACTTAAGTAGAAAGGATTGAATTTCTGTAAATGATGCATGCATATGTAACACTGCCACACTGAACAAAAAGTCCAACAGCGCTGATAGTTTCCTAAAGCAAGAGTCTGACTCGCCAGGACTTGAGGGAAAATTCTATTAGATAAATGTTTAACTCCATGAATAACAGAAAAGACACACACAGGAAAAAGGCAGGGGGAAATTAAATGGCCATTTGGAGGTGTAAAACCTGAACAGTAATACTAAGGCAAGCTGCCAAGGAAAGTGCCACTGATTTAAAAAATTAGCAACTCCAAATGTCTAACTGTGGTAACTTGATTCCAACGTGTGAAGCAAAATATAAAGATGAACACAATACTGTCTTTCCTGCTTTTCTGTTGATTCACTAGAGTTTATGTGTGGATAACTCAAACAAAGGCAAAATTTTTTCTGGCTTTAAAGAACTTGAGGGCTGAAATGCATATATTGAAGTGGTGAAATGTATAATATTGTATGGTTTACATTTTGCCTTTCTGAGTGATTCTAATAATTGTACCTCATAGACATTTAATGCTTTAGAGTGATTTCCTACAGTTCATTTTCTTGACCTTATAAATTTTCCTTTGAATATGACAGCTATTTATAGGTTCTGTCTGCATCAACTTTTGTTGACATTGAGCCAGGCATTATATGAACGCTTCTCTTATCACCTGCAATTTATCAGAGGTGGGAGATTTGTCAGATGAGAGCACTTTAAGTTGCTATTTAATACATTGGACAGTAGTGGTCACATCTGTAGTGTTAGGGAACTTGACCTGTTCACTCTAATATTGCATAAGCTGGGAGGTATAGAAAGAGAGTGAAAGGCAGAAAGCTCTTAAACACCTTTAAGAATCATGCATATGGCACATTTTAATTTATTTAATTTCCCCATATTTGAGTGGTTGAGGAATGCATATGAGTAACTTTTTAACAATACCACTAGACTTTCACTCTTGCTAGATACTTTTACATAGGCTAGGTTTTTAAAATCATCAGTGATAAATATTTGTACAGTTATAGTCATTTTGGAAACAAGGAAACTGACACTCAGAGCATAAACTGTGTAATTTTAAAGAACTAATCAAGAACAGAGACATACTTCTAAGAGATGTATTTATTTATTTTTAGAGAGAGGGGAAGGGAGGGAGAAAGTGAGGGAGAAAAATATCAATGTGTGGTTACCTCTCACAGCCCCCATCTGGTGACCTGGCCTGCAACCCAGGCAAGTGTCCTGATGGGGAATTGAACTGTTGACCTTTTGGTTCACAGGCCGGTGTTCAATCCACTGAGCCACACCAGCCAGGGCCAGAGATAGATTTGAACATGCACATCTATTCAACTAACACGCTGGCTTCTTCCCTTACCTCCCCTGCCTGCTAGCCATGTCAAACTAGCTCATTTTTTAGAAAATGTGCTCAATCATTCATTTAACATAGATTTCACAATGACTGGATGTCAGCATATACTTTTTTTCCTCCAGGAATACACTGTTTCGGTGAGAGGGTCTGACAAAAAGGTGCATGTTGCTTCAGTTGTCCCCTCACTGGAAATATTATAGAATGTAGAATTGCATAAAGGAGGGTAACCTGGTATGGTGCTAGGTGAAATGGAATTCTGTAAGCTCTGGCCCAAGCAGAAAGTCAATACATTAAGAACCAGAAATCACTAAGGAGCTATGTGCTTGGAAACTCAATACAGCAATAAGTAACTCGGTATTGTGTCCATGAAAGATCCCTTATTGTCCACCAAAAATGTTAATGCACTCCCCCTGGTGTCAGTTAGTCCTGAATTTTAAAATCAACACATAAAAGAAATCAATGAGAGGATTTTTCTTCCTTGATGTTTGCTACACAGTCTCAATGATATTATCAAGGCAAAACTCTATGGGAGTATTTAACAACCCTGGACGCTTTTGTTATAAAATTAAAATTAAATTGAGTACATTCAGAAAATGCATTTTTGCATGAGGCTTATAATCACATACATATAATTAAAAATTAGATTAAAATACACTGGTTCTCTCTATACAAGATACTATGCCTCTGTTATCACATCACTGTATAAGTGGCAATTATAAGCACAGCCAATAACAAATGCTCTGCATTTCATAGTTTTGACTAAACAGTCACTGGCCTAATTTAATCAAGACTCTCGATTACACCATGTATTTATGGAGTGCCTACTATGTGCTAAGCTTTTGCTAGGCTGTGGGGAAACAATGAAGAGTAAGACAAATTCCTTCCTTGCCCTGGAGTACACATTGTAGGTGAAGAGAGACAAATGAACAATCAATTATAATACTGTGTAGTAAGTATTTTGATATTTTCAGAAACATATAACAGAGCCACCAAGTATAACCAGGGGCAGGGGTGAGAAGAGGGTTTTGATAAAATTTTTGTAAGAGAAAGTGACATGAAGCTGAGAGAAGGCAGCTTGGAGTTAGTCAGATGACAGGTTGCAAATTGGAATGAACAGGGTAGGGGGAGGAGGTGTGCACGTTCCGGACAATGTGAATAGTATCTGAGAAACCCTAGAAGCTACAGACAACATGGGGTATTTAGCAAACTCAAGGACAGTCAGGAAGGTGGGAGTGAGGATCATGGGAAATATAAAGGGATGACCTTAGAATGCTAAGTGACGAGCTGAGGCTAGAAAAGTTATGAAGAGCCTGTTAAGCCGTGTTCAGATGATTGGACTTGACTGTGAGAACAATTGAAGGGAAGTAAAGAGAAAGTCACATGGTCCAGTTTGTGTTTTAAAAGGGCCACTGGCTGCTGGTGGGGGAATGGATGGGAGCTGGGAGGCTTTGCAGCATTCCAGGTGAAAGACGATAGTGGCCTCATATGGAGGACCAGCAGTGGCAAAGAGAATGGACAACAGTGGACAGGATTGATAGCTGATGGGACATAGTTGACATGACATGGTTGACATGACAGGTGATTGTTTGGATGAGCGTGGTGAGAGAGAGACTAGGAGCCAGGATGATGCCTGATTCTGGCTGGGGCAACTAACTGAGTCCATTGCTGATAAAGACCACAGGAGGAGGATCTGGTTTGCAGTGGGAAGTGATGAGTTCATTTCTGGACATGTTGAGTTTGAAGTACCAGAGATCAACTCTCTTCATCTTCTAGTATTTTCCAAAGTGCACTATCCCCGTGAAGTAACTGGGATAGGCAAACTCATCTAAGTGTCTATGTAGGTGAAATGGCATTCAACAGTCGTGTGACACTTTCTGATGGTCCTCTCATACTGACAATAGATACACATGTGGCCTCTCAGCATTCATGAGGAATACATTTGAATGGTCCCAGAATCTATGTGGCTAAGAAGAATAAAAATAACAAGCTTGGATGCCAGTGACAGATATCCCCCATGTTTCCCATTCCTCTTTCTCTTCTTTTTCAGGGAAAATTGGGGATTTGTTGGGAAAGACCTGGGGCTGCACTCAGGTGGTTGTGACTCACTGCCTAGTATAAGGCAGCATGAGGGAGCTCCCTAAAGACAGTGCTTGTTGGTTTTATTTAATTGTTTAAACCAGCTTTATTAAGATTTAATTTGCATGCTATACAATTAATACACTTAAAGTATACGATTAAGTGGTTTTTATTATATACACAGATGTGTGCAATAATCACTACATTCAGTTTTAGAATATTTGCGTTATCTTAAGAAGAAACCCCTTATTCTTCAGCTATCACTTTTGTCCCCACTCCCCTCCACCTCTAAGAAACCACTAATCTATCTCCTGTCTCTACAGATTTCCCTGTTCTGAAATTCATGAGTGGAATCTGTGTAGTAGTGTTTTAGTCTTTTGTAACTAGCTTCTTTCCCTGAGCATAATGTTTTCATGGTGTATTGGTGTTGTAGTATGTATCCGCACTTCATTCCTTTCTTTAAGGCTGAATAATACTTCATTGTGTGGATATGCCACGTTTTGTTTATCCATTTGTTTGTTGATAGACATTTGAGTTGTTCCTACCCTTTGGCTACTGTGATAATGCTGCTGTAAATATCTGTGTATACAGTGATTGCCTTTTATTTATTGGAGCCTCCAAGGCTAGCACAAGGAAGGATTAACTGTTCTGCCACTGCTACCAACTCAGAGCTCAGTAGCTTCCAGGCAGCTCTGGGGATTCTAGGCACAAATGTGAAGCAGGAACATTTATTCTTGTTTATTCCTTGATGTATGCACCCGTTTCTTCTTCCTTCCTTGTTTCAGTACCAGAAAAGTCAAAGCGAGTCTTGATGCCTTTAAGGGGCTGCTCTCTAGGATATGGAAACCTTTGCTATTCCTGCCTGCTCTGATCCAAGTGTCATTCTTTAGTTATGGCTGAATATCTGATAAATTCACGTGAAGGTGTGAATGAGGTCTCAGATAAACATCCCGGGGTTGGCCCAAATGAATCTCATTGTAAGAGGGTTTGTTTGTTTACAACGTGCGTTTGGGAAGCTGCTGAGTTGCCTAGACTGCTTCCACAGATTTCCTTACTCCATATCTCCTAAAACCCCTTCTGCCCTTTGTAGTAATTCTGAGACTTAAACCACACTTGGCATGAGTGCCTACATAAAGTTTACCAAAAAAAAGTCAATTCAAGGGTCACAGTTCATGAATCTGGGAATGCAATTCTTATACAATTTTAAATAATAACACTGAAATGGGATAATCAAAGATTTTGTGTTTGTGTGTTTCCATGATGAAAGTTATGATCTACAACCCCTAGAAAGTACCCTTGTATAGAAACACTTATCCCTAAAAATCTGATTAGCTTTGGCTGAACATGAAGGAAGATTTAGCAGCCTTCCTTAAAGTATAATCTGTGTTCCAACTATATCCCAAATCATTTTGGGTGCCAATTTCAGGGTTCCCATTTTAGCTAATAAAGCAAAATCTCTTGGGTGAGTGTGGCCCAGGGATCTATCCTTTGAGCAAGCTTCCCAGGTGATTCTTATGCACATTCATTCATGTATTAGGGCCATTCAGAAATATTAGGGTTTCAATTATATGCATGCTACATAAGTAGGGTTGACCATAATATTTTTTATTCAAACTTTGGAGAGGGATAAGTGTTGTTAATAATTATGTTGAGAGTACAAGTATAAAGTAGGAGTACCCTGGCAAACCAGAACAAAAGGTCACTTTGTAAATAAATACCAGAAATTATTCTGCCACCTTCCTCTGACTTTGTAACTCATCAGGGCCACATTCTCAAAGCCTGACTATTTCATGAGTATTGCATGTCTATGACTTTCCTACTTCTGTTGATTGCAGTTGACTTCACTGTAGATGCCATTAGTGCTGCTCTTTGTTCCTGGTCTTTCTTTCTTTTGTTATAGACAAGGCTGACTTTCTGTTCCACTTGTAGTTGGGTAGGGTCATGAGTTTGGCCTGGCCAGTGGAAGGAATATTGAGTCACCACGGGAGACTCCACACTCAGAGTGCCCCAGAGTGGAGAATATGAGGAGCATCTTTTTTTCAATTCTGCAAATCTGGTATGTTACTGAACCTTATTTAGTATTTAGTTCTCAGTATACCAAGTAGTGCAGAGTGAAGCTGAGATGCAATTCTGAATTTGTTGTCATAGAGGTCAAATGTAGTATCTAGTAGTGCAAACAAGTCTCAGAATCATACTTGTTTTCCCCCATGTATCTCCCTCTTCCTCAATCTGTTTGTAATTTACCAAAAAAACCCCAAAACCTTTCAGAGATTTAGTCATTCTATATTTGGATTAGTTCCCCGTGGTTGCTGTAAGAAATTACCTTAACTTGAGTGGCTTAAAAACAATAGAAATGTGTTTTGTCACAGTTCTGGAGGTCAGAAATCTGACATCAGTATCACTAGGCTGAAAGCAAAGTGTCAGCAGGGCCACACTCCCTCTGAAGACTGTAAAGGAGAATTTGTTCCTTGCTTCATCCAGCTTCTAGTGTCTGCCAGCATCCTTTGGCTTGTGGCCACATCACTTTAATCTTTAAAACAAGCATCTTCAGATCTCTGTATCTTCATCTTCACATCATCCACTCTTCTCTGTGTGTGTGTGTTTAATCTCTCTTTGTCTTACTCTTATAAGGATACATGTGATTGCATTGAGGGTCCACCTTAACTTAACCAAATCTACAAAGATACTTTCTCCAAATGACGTAACAATTACAGGTTCCAGGAATCAGGATACAATATCTTTGGGGCCATTATCAGCCAATCACAATATTTAGTAAATCTTTGGGGTGGTACATGCAGACATGCCTCATCATCTTCATTTCATAGGCAAAGAAGTTGAAGTTCAGAGAATTTAAGTGACTTGCACAAGGTCATGAGCCTGTCCAGTGGCCTCTCTGGACAAGGGACTAGAAATATTGTGCAGTTCTTTTAAGCTGTTCAGTTACCTCAAGAAGGACCAGAATGGATGGCATCTGGTCCATCTCCTTGTCCTGTGCAACCACTGGACAGTGTGATTCAAGAATGTAGCATAAGAAATGAATCCTGCACTGACATACTGATGAGAACCTTGGTACTCATTAGGGGTAGGGCTTCCTTGGTACCATTAGGAACCAGGAAAAAGCCTCCTATAGAAATCTGGATCCAGATGTGCCATTAATGAGTTGTTGTGAGCCTCATGTTTAAGATCAGGGCATTGGGCCAGAAAATAATATGTTAAAATCTAGATACCATTTATTGAATACTCACAGTGTGCTAAGAACCTTCATGCTAGACTAAGTACTTGCCCTATATTATTTCATGCATCCCAGTAAGAGAGGTACAGTTAGTACACCCATTTTACTGACAAGACTTCTTAGACTAAATAATTTTACCAAAACCCAAATATAATTAATCAGTTTGACTCTAAAGTCCTTCTCTGACCTTCTGTCCCCTGAGTCTCTCCATACCCCCATTCCTACCACTGTGATACCATGATGTGGAGACATGGACCATAGAATGGCCACATATCCACTAAGCCAAATTTCACATGACACAACCCACTTGTCTCTACTATTTTCAAAGGAGCTAGCTCATGGGTTGCAACCAAATACAGGATAGTCCTTGATTCGGGATATTGTGTGAAAAAGATGTGGTTGTGTGAGATGCCAAGAATGCCTAGGGCTGATCCCTCATGGGAATGTCACAGGAAGTAGAAACATGTGGAACACAAGCTAACAGCAGTCTGATTTGGTCTAAAACCCTAGGTTCTTTCTCTGTGATTTTTGAGGCAGCTTTCTAGAATCATTGCCTATCAGGGCTGGGAGAAGCCTGGAGACAGGGTAGTCCCACCTCTACATTTTGCTTTGAAGAAATGGGGGCATAATCAAGTGAATTCATTGACCCAGCAAACATTTCATGAGAGCCCATATTTCAGAATAGTGCTAAGCACCAGGATGCAGAAATGAAACAACTTGATCACTGTTCTAGGATCTCTGTGCCCAGTAGGCAAAGCAAGCCCACAAACACATAATTTTAATAAGTATGGTAAACACTGCCATTGTGCTGAGAATTCTACGGGAGCCTAAGGGAATCAGCAGAGACTGATGTTTGAGCTAAAAGGGGAAAGAGGAAAAAGACGAACCAGGCAGAGGAAACAGGACCTTGGATGGGCTGAGTGTGTTCAGAGAAGGATGGTGAGCAGTTTGTGGTAGCTGCAACCTGAGATGGTGTGAGAGGAGCTCACTGAGGCTGGTGTGAGACTTACCCAAAATCAAATAACTTCTGGCTTGTTGAAACACAAGTGTTTCAGTCTATACCCTCAAGCAGGTTTTAATGCCAGTTTCCTTTCACTGGGTCTATTCTGTACAACTTGGTTTTATTTGGCTAGACTTGGCATCCTTTACCCAGGACAGGAGACCGCTTTCACGTGCTGTGGGATGTCTTAGGGCAGCCAGCGTGTCTGCTGACCAACCACATGGGATAGTTTTGTGATGTGTGTGAACCAGCTCAGGCTCTTGTGCCTTATTTGTTTCTGTTTCTAGCTTGCAGCAAGTTATAGCCTCCTCCAGCATGGAGGCCTCAAGTTACACTGTGATTCTGAGAATACCTGTTACACCTGTGGGTACACATCACTGGAAATTCCTTTGGAATAAAGTCATTGTGTTTCAAGCACCAGAGAAAAATAATTAAAAATGTGGAGATTTGGGAATGTTTTCTCCTCTATGAAAAAGAGGAGAAGAAAGATGTGCTGCTTCCTTTCTCTATTTTAAGATTATTCTACTGGCCTTTCATCCAGCTTCCGGGTTCTCCCATCCCGATGGTGCCTCCGTATATATTTGATGTACTTTTACTGGCTGACTGAACAATGATGGCAATGAAGGTGAAGGTCCTTGCTGCTACTAGTCATCCCATGGCATTCCTTTGTGTCCTAGAATTGGAGGATCTTGTGAAATTCCTATTAATTATAATAAAAATCATAACAAAAGCTTCTTTGGGGGTGTTATCTTTGCCTTTATAGTGCGGTACTTTCTCTCCTATGTTTCCCTAGGATATGTTGTTTAATGAGATGCAATGATGATACATATTCTTCCTTGCTGTGTTTCTTTGGATGAGTGTGTTTTTTTGTACCTACGAAGGCCCAGAGTGCAAAAAAAAAAAAAAGAGTCCTTAAAGAAAGAGAGACTATACTGAGGCTGAAAGTGTGAACTTGAAAATTTTATTTTTTCCCTTTAGTATTTCCTGATGCCCTATGCTAGATTTCAACAGCGTACAGATGAATCAGTCCATGTTCACAAGGAGGTGAGTTGAGTGCAGAAGACTAATGAATAAACCATCACGCACACACAGGCAGAAAGGATGGGCATCTCCAAAGGGCAGTGTGGGTGTGGGAGAAGGGCCACTTAGCCTGCATGGAGGGTGGGAAAACAAAGGGGATTCACTTCCAGACATGTGTTGAGTTGATTCTTAAACTATAAAATTAAGTAAGTATTGGGTAGAAAATTACAGAAGAAGGGGAGAAGAGAGACTAAAGGAGGAAGGGTTGACATAAAGGGTGGCGGACTACAGCTAACATCATTTACAAAGAACTGGGGGTCAGAGATTGGCCCAGAAGAGCACGTGTAAAGTAATGCGGTAAGGAGAGGGTTACCAACTCTCATATACTGTTATCTCATGAATGCTGGTTGGATACACGACAGTGGTAGATATTATTATATCTAGAGAAGAATACTTTAGGCCAGCAATTTTCAACCTTTTACATCTCATGGCACACATAAACTAATTACTAAAATTCTGTTGGCACACCAAAAATACACTTTTCGCCAATCTGACCAAAGAAAAATAGGTATAATTTTGATTTATTCACACCAGACAGCTGTTCTTATGTTTGCAGGTATCATTTTTTTATTTGACAATCTAAGAGAAAAAATACCAGTGTCCCTTACTAAGTAGTCAGGTTTTGCATGTTTTAAAATTTTTTGCAGTGCACCAGTGTACCTCTTGTGGCACACTGATTGAAAATTGCTGCTCTAAGCCAAGGACATGACGTCATTTTTGCAAGTCCTTGCAGCCACCTAATAAGTGAGATAGCTGGGATTGATGCTGCTCCTCTGACTGCTGGTCTGGACATCTGCAGCTGTCTCACGGTTAGGCATCTGTTCTCAAAAGGAAGGCTCAATTCTACTACATGAATTAGCAACCATATTCTCCAGGACTTTGAGGAAGCTTTTATAATGTGTGTCAGTATAAGTAAGAATTTAAGGAAGAGGAAAAAAAACCTGGTTCTTTATTGCATTATTTTCCATCACCATTCATCCCCCTTATACCCCCTCTCCCCAGTCACCACACTGTTGTCTGTATCTATGAGCCCTTTTTCCTTTTTGCTCCATCTCTCCCCCCTTCCCCCCTTCCCCGAGAGCTGTCAGCCTGCTCTCTATCAATGAGTCAGTCTGTTTTACTTGTTAGATTCCACATATGAGTGAAATCATACAGTATTTGTCTTTCTTTGACTGGCTCATTTCACTTAGCAAAATGTTCTCAAAGTCCTTCCATGCTGTCACAAAGCTTAAAGTTTTCTTCTTTTTTATGGCCAAGTAGTATTCTATTGCATAAATGTACCATGGTTGTTTTCTCTATTCACCTACCGATGGACACTTGTGCTGCTTCCATATCATGGCAATTGTAAGAATGCCGCCATGAAGATAGGAGTGCTTATGTTTTTTTGAATTAGTGTTTTGGGTTACTTTAGATAAATTCCCAGAAGTGGAATGGCTGGATGATAAGGTCGTTCCATTTTCAATTTTTCCAGGTATCTCCATACTGCTTTCCACACTGGCTGTGCCAATCTACGTTCCCACTAACAGTGCAAAAGGGTTTTTCCTTCTCTACAACTTCGCCAGCATTTGTTTGTTGGTTTATTGATGATAGCCATTCTGAACAGTGTAAGGTAATATCTCGTTTTAATTTGCATTTCTGTGATGATTAGTGATGGTGAGCATCTTTTCATACATGTATTGGCCATGTGTATGTCCTCTTTGGAAAAGTGTCCATTCAGGTCCTTTGACCATTTTTTAAACTGGATTGTTTTTGTGGTGTTGAGTTTTATAAGTTCTTTATACATTTTGGATGTTAACGTCTTATTAGATGTCTCAGCAAATATCTCCTCTCATTTGGTAGGTTGTCTTTTTATTTTATTGATCATTTCCTTTGCTGTGCAAAACCTTTTTAGTTTCATGTAGTCACGTTTTTGTTTTCTTTTGTCTCCCTTGCATGAGGAGATACATTAGAAAAAATATTGCCACAAGCAATGTCCAATATTTTACTGCCTGTGTTTTCCTCTAGGATTTTTATGGTTTCAGGTCTAAGATTTAAGTCTTTAATCCACTTTGAATTTATTTTTGTGTGTGGGGTAAGAAAGTAGTCTCTAGTTTCATTCTTTTGCACATCTCTGTCCAATTTTCTCAATACCATTTATTGAATAAACTATCTTTAGATTATTTACAATAAATCAATAAACCATTGTACGTACTTGCTTCTCTGTCAAATATTAATTGACTATAAAGGCATGGGTTTATGTCTGGGCTCTCTTTTCTGTTCCATTGTTCTATGTTCTTTTGTCTGTTTTTATGCCAGTACCATGCTGTTTTGATTACTATGGACTTGTAGTATAGTTTGATATTAGTAAGATTCCTCCAACTTCATTCTTCTTTTTCAAGATCACTGTTGCTATTTGGGGCCTTTGGTGGTTTCATCTAAATTTTTGAAATATTTGGTCTAGTTCTGTGAAACATCATTGGTATCTTGATAGGAACTGCATTGAATCTATAGATTGCTTTGGGTAGTATGAACATTTTAATGACATTAATTCTTTCTATCCATGAACATGGTATGTGCTTCTACTTATTTGTATCTTCTTCACTTTCTTCCTTCAGTATCTTATAATTTTCTGAATACAGATCTTTTACGTCCTCAGTTAGGTTTTTTCCTAGGTATTTTATTCTTTTTGAAGCAATTATGAGTTGATTGTTTTCCTAATTTCCCTTTTGGATAGTTCATTATTAGCATATAAAAATGCGGCTAATTTCTGGATATTAATTTTGTATCTTGCTACTTTACTGAATTCATTTATTAGTTTTAGTAGTTTCTTGGTGGAATCTTTAGGGTTTTCTATGTACAGTATCATGTCATCCACAAATAAAGAAAGTTTTACTGCTTCCTTTCCAATTTGGATACCTTTTATTTTTTCCTTCTTGTCTAATTGCTGTGGCTAGGACTTTCAGTACTGTGTTGAAAAAGAGAGGTGAAAACAGACATTTTTGTCTTGTTCTTGATCTGAAGGAGAATATTGTAGTTTTGCCCATTGAGTATGGTGCTGGCAGTGGGTTTGTCATATATGGCCTCTATTATGTTTAGGTGTCTTCCCTCTAGTCCCACTTTGCTAAAAGTTTTTTTTATCATAAATGGGTACTGAATTTTATCAAAAGCTTTTTCTGCATAATCATGTGGTTTTTATCCTTCCTTTTGTTTATGTCATGAATCATATTTATTGCTTTGTGAATGATGTACCAACTTTGATTCCTAGGATAAATCCTACTTGATCATGGTGTTTGATCTTTTTGATATATTACTGTATTAGGTTTGCTACTATTTTGTTGAGGATTTTAGTATCTATGTTCATCAGGGATATTAGCCTATAATTTTCTTTTTCTATAGTGCCTTTATCTGGTTTTGGAATTAGGGTAATGCTGGCTTTATAAAATGAGCTTGGTAGTCTTCCCTTCTCTTGAATTTTTTGAGATAGTTTGAGAAGTAGAGGTGTTAGTTCCTCTCAGAATGTTTGATAAAATTAACATGTGAAGGCATTTGGTTCAGGGCTTTTGTTTTTTGGAGTTTTTTAAATTAGTGTTCCAATTTCACTAGGTGTAATTTGTCTGTTCAGAGCCTCTTATTCTTCCTGATTTAGTTTTGGAAGATTGTATGTTTCTAGGAGTATATCTATTTTGTCCAGTTTGTTGGCGTATAGTTGTTCATAGTATTTTCTTATAATCTTTTGTATTTCTTTGATGTCATGTGTTATTTCTCCTCTTTCATTTCTGATTTTATTAATTTTGATCCTTTCTTTTTTTTTCTTAATGAGTGGTTAAAGGGTTGTCAATGTTGTTTATCTTTTCCAAGAGCCAGCTCTTGGATGCATTAATCTTTTGTATTGTTTTCTTTAGACTCTATTTCATTTACTTTTGCTCTGATCTTTATTATTTCCTTCCTTTTACTCACTTTGGGCTTTGTCTGCTTTTTTAAAAGATTTTAAAAATTTATTTAAAAATCTTATTTAGAGAATTTATTTAGAGAGAGGGTAAGGGAAGGAGAAAGAGAGGTAGAGAAATATCAATGTGCAGTTGCTTCTCACACAACCCCCACTGGGGACCTGGCTTGCAACCCAGGCATGTGCCCTGACTGGGAATCAAACTGGTGAACCAAAAGGTCACAGGTTGGCCTACAATCCACTGAGCCACTCCAGCCAGGGATGTCTGTTGTTCTTTTTCAATTCCCTTTACATGTAAATTAAGATTGTTTATGTGGACTTTTCTTGTTTCTTGAATTTCCCTCTTAGGATTGGTTTCCCTGTGTCCCACTGATTTGTGGTCATTGTGTTCTCATTTTCATTAGTTTCAAGGTATGTTTTGGTTTCTTCCTTTATCTTGTTGTTGATCCATTCATTGTTTAATAATATGTTTTAGCTTCCATGTCTTTGCTCAGTGTTCTTCTTGTGATTGATTTCTAGTTTCATAGCACTGTGTTCAGAGAGGATGTTTGATATGATTTCAATCTTCTTAAATTTATTGAGACTTGTTTTGTGTCCTTACATATGGTTTATCCTAGAAAAGTTTCCATGTGCAGTTGAAAAGAATTATATTCTGCTGCTTTTGGATGAAATACTCTGTAGATATCAATGAGGTCTATTAGATCTATTGTGTCATTTAAGGCCACTATCTCTTTACTGATTTTTTATCTGGAAGATCTATCAGTTGAAGTCAATGGGGTGTTAATATCCACTACTATGATTGTATTTCTGTAGATCTCTCCCTTGATGTACATCAAGATTTGTTTTACATATTTAGGTGCTCCTATGTTGGGTGCATAAATGTTTACTAGGATTATATCCTTCTGTTGCATTACCTTTATCATTATATAGTGTCCTTGTTTGTCTCTAACCCTAGCCTTGGTTTTAAAGTCTATTCTGTTGGAGAACCAACTGTGTGGGAAAGCATGTTTGCCAATGGTACCTCAGACAAGGGTTTGATCTACAAAATATATAAAGAACTTACATGACTCCACTCTAAGAAGACAAGCAACCAATTAAAAAATGGGCAAAGGACTTGAACAGACACTTCTCCAAGGAGGACATACAGAGGGTTCAGAGACATATGAAAAGATGCTCAGTATCACTAGCCATCAGACAGATGCAAACTGGAGTCACAATGAGATACCACTTCACACTGGTGAGAATGGTCATCATAAAGCAACAAACAACAAGTGTTGGAGAGGTTGTGGAGGAAAGGGAACCCTAGTGCACTGTTGGTGGGATTGCAGACTGGTGCAACCACTATGGAAAAAAGTATTGAATTTCCTTAGAAAACTAAAAATGGATCTGCCTTTGACCTGGTAATTTTACTGCTAGGATTATATCCCAAGAAACCTGAAACACCAATCCAAAAGAACCTATGTACCCCAATGTTCATAGCAGCACAATTTACAATAACCAAGTGCTGGAAGCAACCTAAGCGCCCTACCCTTAGTGACAGCATGAATGGAACTGGAGAGCACTATGCTAAGTTAAATAAGCCAGATAGTGAAAGACAAATACCACATGATCTCAAATTTAACTGGAACCTAGTCAACAAAACAAACAAGCAAGCAAAATATAACCAAAGACACTGAAATTGAGAACAGGCTGACAGTGACCAGAGGGGAGAGGGGAGGGGATAATGGGGGCAAAGGGTCAAGGGTTTCCAGGAACAATTATAAAAGACACATGGACATTAACAAGGGTGGATGGAAATAGGGGAAGGAGGTGAGAATGGCTGGGGTGGTAGGGAGGGGTGGGGGGGGAAAGGCAGAAAACTGTACTTGAACAACAATAAAAAAATAAATGAATAAAGTCTATTTTATTGGATATAAGCATTGCAGCCCCAGCATTTTTCCTTTTCATTCGCATACAATATCTTTTTCTATCCCTTTACTTTTAGTCTGTGTGTATCTTTCATTCTGCGGTGGGTGTCTTGGAGACAGCATATATATGGGCCTTGTTTCTTATCCATTTAGCTACCCTATGTCTTTTGATTGGAGCACTTAAGCTATTACATTTAATGTGATTGTTGATAGATACATATTATTGCCACTTTATTTTTTAACCATTTTCCTCTGTTTTTTTTCCTTCTTCTCCTTAAAGCAAGCCCTTTAACATTTGTTGCAGTACTGGTTTTGTGTTAACAAACTACTTTAGCTTTTCCTTGTCTAGAAAGCTATTTATTTATCCTTCAATTTTAAATGATAGCCTCGCTGGGTAAAGTAGCTTTAGTTATAGGTCCTTGCTTTTCTTCACTTTGAATATTTCATACCAATCCCTTCTGGCCTGAAGTGTTTCTGTTGAGAAATCAGAAGACAGGCAAATGAGAAATCCCTTACAGATAATTAACTGCTTTTCTCTTGCATATTTTAGGATTCTTTCCTTGTCTTTAAGCTTTGCCATTTTAATTATGATGTGTCATGGCATGGGCTTTGTTAGGTCCATCTTGTTTGGGACTATCTGTGCTTCTTGAACTTGTGTGTCTTTTTCCTTCACCAGGTTAGGGAAGTTTTCAGTCAGTATTTCTTCAGATAGGTTTTCAGTCCCTTACCCACTCTTTTCTCCTTCTTGTATTCCCATGATATGGGTGCTGTTAAGCTTCATGTTGTCCCAAAGGTTTCTTAAACTCTCCTCATTTTTAAAAAATTATTTTCTCTTTTTTCTGCTCTGCTTGATTTGTATTTTCCTATCCTGTCTTCCAAATAACTGATTTGATCTTCTGCTTCATCTAATCTACTGTTTATTCCTTCCAGTGTGTTGTTTATTTTAGATATTGCAGTCTTTATTTCAGACTCATCCTTTTTTATGGTTTTTATGTCTTTTTTTCATGCTGTTGGGTATTCTTATAGTCATTACTCTAAACTCTATATCTGATAAATTGCTTACCTCCATTTCACTTAGTTCTTCTGAAGAATTTTCTTGTTCTTTCATTTGGGGCCTGTTTCTTTGTCTTCCCATGTTGGCTGCCTCTTTGTGTTTGTGTCCTTATAGTAGGAGATCTGCAGAGACTCTAATGCATACCTACATTAGACACCACCTGTGACTGGCCCTGGGCAACCTGTTTGGAGCTATCAGTGATCCACAACTTATGCCCACCACCTCCCCATGCTAGGCCTGAGCATATGCAGACAGAACTAAGCTGTGCATCAAGGCTGGCCGTTACCAGAATTGGGTCTGGGGAAGGGTCAGCTAAAGTCTCAGATCTCCCAGAGATTGGCCTTCGTCTGCAGGCTTTGTCTCTGAAATAGCCTCTAGCTATACTCTTCAGCTGCTAGTTTAAGCTAAACAGCGTAGGGTGTGAGGGATTCCTGCAGGTGGAGCTATTGCTTTCGCTCAGGAGGGGAAATTGCTTTCGCCTTTTGGAGGGGAGTGCTCTGCTTAAGAAAGATGGCTCCTGCAGTGTGGGGAATGATTCAGCACAGGGATCATGGTGGCTGACTGTTCAGTTCTCTCCCCAGAGCCACCAACTCCAGACTCTCCTCATGTTTCTCTAGTGCACTCTGCCTTCCCTGCACCAGCACTCAGGGCAATTGGCTACAAATGTGTTGGCCACTTAAGAGGCTTTCTGCATCTCTGCTGTCTGTTGCTGGTAGACTGCGACCCTGCTCCTTTTCATAGCCAGATGTTATCTGGGCTCCTTTCCTGGTTCTGGTGCTCTAGAATGGGGAGGCCAGCTTTGGGTTTAGAACCCACAGTTCTCAGGGGGGTATGCCTGGCCACTGAAATATCCCTCTGGCACTTCAGCCACCGCCCCTTGGAGCCATGCCAGGCCTCTTGCACCTCTGCACTTCCTACCATATATCTTTGGTTATAAGGCTTTTCTCTGGCTAGCATTCAGTTGGTTATTTAGGATGATTTATCTACACTTTTTTTGTAATTCTAGTTTGGTTCTGGGAGGAGGTTAGTGTAGTTTTTACCTACTCTGCCACCATCTTGGATCACAAAAAACCATGGTTCCTTAAAGGAGAGCAGTAGATAAGCTCAAAGGAAAAACCAAGGATGAAAAAGTTTAAACAATGATGAGGAAAAGGAGGAAAGAAATTAAAGTTCAGTGAGCTAAAGCTAGAATGTAAATACTCTCCAGGAAGGAGCCAAGGTGGGAATGGAACAGATTAGATTGCAAGGTTTCTACTGGCTGGTACGAGATGTAGGGCAAATCCAGGGACTGTTACAATTCAATAGAATTTTATATTATGGTAGGAAATTGAGTAATAGTCCATTAGCTGCAAAGCTCAGGATCAAGAGGAGAGCTAAAAGAGCAAGTTCTGGAAGTCTGAAGGGTCTCAGAGATCATCTCCCATGATCTCCTCACTTTGTAGCTGAGCAAGCTGAGGCCAGAGAGATGGTGTTAACTCTACATGTGATTGAGCCTATTGCTAAGAAGAAACTTGACTATAATTTTCCACCAGTTAATTCAGTGCTTCTTACAAGAATGTGAATTTCATATCAGGGCTTTACAAAAGTTGTTAAAACACCAATCAATCCTCTGTACCCACAGCCCAACTACAGATTATGGATTATAGAATCAGGGATCTGAATAGCAAAGAACAACTTGCATTGCATATTTGAAAGTTGCTAAGAGAGATCTTTAAAACTGTCACCATAAGAAAAAAAATCAGCACACTGTGTGTGCTGACGAGTGTTAGATAGACGTATTGTGAGAATCATTTTGCAATACATACATATTGAATTATTATGTTGTACACTTGAAACTAATATAATGTTATATATCAATTATATCTCAATAAAAAAAGATAATTTTGTGAAAGAACCTGGCTCGTTGGAAAGAACAAGTGTTTGCTTATCCTAGCAGTGAAGGCACCATGAATGAATTTCAGGAGCTTGTGTATTGCCTTTTCTCCCAAAGAATCAACAAGGTTATTGGGATTTGCATGATAGCCTCACATGACTGAGGGTAGCCTGGCCTGCTCTGCATTTCCAGGAAGTTCTAGCCTCATTAGAGATAGGTGTGGTTAAACTAGGGCATCATTCAGTCCCATTTGCTTCTATACTATCAAGAAATACAAAACAACCAGTTACTTTTAAGTACCCCAGATTAGAAATCAGCTTAAATAATACAAAATAATCATCTATCTCAACTCTTAATAATTTTGTGTCTCAAACACTTCTATTGTTCTGTGAAGGCAATGAATACTTTGAATTTTTCAGCAGTTATAGGAGAAATAATTTAATTGATATTTTAATTACCACCACACTCATTTGGGTAGATAGAAGTGTAACATTTACACATCTTTTTAAGCAATAGTCTAGGATTGAGTATAGTTATTTTCAAAGCCCTTTTGGGCAATTTTCTTTAATTGCACTCCATAGATACTTTAATCTTGTCATTTTTGCTCAAGGACCAGCAGTGTCTCCCTATTGATCCTTAAATTCAATACTTGTATCTTCACCTACTGCCAATCACTCAACCCATCTTTTCAATATAATTTTCATTATAACTCAGCATTAAGACTCTGGATTGCCAAATTAACTTGGTTCTTACTTCCCAAAAAGCCAATTAAAAAATTACAGAGTGTTTTTGGATAGACCATCTAATTCACTCTCTTATCTCCAGATAGAGACAGGCTGAGGCAGGCTGAGTCAGACGGCTGGCTACTAATAGGGCTGGCCTTCGGCCCAGGCCACCTTATCCCTCACTTGGTTGTCTTTCGCTCAGACTGTGCTCTTCCTGACTCTCATCTTCACCTTTCTGCCACCAGTCAAAACTTGTGCTGCTAAAATGCCATCTGCTTTCCTTTTAAAATTTATGTCTTTCCATCGTTCCAGAACACTGCTTCAAAGCTCAGCTCCTCTAGAACCCTTGCTCTTTAACCCCAGGCACCTCTCACCTGCCTTCATCTCATGCCAGAATCTCTCCTCAGATCCCAGCAACCCTTCCTTCTGCTTGCACACATGAATGAATTCAAGTCAAACTCAGAGCACTTTGAGTTTATTCTGCTCCCTGATAGTATTATGTGGGGTTTTTTTTTTGTTTGTTTGTTTCTCTAATGATGAACTCCTTAATAGAGTTTTTCTCATCATTTCTTTCCACTTCCTCTTCTGGTGCTAAACACAGTTGTTCTTTACACAGAGAGTAGTTCAATATCTATTGATAGAACAGGAGAAGGGGTAGGAGCAAGTTGCCTCAATTTGTTTATAGCCTGTTGCTTTAGAACACAGAGTTCTCTCTCTGTGCTGATGCAGTGCCTGTTAAAGCCTGCATATTTGACCAAATATATTCTATGTCAATTCTTCTTGGCCTTGGAGATGTGACATGGTTGAAAGGTATATTGCAAGTAAATTGTTACTAATAATACAATAGTTATAGCACTGACATTTGGAAATGATTTACATTTTTTTAAGTAGAGAAAATTCAAAGTTATTCTTACAATATCACCCTTTTCACTTACATTCTTGAATGGTTAGAAAGGGGTGGAGTTACAGCTTAAGATCAGCCACTATCTTTCAAGGTAACTTTACATAGCTCTGCTCTGCTATATCATATGTCAATTTCTAGTTCATTTTAATCCTCATATTTGTCCCTTCTCAGGGAGGTGTAGTATGTCAAGAACAGTGAAGGCTCTGAGATTCTACCCTGTTTGCAAGCTACCAAGTTAACCTACCCCAGCTTCATGGAGGTTGGTAGAAGACACTAGACTCCTGGGTCAGAGAGAAAGAGCAGTTTGTTGCTTACAGCTATAGCAGTAGCCAAAGTATTAGCATTCATCCCAGTCCCCAAACTCCACTGGCCATAGTGTGTTATAACAAGAGCGAAGTGACACCTCTATGCAGTGTGTTGTGTTACAGAAGACTGCTGAGTTTAGAAAACCCTAATCCTTTATGATGGTCTATGCTATGAACAAATCTACCCTATGCAAACTTTTCCCTCAAGGGGGACATTATCAGTACAAAAACATCCTTGAAAAGGTAGTCCAAACAAAACGACATTAATACCTCTGATCACAAGACATAATGAAGCAGGAGGGAACCACAGAGCGCCATTTGTGAACAGAGCTCGTTGTGACCTTTGTACCAAATACATGGCTCTTGTTCATAGCTCAAAACCATGTAAATATCTCTGATGGACTACGAGGGCCACAAAGAAGGTGTTATGGCCATGTCAAGAAAAGGACTCTGGATAAATCTTTGCAACTGAAGGGAAGGAGAAGTGACATCTTTCTCAGCTAAAAAGACAAAAGAAAGGCAATGTTAACAAATTGCTCTGTATAAAGTAGTTTTTGACCATTCCAGTGAACACCATTCATCTGATGATGAACAGCACATGGTCTGCAGGGAATAAGTGTTAGTACTGAAAAGGAATGATAGGCTAACTGTACAGGAACTAAAAGACCTGGGAGGAGAAATGAAGAAATGCAGAAGGTGAAGAAGAGAAGAGGCAGAAGAGATGGGGACAGAGAGTAAACTGTTGATAGATGACAAAGGAAAAACAAAACTCACCAGCACTTATTTTGCTTCCATCTGCCTCAGTTAGGATAATATTCACAGTAGAACTGAATACATCAGGGGTCAGCAAACTAAGGCCTGTTTTCCAAATCCTTCCTGCTGTCTCCTTTTATAAATAAAGTTTTATTGGAACACAGCCACTACCCCCACCCCTTTTACATATTGTTTATGGCTACTTTTGCATCATGAGGGCGGAACTGAGTTGTTGCTTCAGAGACCATATGAACTCAAAGTTTATTATGTGTCTTATTATGTAAAATTTGGTGACTCTTGATTGGTTATAATTTTGTGGCCAAGTCAAAGTTGGGGTGGATAATAAATATGGTAAGTAATATTTACAACAATCTTTGTGGTTTAATACTAAACCAAATTCAATGAGGGGAATATAAAGTTCCATATATGAGCCTCAAAGCCCAATGTTACTAAGTAGAGGATATACAGCTGGACAGATTTCAAATTAACACAGGAAAGAACTTTCTAATAACCAGAGCCATTATCTAGAAATAAAACACAGTATCCAGAGAGGATATGTGTTGTCCTCAGTGGAGCTTTCAAGGCAAGGCTGGGACGGCCTTGGATGCAGGCTGGAGGACGGAACCTGCCAGCACAGGTGGTGGTCTATGCCTGGATGAGGAGGATCAGAGTGGTACGGAGATGCTTGGGCCTGGAGCTTGAGAAAAGCTGGATTCCCAATGAGCAGGATAGCAGGCTCAGAGCACCAGCAAAGTAGGGGAATATACTGATAGGAAAAAAAACATTTCTGAAAGCATTTAATAGAAACTATTTCCAAAAATAGATTCCAGATTAATCCTTATGGGAAAAATTAGAACATCACAGCACCTCATTATACTTTCCTTACTGTTTTTGTATTGAATGACATATGTGGTTGTCACCACAGTCTTTTTAGAGTTTACTAGCATCTCTGATGATCTTAACCTGGCCCTGATTAGGATATATAGGTCTTGATCTTGGTTTTGTCTTTGATTTACTATGTGCTTTGGGCTGCTGTTTCTTTGTCTTAAAAATTCTGTGTTTGAATAGATAATCAGCCAGAGGCTGCAATGGCCTAAGTCATTCCCTTTCTCCATCACCCCAATGAGGACCAGGGTGTCCTCCCCTGCCATTCATCCCTGTAGAGTGCCAGCAACTTTTCAGCCTCGGCCAGAGGCCTCCAGCCTGTGGTAAAAGGCAGCAGGCTCGCCTGGTTCTGCCAAACCTTTAGGCCACATTAAACATTTTCATTTATATTAAAAAATAAATCTGGAGCTGTTTAACATTCCCAAGCTAGTTGTGTGTGTGTGCTTGCACGTGTGTATGTGTTTGTGCGTGTGTGCAAACATGCAAAACTTGAAAGCAGAGGGTTTCAGCTGGCCCAGAATTTGCCATCTCCATCCAGCTGTTGGCTCTGCGCCTCACAGCAGACTTACAGCCCATTTTAATAGCTCCCATGAAATATACCCTATTCTTTTACCCAGGCAACAAGATTCCCAATGGCTGTAGGGAACATCTTTTGACCCAACAACAGACAAATAAGATTCTTCATATGGTAGGGAAGAGGGGCCAGTGTGCGAGAAACAACACTGAGATCTTTCTTCTCACAGAATCAGTGTAAATTGGTTAATTACTAGAAAAAATAAGATTCTGCCAAGATTCTATGTGAAATACAAAACATTTTAAAATCCTCACTTGAGGATATATTTTTATTGATGTGTGTGTATGTGTGTGTGTTGACGAGAGAGAAAGAGAGAGAGAGAGAGAGAGAGAGAAACATCGATATGGTCTCCTGCGTCCACCCCAACTGAGGATCAAACACACAATCTAGGCACGTGCCCCGGATGAGCACCAAACCCACAACCTTTTGGGGTAAAGAACAACATTCTTAACTAACTGAGCCACTGGCTAGGGCTGGAATACAAAACTTTGTAGTTTATGTTTCATTCCTCAGCCATGATGTTCCTTTTTTGTGAAAGTCACAGATTTATTCACATCACGAGTAAAAGGAAGAGACAGTAGAATGAAAACTAGCCACTTCTCAGCTTCTAGGATGTCATCTTAGGAAAACAAGCAATATTTTAGGCAGGATTGCTGTTACCAAGCTTTCAGTTAAAAATGATTAATAAGGGGATGACAGAGGCAGGAGAAAAAGGTGTAGTTTTTGCCTCTGCTATTGTTCTGCTGTTGTCTCCACGATGTTAGGAACGACACTTAATCAGTCAGGCTCCTGTTTATCTGCTCACCCAGGACAGACCCTGGGATTTATTTTGTCAATAAGCCTGTTGTCTTTCAGCAGACTCCATTCCAAAGAAGAGCATTTGCTACTTGACTCTCTGAACAATGCCCAAAAACTGAATAATAGCTTGTAGCTTTTTATCCATATCCACATTTTCTATCTCGCCCATGTTTTTGAAGATTGAGCTGAGTGAAATGTTTGCACTCTTTGCAGCTCTGAACTCAAACAAGGCTCAGGATTTTTTGACTGGGACCAGAGACTGTCAGGCTAATTTGATAGGGTGCTGTTTGAAAAATTGAAATACATCTGTACAGGTATTTTTAGATCTTCATAGAAGAGCTCTCTCATCTCTCTTCAAGAGTCTTGATTCAATTAAAAAACAAAAACAAAATTCCACCTGGCTCCTCCTCTGTCAAAACCAGACTTACTGTTACTCTAAGATGTTACAGCGCTAACCAGTAGTTCTTTGGTTTTCAAGCTGTTCAGCCTCTGAGCACAAAAATCCATTGTTCTGCTCCAAATAACCTCTTTATATTTTGAAGACTCAAAAGCAACATAATTAGCTTATATACTTTTATTTTTAACTTAATTGTATGTCAATTTTTGTCACTTTCAAAATAATGTCACAGTAAATCTGAAATGATATTATCATGAGTTTGTTGTTTGGATTCTCTAGCTATATTTCAGTAATTATGCCAATTAATGAAGTAAGACAGCCTTATTTAGAAGCAATTCGCATGATAAATGGGAAATAAAGCAAGAACATAGTTAAACTCAATTTTCATTTTTACAAACTGTGTCTTATATTACTGGACTGAAACACAGGCTTTCAGTGTGAAAAGCTGTATTTGTAATGAGTCAGATCATTATTAAAGTTAAACATTAAAGGGTATATTCTTTGCTCTTTCTTTATGCAGCTTGAGAGTATAATGTGTCCCTCAAATTGCAACCATATTGTTTTGAAATGCTTATCAATGTGAAGTGTCATTCAATTTCATGGGGTCCTCTGTTCCCATTCCCTCAATTGGAAACCAAACAAGAAAACAGATGTGTGATTGCAGCTCTTTTGAATATTAACTTTCAAAATGTGCACTTCCCTCAGATGCCAAATAATTTTTTGTCCTGTTTTTTAAAACTACCCTCCTTATTTCCATGACTAAGAGAGGCAATACTTAAATCAGTGGCATGAAAATTCGTCTTTAAAACTCCTAGTCTTTTTTGGCCTTTCAGAGACTTATATCTCCATCCTTGGGAGCTCTGAGCTGTCTCCTGAACTCTTCCACCTGTTAAAGCCCATTCCAGGGAAAGAAGCCGACATCACTATTCCCTAGTGCAATTCACACCCACGGTTCCAGGGGTATTTGCATTTACTGTACAGAGAATTAGCAACTCTGCCTTGGAAGAGATCCTGGTGGCCTGATTATGCCATTTCGCTTTCAAAACTTCAAAGAAAGAAAATCCACTCTTTCCCCACTATTGTTGACGAGTTCTGTACATATGTATTTTAAGAATGTTCTTTCTTTCGGTGAGCTAAAATCTACTTTTTAATTATCAACCTTAATTTTCCCTCTGGGGTAATACAGAACAAATCTAAGTACATTTTCCACTTGACAGCTTTTCAAATATTTAAAGAGAGGGACCAGGTCTTTCCTTCATCTTCTTTTAGTCAAGTTAATCATTCCCAGTTCTTTCATTTGTTCCTTATTTGCCATGGTTTTCAGATTCTGCCAAGCATTTTCTCTCTCCACTGCCTGTGTTGATCACCAGCAGTGAACAAATTCCAGTTCCCCAAGGCTCTAAAATATGGCATCCAAGACTGAACATGACACTGTAGTTCTCTAATAGACAGAAGAACAGCACGGGACCCATAATTTGGTATATACACTTCCTTTTATGAAGTCTCCTGACCATTCCAGCTTTCTCTCACTTAACATTGTTTAGATCTACTTACTATGCATCAGCCATGGCCCTGGAAGGACAATAGTGAATGAGAACCAGTTCTTGCCCTTGGAGAACTTCTAATAGAGAATGAGCCGTGAACACAAACAATTGCAATGTGTAGTGAACACACAGTGGCAGGCATGGTTTAAGGTGCAGGAGTGAGAGATCAGAGTGATTGACTGCGGAACTGCAGATGAAGTAGTACCCAGCAGAGATCTGATTCCCGCCAAGCCAGGTCTTTCCTACTGATGGCAGACTTTCAAATGTAAGTGTGCATTTTCCCTGGCAGCTGTCAAGTGACGGGCTTTGTTCATTGTCAAAGGAATGTCAGGGCTTCCTCTGCAGTGACTTCTGAAATTTCGACTCCACCCTCTCTGTGGCGAGACTGGCACAGCCAGTGAGGCTGGGATTCTTGAGGCAGCAGACACAGATCTAGTAGTAGCTATCATTTTGTTACTTAAAAGTTCTAGAAATTACACTTGAAATCATCTTTTTGGCTGCTACCAGCAGTCTTATTTCTCAAAAAAGTGATAACCAAAATTTAAACCCACAAATTCAACCATGCTCTTAAGAGAGTTGCACATCCAGATGCTACTCTGGAAGGAAAGCACCCATGGATTTATAGCAAAGACTTTGTCATGACATTTTGGCCTGGTTACTTATCCCATGAATTAAGTGGCTATTTATTAATTCTATGATTTGTTTAATCTAAGGCTGAAAGCAGAGATAAACAAATAATCCCAAACTTCCTGCAAACTTATTGCAAACTTCTTGAAAAACTGGAATCAGTTTCATAAGTATCTTATCACATCTCTTCTGTTCATTTGCAGCATTTTCTTCTTCCCATTAAATTTCCAGCCCCTCACACACTGGTCCATTTTGCTTTCAGTTTGTGTCATAGCTGCCCCTTATTAATAGCTGAGTGTGACTACAGAGGGAGGGTCGGTGGGTGAGACACAGTGAAGAGGGAGCGAGAGGTGGGAGGGGGGGAGGTGGAGAGAGGTCTTAAAATATCCTTGATGGTAACTATTGCATCTGAAAACAATTCGGGGGATTGCAGCCCAGCTTATTTCCCAGGGACCGGGACAAAAATGTCCTATTCTGCGTGACAAGATCTAGCCTATGTGAGGCATCATGGGAGAAAACACTGGTTGCTTGGCTGACTTTCCCATGTATGGTATACTTCCCCTTTTTGCATGTAATACTGACCACGTGGATCAAACGGGGGGGACAAACAAAAACGCCCAAGGAAACGCTTTATTTATGTTGCCATTACCTCTGTAATCATGGGCATAGTTCTTCTCTAATATAGGCCTGAGATACAACTTCACCTTCCATTGTTAATCTTGGAGAGATTGGAGTTTTATGGCTCTGAGCTTCAATTCTTTAGCTTCAGAGGTGACCTTGATAGGGCCAAGTTCTTTTTATGATAATGCCTTAAATTTGTGCAACACTTAACAGCTTAATAAAATCTCAACACACATGATGCTACTTTGAGTTAAATAGAACGGTATTTCTATTTTACAGGAAATGAAACTGAGGCTCAGAGGAGGTCAGAGTTGTATCAAGGTCACAGGGAGGAGGCTGTGAAGTTGGTGGTATGTGGTAGTTTATGCAAGTTTCTGTATTATGGCTTCAGAATTGTCTCTGCTGAACAACGCTGCCCCCAGCTACAGTGGAGGTTAGAGTTTATCAGGTGCGAGCACACGCCTTACTGCAGGCGATCCTCGCAATGGCCCTCTAAGGGAGGCTAGGCCGGCATCAGAAGGTAGGTTGTTTTCTTTGCTCAACCAGTTAATAGGCTAAACTAGAAAGGAACTCTACTAAACTGAAAGCTAAACAAACCTGTGGTACCCACGATATTTTATTTTTCTTTTGAATTTCCAAGGCTCTCTCACAGCGTCATTCATAGAGCATGCCTAGTAATATTTGAGGAAGTTCTTGCTGCTGAGTGTAGGTCAGCAACTGTGGCTGTTAAAAAGAAAGACATGTTACTAAATAAGAATTGACACTCTGTGGTCTCTGGGTATGACTCCTGGCTGAATGTTGGCTGGCAAAGTGTAAAGTCACATAGTTAATCTTCTTTCTTTTCTTCACCTTTCATGTCTATACCCTTTTATCTCGAATAACACTTAAACTCAGTCACCGCTGCAGCTTGTGACTTGTCTACACTTTGAGACAGTCACTCATCGGCAGAACACACTGGCTGCCTCTGCATTTTCCCCTCGTGACTGCCAGCAGCCCCTACCAGATAAGGCTCTCCACAGACCGGCTTCGTAGGCATGTCACATGTGCAGCTGTACAGGACATAATCCTTAGAAGGACCCTTGCTCAGTTGAAGGCTCTGCTGTTACCAACTTGGAAGTCTTATTAAGTTTTGGACAAGGTGCCCTGCATTTTCATTTTGTCCTAGGTGCCACAAATTATGTAGGTGGCCTTAGCTCTCTGACCAAACTCATCGCAACACACACCCAGAGGTCCACATTCTTGTTCCTTTCATTTATTTCTGAGGTGTACCCCTTTATCGGAGAGACCAGAACTAGTCTCTAACTGAGTTTTATCTGAAGCTGAAAACATTTTCTAAAATGTGGTGACTCGGGCCACATTTTCTTTCTTATAAGAAAATTGAGTTATGCAGCTATTGTTCAAAAAAGGCTCACCATACAACTAAGGTTTCTTTTTTATGAAAACATTATATTAAATGTATGCCCTCTTGACAGAGCATGAAAGAGACTGAGGTAGAGACAGAGATAGGGAGAGAGAGAAAGAAAGAGAGAGAAAGAAGTGGGGAGGGACAGAATAGTGTTGAGGGCCGAAGAGCTCAGAAAACTGGAAAGAATAGAATATATTCTTACATGATGACAGAGAAAATGCTCATCTATCAATAGCAGGTGGAATTGTACATGGTTCTGAATTTTGAATTCTGTGGAGGGAACTGCTGAGCAGGAATCATTATGGGATTAGGAAATGTGCAGCTTCCGGGCTGCATCCCTCGCTGTGGTGCTAACTCCTCAGTAATCCTATACATCATTTTTTTTTCTTTTCCTATTTCATAGTTCCTCCTCAATTCCTCCCCCCAAATTTCCTAGCTTTTTTCTCTCCTTCTTCCTCTCCCGTTCTGCATATTATATTAACTATAAAGGCATGTCTTTGGTTCTTAATTAAAAAAAATATGAAGTTTTTATACATTCCCATACTGTTTGCTTTCTTAAAAGCACTAGCTAGAGAATAAACAAACTAGAATTAACATTGTAAAGAAATGCTTAAAACTTTGATTAGTGGATAAGTCTATGATTTTCTTTGTTTTCTCTCTAGAAAATTATCAAAAGCTAAAATTATTAGTAGAATTTTTTTGTATAAACTTTAACTTTTTTCCTGTTTGTCAGTTGCCCTTCATTGATTACCAAGTTCTCCTACTGAAATGTATTACATTAGGTTGTCTTATCCTTAAAGAAGTTTGATTATAGAATTAGTTTTAAAGCCTTAAACTAAGGGCGTTGTTACTGAGGTTCTACAGCCACCTTTTCATTTGGATTTAATTCTTCCCTGTCTTTGTAAGTGTACCAAGAGAGGCATTGGAGTAGAAGATTGAAAGACATGATCACGGGGAGCGGTGGAAGGAAGGGGAAGGGGCTAGTCAAAGAACATGTATGACCGACACATGAACAGGGATAAAGGAGAGGGGACTGACTGTGGGCTAGAGGGGTGGGCTAGGTGGAAGGAGACAAAAGGGAAGAATCAGGACAACTGTAATAGAATAAACAATAAAAAAAAGAAGAACAAAAAGGCATAATCTCTCTCTCAAGAAGTTTATAGAATTGTGGAGGAAAGTTACGACTACAATTACTGTACAACGTGAGATCTGATAGCTGGGAAGAAGAGTCACAGTGCAGTACCAGGGCTTTCAAAGGTGTATCTGTTGGTTTATTGATAGTAGCCATTCTGACAGGTGTGAGATGGTATCTCATTGTGGTTTTAATTTGCATTTCTTTGACGATTAGTGATATTGAGCATCTTTTCATATGTCTACTGGCCATCTGTGTGTTTTCTTTGGAGAAGTGTCTATTCAGGTCCTTTGCCCACTTTTTAATTGCTTTGTTTCTTTTTTTGGTGTTGAGTTTTATAAGTTCTTTATAAATTTTGGATATTAACCACTTATCAATTGTATCAGTGAATATGTTATCCCATTCAGTGGAGTGTCCTTTTGTTTTGTTGATGTTTCCTTTGCTGTGCAAAAACTTTTTAGTTTGATGTAGTCCCATTTGTTTATTTTTCTTTTGGTTCCCTCGCCTGAGGAGATATATCAGAAAAAATATTGCTCTGAGCAATGTCCAAGATTTTACTGACTATGTTTTTTTGTAGGATTTTTATGGCTTCAGGTCTAACATTTAAGTCTTTAACCCATTTTGAATTTACACTTGTGTGTGGTGTAAGAAGGTGGTCTAGTTTCATTCTTCTGCACATATCTGTCCAATTTCCCCAATGCCATTAATTGCAGGGGTGTCAAACTCATTTTCACCAAGGGCCACATCAGCCTCGCTGTTGCCTTCAAAGGGTCAAATGTAATTTTAGGACTGTATAAATGTAAGTGCTCCTTTACTAGGGGCAAGGAGCTCGGCGCTGCTGCTCCTGGGTAGAAACAAGGTGCTGGGCGGGATAAAACAAGGTGGAGGGCAGGATTCGGCATGGAGGCCTTTTGTTTGCCACTTGTGATTTATTGAATAAACTACCTTTAGTCTATTGTATAGGCTTGCTTCCACTGTCAAATATTGATTGACTATAAAGGCATGGGTTTATTTCTGGGATGTCTATTCTATTCCATTGATCTGTGTTTGTTTTTATGCCAATACCATGCATCAACAAACAACAAGTGCTAGTGAGGATGTGGAGAAAGAAAAACCCTTTTGCACTGTCGGTGGGAATGCAGACTGGTGCAGCCACTATGGAAAACAGTGTGGAGATACCTCAACAAATTAAAAATGGAACTACTTTATGACCCAGCTATTCCACTTCTGGGGATTTATCCAAAAGAACCCAAAACACTAATTCAAAATAACATAAACCTCTCTAGATTCATTGCAGCATTATTTACAATCACCAAGATTTGAAAACAGCCCAAGTGTCCAACAGTAGATGAACAGATGAAACAATTATGGTACATTTACACAATGGAATACTACTCGGCCATAAAAGAAGAAAATTTAATCCTTTGCAACAGCATGGATGGACCTGGAGAGTATTATGTTAACTGAAATAAGCCAGTTAGAGAAAGAAAAACACCATATGATTTCACTCATATGTGGAATCTAATGAACAATCTGAACTAATGTGCAAAATAGAGGCAGACTCATACATAGTGGGCAGAGCAGGCTGACAGCTCTTGAAGAGGTGAGGAGGTGGAGGAATGAAGCAGGAAGAAAAAAGGATGCATGGACATGAACAACAGCGTGGTTACTGCGGAGGGGCAGAGGAATGGGTAGAGGTGGAAGAGGGTATAAGGGGCATAAATGGTGATGGAAAAAATATAATAACAATAATTTTAAAAAATGTGAGTATCACTGAAGGCCTGAGTGAGACCAGAGAAGGCTCTCAACCAGCACAATTGTAAGTACGGCGGAGGGGATTGGCACGACTTTTACCAATGTTCAAAGTTACGAAAAATTAAAAAAAAAAAACCCTGTACATTTGAATTCTGATAGGAATGGACTTTTCCTACTGCTAGGAGTGCCGGGAGATTGGGTGAGCACTAGCTTATGAGACACTTTTGGGAAAGAGATAGGAAGTGGCATGGCTGACTAGCTCTCTCCTTGAGTCAGTGACAAATGTCAGTAACTAGTATGACTTAGGGTAAGATACCTAACCTCTCTACGCCATTATTTCTTACCTGTGGCATGGTATGAGAACAGCATATGTCTTATGTAGAGTTGTGAGAATTAAGAGAATTTATATGCTTAGCAGAGTAAAAGTGTAGTAAATATTAACATTACTGTTATCTTGACAGCTTTAAATAAATGTCTGCATTTAAAGGGACTTTCTTCATAAGCAATCAAACCAGACACAGCTTTTTCACTCATGCATCTTTTTAAAAGCTGAGTGTCAGGCAGGCAAATTAGAGGACAGTTTCTTAATCAGTGGCATTGATTTTCACTTTCTTAACATACCATTGCTCATTTGTATTGAGACATTACAGTGAATGCTAAAAAAATGTCAACCTCTCGACCTGATTGCAGAGAGAGGGCCAGTGATTGAAGAGATGCCGGGAGGCCTGGGATGGCGAGCCGGGCCCCGGAAAGGAGCATTCCCCATGGTTTGCACCCAGCTGAGACAGCCCGGGCTTCGAGCCTGGGAGCTGTGTGGCCTTGGGCAAGTCATTAAGCAGCCCTGACCCTCAGTGGCTGCTCTTTAAATGGGAAATAAAGTTAAAAATAAAAGAAAGAAAATCTACTCTGTTTTCTTCACAGGGTTCTTTTGAGTTTTAAAAGGAAAGATGTAGATAAAAGTGGTATATAATTTGGCATTTGGATTATAGCTTTAATTTCCTTCTTTGATCAAGACCAAACCTTTGTACGAATAGTAAAATTTTGTTTACCTTTTTTTGTTAAATGTTTGACTCTTCCTGCTTATTTCTTGGTAATGGATCATCCAGGCCAGTGTCCAGCTACACTGCAGCACATTGGAGTCACCTCAGGGGCTTTTAAGAAAATACAGGTGTGTGGGCACCACACCTGGGCCTCCTGATCTACCTGCCCTGAGTTCAGTTTAATTATTGGCAAGTGCAGTACTACTGAAGGAATAAAAAGTATATTTGGGAACCATTTAGGAGAGAGGCAGAGTAGCACAACGCTGTAACATTTGGCCTAACAGAAATTAACAATCGTGTGCTGCTTTCCTTTTCTAGAGCACCTTTATGGAAGCACAATACATGGAATAACCAGGGCAGTGTGGACAGTTCTGCCATGTATTACAGCATCGCACTGGCTTCTCTAGTCTCACTTTTCACGGCTGTACTGAGAAAAGTGTGCCTTTTTACTATGTACTTAATTTCCATAGATGAATTAAAAGAACACTATACTATATAGTTGTTTTGCATGAAGGCTTTTTCAATGTCTTATTACTTACTACGGTATTTGTTTTGACTTAAAACCTCTCACTCCCCTTCTCTATGACAGGAAATTTGCCTTTATGGGCCTTTATTAACCTCCCTAAGGGGTAGTGGGAATGTAAAATGGTATAGCCCCTTTGAAAGAAAATTTTGCAGTTTTTCACAAAATTAAACACAGTCTTAAGGTCTAGCAATAGCTCTCCTTGGTGTTTATCCAAATGAACTGAAAATGTGTTCACACAAAAACCTGAACATGGATGTTTATTGCTATAAACATTTGAAATTTGAAATTAAATTTGAAATTGCTTAATTTATAATTGTCAGAACTTGGAAGCCACAAGATGTCTTCAGTAGGGGAATGAGTAAATAAACTGTGCTACAAGCAGACAATGAAATACTATTCAGCACTAAAAAAAAAACCGAACTAATTTTTTTCAAGCCATGGAAAGACATGGGAGAAACTTAAGGGCATATTACTAAGTAAAAGAAGCCAGTCTGAAAAGGCTACCTACTTATTATTCTAATTATATGACATTCTAAAAAGGAAAAAACTCTGCGGATGGTTGATCTCCATATGGGGAATACATGTCATTTGTATATTTGTCCCAAACCCATAGAATGTACACAGCCCAGAGTGAACCCTGAGGGAAACGACGGACTTCGGGTGATGACGTGCCCAGGGAGGATCATTGATTGTGACGTGGGCACCATTGTGATGCAGGATGTTGGTAGTGGGAGTGGGTGTGCAGGTATAGGACAAGGGGGTATATGGAACTTCTCTGTAGTTTCTGCTCAATTTAAAACTGCTCTGAAAAAAATTATTAATTTAAAAACCTAACCTAACTTTATATAAATTCAGCAGCATAACCACACACACACACAAAAACCAGACACAAACCCATTAGCTTCATATTCTCCCTTCTTTGCACTCTGCTCTCTTCTTCCTATCTACTATTCGGAGAGTGGACACAATGGCATTCCTCCTGGGCTCAGGGTTAGGCCTAGGTCAAGTGTAGGGATAATACATGAGAGGAGATTTTAAAGTCCCAGTTCTGGCATTGAATGCCATCTTCCATTACAACTCATTCAGGAACCATTTCCCTGTAAGGGGCAGGGTCTCCTCAGGGTATAGACAGTCCTTCAGAAAGTGAGTAGTCAGTAATTTATTTCTGGACTTGGATGCCCAGAAAATCTGAGAGGCCTTCTTTGACCACCATTATTTGTCATCCAGGATAAAGGGCATGTTTTGATGGTCCTTGGTTCTCTGTGCTGAAAGCCTGGCTAAAACTTTAAGGAAGAGCTAGTTTGTTGCCAAAAGCAGGTCATTTTTGACTTATTAGGACAAAGAAGAACTAAGGAGAGAAAGCAGACTTTATTTGGAAAAGGGAAAAGTTGTTTATAATCATAAAAGTAATCAATGTTAATTATAAAGAATTTGGGAAATGAAAGACGATATACAGAAATAAAATCATCTGAATATCCACCTGCAAAAGAAAAGATATTTGTTAGTACTTTGATGTTTTTCTATGCATGTTGAATATTTTACAAAATTAGAAAGACATCAAATATGCAGTTTTATATACTATTTTGACTTAACATTATCTTATTAATATTATCCACATCCATAAGTATTGACTCAAATTTCAATTGTTTAAAAAATTCTAATTCAAGGATGTGTTCATTGGTTTTTAGAGAGATAGCGAGGTGAGAGAGAAACATTGGTTGGTTGCCTCAGGTACACACCCTGACTGGGACTGAACCTGTAACCTAGGTTTGTACCCCAACTGGAAATCGAATCAGTGGCCTTTCAGTGTACAGGATGACACTCCATCCAACTGAGCCACATTCATCAGGGCAACTTAAAATTCCTTTTGGTGACTATATAATATTCTACTGCATGCATGCTCCATAATTTATTCAATTAAACTCATCTTTCTTGAATATTTCGGGGTTTTAGATTTAGTATAAACGAAGTCTAAAGTACAGCCTCTGTATATACAAAGTTTGCATGCTTTTCTCATTTAAAAATACATATTGTATAAAATGGGACTCCTGTAAAGAAGGATTCAAGCTTTATGCTCTCTTGGTACATATTCCCAGGTTCCACCAGAATAAGATTGACCAGTGGTACACCAGAGTACTTGTTTCAATTTACTTTTGCTAAGCAATTATACCTCCTCTAAACCCCATTTTGGCTCTTTCCCCTAGGATGAGTTCTAGGAAGCTGGGCAAGAATCTGAAATTGAAGACTACATTGATTATAAGACGTGCTGTTACATTATGCCCACTGAGAAATAAGAAATGCCAATTTTATTAGAATGCATCATCACTTGTAAGATACAACCCAATTCCAGAAATGTTGAAGTATGAAAAAAAATGTGCAACTTTGAGTGAAAGAAACATATATTTCATTTTATTCTCTTTGACAGTGTTTCCTCGGACCTTCTGTAAGCAGGTGCAGCTGGACATGACACCAAACAGAGGAAGGATGTCTGGCTTTTATCTGATGCGCTGATGGCACTGACAGTCCCTCAGCCTTCTCTCCATCTCTTCCCCTCCCCAGCCCCTCTCCAGGGTCCTCCCACTGTACCTGTCATTACAGTTCCTCTGATGGCCCACCGAAGTTTTCCAGTCTCCCCATTACACTTCAAAACCATCGTAATGTAGTTAGTAGAGTCATTTGAAGTGGTGGTGGGAGCAGGTATAGAATTTTAAATTGGAGTTCTCTTGAAATTTTAACTGACCGATCTTTTACAACATGTTCTTATTACCTAGTTATTTTGTATGATATTCATGTTAACCAGGCCTTTATTAGATTAGTTACCATTTTTCTAAAAACACATTTCTCAATTTTATAATCATCCTTTCCTATTTACTTGGAGAGAGAAATGCATATGCACACAATTTATAATATCCTCCTATTCTTTCTATGAGCATGTGTACATACTATATATTATTCATGTGCCTGTTTGCATACTTTAAAAAAGTACATATATGTGTGTGTGTACGTACCTATAAGTATATACTTTATACTATACACTTTATACTTGGAAATAGGGGGCACTCATAACATGTCCACATTGAGAAACTTATATTCATACTTTATTATTATACATATTTAATTAAAAAAACATAAAAAGTATTCATTTACACTTAGTGCCATGGAAGAGATATAGTCTTTTTTTTTTTTGGTTTGTTTTGTAAATGTTTCAATATATAATATTCTTCTTTTCCCTACAAGAGTCTGAACCAGTTGAGAGCAACAGAAAATAGTCAGATGAAGAGTACCAGAGTATCACAGTATCATTTTATTTCTGATAAAAGCTGAATGGAGAATGCTCTATGGGAGGGAAATGTAAGTCCAGTGCTGAGCCCAGGATTAAACTGACTCAACCGTCAGCCACAGGCAACACAGGACCTCTCCAACGCTCCCTCCCCACAAAGACAGGCATGGGATGGCCCAGAGTAGACAAGAAGAGGTACTTTCTGCCAGCCAGCCAATTCCTAAACCTAGAGAGGGGGAAGGGGCCAAGGTGTCCATGTCTAGTTTCTCTGCCTACCTCATCAGTCACCCAGGTCATGCCACCACCTCGAGGGGCAGTGCAGGAGATGAGGAGCATTTGAAAAAAATCTTTCCTCATAGAAACCTGATGAGTGAAAACCCCACCTCAGTGGTTTTTACTTTGCAAAGAAAACTGAGAAAAGAAAGTTTCACACACTTTACCAGAATCACACAGTTAGTTAGTGGCAGAGTTAGTCTTGCACTCTTCTCCTGACTCCTGCTTTGCTTGTTTGTTTGTTTGTTTTTGCAGCAGAAAGGGAACCAATGGGCTAATTCCAGTTAAAATCCCCTTCCTTCCTTCCTCCCTCCCTCCCTCCCTCTCCGTCCCTCCCTCCTTCCCTCTTCCCCCCCCCTCTCCCTTCCTTCCTTCCTTCCTTCCTTCCCTCCTTCAACAGATATTTATTAAGCACCCACCATGTGCCAGCCCATGCCTGATCTCTGGAAACAGTTCTTAACAATATAAAAATAGTACCTGCCTTACTGAAATTTACCTCCTAGTTGGGGAGACAGATAGCAGACAGGTTTTAAGGAGAAAAAGACAAGTAAAACAGACTAAGGGTGTCAGAGGCAACTCTTTATAGGGATCACCCAGAGAAGGCCTTCAAGAGCAAGTGAGATTTGAAGACAGGAGGTGCGGCCACGGATTTCTGCAGGAAAAGCACTGTGGGCTGAGAGCACGGCCAGCGTGAAGGCCTACTGAGTCCCAGTGTGCTTGGTTTCGAACATGCATTCCTGCTAAATTCAAAGAGAGAAGCAAGGTCACAGAGGTAACAAGCAAATGAGCAGATATTTTGGAACCCACAACAAGGATGACTACTTTCCCCTGTTTCTAAGGCTATGCTTGCTGGCAGTTATTAGTGATTAAAATCCTGGGTGAAACATTCCTGGAAGACCTCACCAAGTCTCTGTTTTAATTCTCAGCTGAGTAGTGTTGTTCCAGGTTGCTCGTCTGGAAGAAAGCCTTGAATGATCGTTATGGTCCTCTGATTCTCCCGTGCTAACAATGCAGCACCCTTTCCAAGCGGGGGATGCCGCCGCATGCACATCAGCAGCCAGAGTGTCTAAGAGTCCTGAAGCCTGTTTTATTGCTTGTTCACTGTCATCCCTTATTAGTGAAGGTGTCACAGACCTGACTTCTATCCTGTTGGGCATTTGCTCTCTTTCTAGTGAATGCTTGTATTACATTGATTTTTGAATCACCAATGGTATTAAGTGGGTAAACTGTACAGCTTTAGAAGAAATCCTCTGAGCTGTTGGATATTAAGATATTCTTAACTTCTGCTCTATTTTTTGTACAGCAGAGTCTCTGGTAAGTTCCACAAGATTGGGTAGCCTGGCTCATCGTCGGGTTCAGGATCCACAAAACTTGTGTTTCAAGCTAGTACCACCATAACTACAGTGTGGCAGGATAAGGACCTGCACAGGTATGAAATTTCAGAGAAACTGCACATTAAGAACCAATTCGTTCAGTTCATCGAGAAGAAAAGTTGTTGGGCAAGAAGTGGGAGGGTAGCTATGCCCAGGAACATTAACTCGCTCAGCACGGTGCTGAGCTAGTGTCTGCCAGGGGGGCTGCGTAATTAAGGTGCACAGACTCTCCTAACTAGGGGAGAACAAGAGAAGGAAGGGGGACCAGAATAGATCTGGAAAAAACCAGCTGTGTGTGTGTATTTGTGTCTTTAAAAAGCACAAGTGAGGGAATGTCTCTTAGAAGTAAGGAAGAGAATCGATATAACTAATCACATTTCTCTGTATTTTCCATCTCTCTGGGAAAACCCAGGGATAGAAAAATTGGGGGGATAAAAATGCACTGTAAATTAAAATGGGCACAAGATGAGCGTGTTTTGCCACCAGTGAATTTTCTCCTCTTCCCATCTAACATTCTCTAACACAGTGCCCAACACACAAGAGGGGCTTATTGTTTGTTGAAAATAAAAAAAAGATCAGCTAAATGAATGAGTGGTGAGTTAGGTACCTTGATTCAAAGCCCAGTGCTCTTTTCAGAATCTGCATGATAAACTGACATTTATTTATAAGTGAATTGTATAAAGAAAGACTATTTAAATGAACTCCATTCACAGTCACATTATATTTGATAGGGTGACTTTGAATATACTTATCTTGTGCTTTCAAAAATTTTAGAGAGGACTGTAGCAAAAGTCCTCTCTAAAGGCAGAAGAATGAGGCAGAAGAATAGATAGGAGCCTGTCCCTAGATTTAATATAGCATGAAAATATGTATAAGAAGACTTTCATTGTAAGGTTTGTCATATCATTCAATTTACTATGGACAACATTTTACTGTTTACACACTCAATTCATTCCCACTGGCTTCAGCAGGAACTTCAGAAGTGCTTCAAAGACCTATGTGGATTACATAGGATTCTGAGCCATGCAGGTTTTATCCTCAGCTTCTCTCTAGCCAGCATATTACTTAATCATACTCAATTGTCTAGATATTTTCCCTTAGAGATTTACATCTATTCACCTATTCATCCACCCATCTATCCAATCCATATTTATAAGCACATGTTATGTGTCAGGTCATTGCATTGGAAACAGACATGACAGACATGGTGCTTTGCCCCAGTAACTCATGGTCATTTCCATTATTAGCTACACTTTGGGCTGACTCAGCACCCAGTGTAAACCTCCATCCACTGCATTCTAATGTTGACACACTTGTCCATTTCCACTGCTACAATCCAGGGTTGTTTCTACTACATCACGTGAGTTCTCCCTGTAGTTGTACTCTCAGGCAGTGCATATCTGGGACTTAAGCTGTAGTGAGTGTTCACTTTCAGAACAGAATTGAGAATTTGTGGATGGGCTAAGTCCTGGGTCCAGCTGTTATTCAGGGAGGCCCTGTAAGCCTTGGGAACCTAGGGACTGAAGATGCCTGGAGGATCCAAAAGGAGATGAGTGCCACTTTGTCTTCTCATTTCTCAAAGAATATTTATGACATGCCACTATAGGCCTTCAAGTCTCCACAAAACACTGCATTTATAGATGACACCCACTTCAGTAAAGCCTAATGGGGGACTCATTAGCAGAAAATTAGTTATTCAACTTGTTAAACATTAATTCCTCTTATGCTTCTGGTCTGCCTAGTGCAAGCATAAGAAGGAGGGAAGGGCAAACTAGAGTTTGAACAAGTTACCTCATCTTGCCAGTGGTCCTGCTTTACCTGTATGTGTTTAAATGTTGCTTTGTTGTCTCATTCATTACCATGAAGGCTCATGGAGGAGGAGAGCTTCCAACAAGAAGAGAGCATCCTCTCCTGAGGATTTGATGAAAGAAGTAGGGGATGGAGAAAGGGAATGGTGACTACAGCTTCTAACTTTCCAGAATCTGGGAATCTTTGGTCAGGAGAAGGAAAGTGGAGCATGAAGGGAAAAAGAGAGGGGCAGAAAGCTAGGAGACTGGACCTGCTGTGTTCTGGAGTGGAAGGCAGTGGAGCCACATCTGGGGTACAGCACAACTCCTCTGAGGCAGGGCCCGAGCTGGGGCTGCCACAAGCCCGGTAAGGTGTCAGGACTTGGGCTTCACGGCACAGGTCTGGGGCTACACTTCATAATCAGCAGTCCCCTGACATCTAGAACGTGGCTAAAGAGAAATTCAGGGAGAGGGTGGGTAGAGAAGGACCACAGCTTGTAAGACCTGTGCATGCCCAGACCTGTCCCTGGGTCTAGAGCAGCAAAGTGGTCTGCAGGGTAAAGATGCACCGGTCAGAAATGGCCCGCGTGCTGTGTGGTACGGGCAATAAAAGCCAGGGGTTCTTGTCACCTTATTCCTTGGTCATATGAAAGAAGCTGACCATTTTGAGACTGAAAGAAGTTAATACTTAAAGAGAAACAGAGGCCAGAATTGAAGAAATGGAGACAGCCCTGCTGATATCACGAGGGTCCTGCATCTGGAGTCTACGGGGCCCCTAGATTTCCTGATAAATGTGTCAATCCATTCTCTCTCATTCTGCCTGAGTGACTTCGGTTGACCTAGGATTTGCATAAGTAAGTGTTGTGACCTAGCTGTTTCTGGTTCTGTAAACTAGGGCTGGGCTTAAGATAAATTTCAAGAAGTAATTACTGTCATTCTCTGGATACCTCCCACCTATGAGTCCAGGTCATACAACTCAGAGTACAGACACTTCCTCTCATTTTACACGTAGGAACCCTCTGACCCAGAAAGGTGGGGTCCTAGTCTAAGGCTGCAAGCCTGGGAAAGTTGAAAACCTGATTTGACTGATTCTGAAGTCCAGATGTTCCCTCTCTGCCATGTTGCCTCCTGCTGGTGGGGTTTGTCCCCAAGTTCTTCCTGACCTTTCTTTAAGAGACTTTTTGTTGTCATCTGCACTCGTAGGCTTTCTTTCCACTTGGCTGCCTGCAGCTGTACAAGCTTGCTTCCTTTCCCTTTCTCTGCATACAACAACACACAGGGGTTCAGGACAGGCCCTGTATGTGGGGTGGGGGCTAACTAATACTCTGTTTGAATTATGTTCATGAGCAAAGACACACATGATATATCTAGAAGCTGCTGCTCACAAATGTTCATAACGTATCTCAGGAGGAGTACAGATTTTCTCTTTGCAGACATTGGCTTAATCCAAAGAGGCAATGGAAATGCAGGCCAGGCCAGTAGAGTTTGAAGAAGAGCCCTCCCCCTGCCCACCCCCGCCAGCCACTTCTTAGGTAGCTATGCTGTACCCTTCATGCCTGTCAACCAGCCTGCCAGCTGGGTCTTCCCTGTTAGTGCCAGCCTGCTGCTTTATGTGGCACTGTGTGGCTGATTTGATGACCTGTGACCCGACTGTCCATCTGGCCACTCAAGAGTTTACTTGGTTGTTTATCTTTTTTCTTCTTTTTTTTGCTGTGACTGAATTTCTACTGCTTCTCTCAGCATCTGACTTGCAAACCATTCTGCTCTGTCTGTGAAACGGATGAAAAGAGAGAGTGGCCTCCCGCTGCCAGTTCAGCCCTGTGCCCTCCCCATCTTCAGTCGGATGCACCTGCGCCTCGGAGGCCCTGCTTCCTCCTGAACTTGCCGCTGCCGCTGCGGTCGCCACCCAGCTTGCCATGTGTGCAGCGCTCCGCATTTCATTTTGTACTTGGCAGGCGCTGAGCTCAACTGGACAGTGAGACCCAGGAAATATGACACCATCTGCTTCCTGCCATGTTCTAGCTCCTGAGCTTGACGGCAGGGCATCAGCTGTTACCCAAGTGCGCTGGCTCCTGCGAAGCGAGCTGTTCAGGAACCACCTTTGCTAACGCTTTTCTCATAGCGCAACTTATACTGGCCTGGCTGCATTGCTGAGCATTTTTTTCCTTCTCGACTTCCAAAGTAAAAATGCCTTCCTGCTTTCTAAGTTTTCCAAAGAAAACACATACATACATGTTATAAATGTTAGCTTATTCAGCCATTTTTTATATACATGGAATTTTTCCTGCCAAACAGGTAAGCTGTTTAGATGGGTCTCCAGCTGCCTGAACTGTGTCAGGTACCTGTGCTTTGGTTGCCACCATGTTCCAGGTGGGCTCAAGACCCTTAACTCATGGTTAAGTGAGGATTAGGTCCTCCACGGAGAGGATTAAGAAACAACAGTCATAGGAAGTGGGAAAGACCAGTTGGGCTGCACGCTGAGAGTGTCTAATGCAGCCGCAGCAGCCAGAGGCCAAAGAAGGAAACAGGAGGTCTGTTCCCTCCTTGCCCTGGGCCCCTGCAATCTCAAATCTCCCTGAACCTTTAACCTGCTGCTCTCTAGTTCTGGAAGCTGTCAGGCAGGGGGCGTGGGGGATGCACTCAAGGCTGAGTGCCTTTCTGACTCAATGGTTATAATTCCCTTGTGGACAAACAGATCAAGCCACCTGTGTGGAGTGTTAAAAAATAAAACAAAACACAAAAAAACAACCCTGTCAATCTATTAATGAATTTTCAGACTCAAATTAAGCCATCTGGACCGAAAACAATGGCTCCTGGAATCTGTGTTGCATCTTTCCTGTTTCTTATGATTTTGACCTGGTTTTGGTTAGCCATTCCTATTCTGATGCCTAAAGAGTGATATTAAACAAGACCTGAATCCTAATTGAAAATGTATGCTTTTCTCATTGAACTTTGTTGGCCCTTTGAAGGATTATGGCATTCTGAAGTTTTGCTGATAGTGTGCCTGAGAAAACTCCCAGTAGTCACCATATTGTTCCTAAACTAGTTGAAGCCTTTAAGTGCTGGGCCATAACAAAGATAAAGCAATTTGTCACAGTGCTGGAGTATGACATGAGAGCAAAGGCTGTGTTTGAAACGAAAGGTGGAGAGACTAGGTGGGCTGCTCATGTGCGTATGCTCCTGGCATGATGGCCTGGGGGTTACCATGACTTCAACAAAAGCCTTGGCTACACTCAGCCAGCTCTACAACAGAGACGCCACAGGCCTTTGCAGTGGGAAAACTGATGAGAGACACATGTGCACACACATGTGCATGAGTACTTGTGAGTGTGCACACTCACACACTATGGTTCATGCCGCTGTTGTTACACTAGCTAGAACCTATGGACAGAATTGCTGTCCTTCCTTTGAGAAGATGGGGTAAATCTAGATCCCTTCCCACCTACCTCTGATGCCAGGCTGAGCTCTCATCTGTGGGGCCTGGTGAGCACTGTAACCTAGACTGTGGATCCTGAGGTGGCAGCAGTGAGATTAAAAACTTGCTTATGTTTTAGACGTAGAGGGTTGCATAGTTATGTGTGGATTGTATCAACACATAGACTATGTTTTATTTAGTTACTAATTTCTGGTGAGCCTGTGTTCAATTGTTTAAGTTGATTATTTAATATATTGGGTTGGCCAAAAAGTTAGTTTATTTTTTTTCCATGAAATAAAAGACACATTTTCATTTTCAACAATAACTTTATTGAATTGGATATTTTTGAGTTTGTTGACTTTCTCCCATGTGATAGAATGTTGATTATTCTCAGTTAATGCCTTGATTTTATCACTATCAACTTCGACAGGTCTACCTGACTGTGGAGTATCGTCCAGAGAGAAATCTCCAGCACAAAGCTTTGCAAACCACTTTTGACAGGTTTGATCAGTCACAGCACCTTCTCCATACACCGCACAAATATTTTTTTTGCATTTCATTTGTATTTTTACCTTTCTTGAAATAATAAAGCATCTTCAATATTAAAATGGTACACAAAATTTACCAACTTTGATTTTTTTTAATGCACGCTGATATGACAGCTGCCCCAAAATACAATCTAACAAAATTGTTTCAAATGGAGGTAAAGACAATTTACTAAGCACTACTAGCACCATCTTATGGAAGAAGCCAAAAGAACTTTTTAGCCAACCCAATATCCTGATCCTTTTACATTTATAGCAATATCTACATGAACACCATGATAGTTCTTCTTTCTTTCCCTTTCTTTCTTTCTTTCTTTCTTTCTTTCTTTCTTTCTTTCTTTCTTTCTTTCTTTCTTTCTTTCTCCCTTCCTTCCTTCCTTCCTTCTTTCCTTCCTTCCTTCCTTCCTTCCTTCCTTCCTTCCTTCCTTCCTTCCTTCCTCTCTTTCTCTCTTTCTCTCTTTCTTTCTTTCTCTCTCTCTCTCTTCCTTCTCTCTCTCTTTCTCCATCCCTCCCTCCCTCCCTTCCTTCCCAGCTGCTACTCAGTGTTTTTTAAAAACATTATTGGGGTAAAATTTATAGTCAAAACAAACAAACAAATATTCTCCCTCTTTCTTGATTGGTATAGGGCTATGGAATGGTCCAGTCAGCCCTATATAGAATCAAGACGACTAACTGTGCACTCTAGTACATAAATCTTGGCTCAGACTTGGTGCTGGCCAGTGTTCTACCACCTGAAGCAAAGGTCTTACAGGAAGGACCCTATATAGCAGTGGCCACTTTGTTGGCACTGAATGATAACATCTATCTTAGAAGATGCCATGTTCTCTTTAAAGAGCCTGACACCCAGAGAGAGTAAAGGATCCGAAGTCTCATAATGGAGATCCATTAGAGGTTGTAGTGTCAGTAATAATTAAGCAGCATTTAATGACAGCACCAGCAAGCTAGTCAAGTGAATCATTCTTTCCAGGGTTTGCTCTCTCTCTTCATAGGTAAATGATTTAGATGGATTTATGACGTCGGCTGAAACAAATCAGTGGATGAGTGATTACAGGATTTGCGTGTGGTTAAGCCAAGATTAATGCCACTAATTCCTGAGAATGAGGGAGATGACTGTCACCCAAATAAGCGAACTTACAGTTCAAGATGTGTAGGCTTTTAGCCATCAATTAAACTTCTCTGGGCATGCATGCATGCATACACCCTCCGAACCCCAACCCAGCATCCCCATGTACTCTGTGAAGGATGATAGCAAACAACAATAATGATAGAGGACTAGATGGTACATAAAATACTCAGTGTGACTAAATCACTGCTTACTAACATTCTTGGGTCATCAGGGCACCATTTAGACTGATCCCTTAACGAGGTCATTTACCTCTACCTACACCAGAACCATTACCTTAATTGCTACTCAGCCTTCATGAAAGGGTTTATGGGTAAACAGTTTTCACCAAGGGAATTATTAACTACCCCCTGGATTACCATAGGATCAAGAATTATAAAAATAGTAGCAATTGTAGTCATAATAACCTATTTTGTATAAGTACCTGTTATACACGTCTTAAATTTTCACCACCATGGCCACCCAGAGCAGCTTTAGGGTGAAGCACAGGATAAGAAACAGAACGCTAGTGATTACAATACATGGGTAGATAAGAAGGCCCTTCTTATTCCTGAAGTCTGGAAAGCATAAAAGAGCAAAAGGGCTGCCATACCTTAATCCACCTATTATTGATTTTGTTTCACATTTGTGCTGAGAAACTAGTGGTAGACATGTGAATTGTTCTCACCTTAATAGAGTGAGAAAATGTGCTAAGTGAATACACTTCGTGTGCATGCCCAAGGTCAAGGCAGAGCCAGAGTTTTGGAAATAGTGTCAGCTCTGTTCTCATTAGCATATTCTTTGGCTCCATGATGCCTAAACAACTTGAAAGCAGGTAAATACACACTCAAGAAATTTAACTAAAACAGATCTGGAGGCTATGGACATGCAGCCTTCTCATTTTGCGCGCTGCTTCTTCATTCCCTTGCCAAGTGCTCACCGGGCTCTTAGGTTTGTTGCAGACTGAGGTTCCTGGTTGAGTAGGCCTGGAAATGACTCTCGCATCAGTCTTTGGGTGTCCTAAGCTGACATTCTCCACCCACACATTTAATAAAGTTTTTTCTGCTTCTGAACTATCATGATATGCCTCTTGTTTGTTCTTAGATGTTTACCAATAAAATAAAATTACCTACAAAATAAAATCCAACCTGAGAGAGCTGCATTTCAAGCACTCTGCCTTCAGCCCTTCCTGCACTCTTTAGCTTTGTCTTTCCACTTCTCTATACATGTAGCACTCTGGTCAGTGATGCCCTGCTCTTTCTGCCTGCCCTGCCAGCAGAAAGCACGATAGTGTATTTCTTGCATTTCTTGAATTGAGCAATGAAGAGAACATCTTTAATGAAACAAATTATTATGCATTTTATACTGACTTGTTAGTTAAATAAGTACAAATAGAAAACTAGCTATAAAATTTTACAAAGATCCTATAGATTGAGTATAAGTCTCTTTCCAGGGCAGTAGAGAGAAAAATGGTACTCTCTCCAAAGGGGGGACTTTGAAATATTTGAGAAAAACAATAATATTCTTCAAATCTCTTCCTCATCAGGGTGATATTTCATGTTTCTTCAGCTGTTACTCACAGGAAATGGCTTTAAAGTCTTGTGGATTTGGCTGACTTCTCCGGTGAGATTCTGTTTTCCTTGAAGCGTAAACAGTGCAGCAAGCAGACACATCCTTCCCTTGATCTGGATCCCACACTTCTAGCGTTGTCACCTCAAATTGTTAGAAAACTTCTTTGCAGCTACATCTTGTAGGATTGATTCATGGCGAGCTTGCTGTCAACTGACAAGCCGACATCTTTTTAAACACGTGCATAATTATTATGAAACCACCCTTCCTCCATTCTGTATTTATGCAGCTGGTCTGAGGAGGATAAGTGAAGGACTTCACATGTATCCCTGTTAAAATTCATCTTGTTAATAAGCCCAACACTCCAGCCTCTCGAAGTCTTTGATGATCCTGATTCAGTGTTTCAATGTACTAACTAGACCTCTCAGATGAAGATTTGATCTACATACCATTTTCTACTTGTTAAAATGCTGCTGTCAACATCCCTAAACTCTAACCAAAAGAGGCCTTCCTCAGTCTAGAGTATGGGGAGTGGTGGGACCTCCGATCAGCTGAGCTGTGTTACCCTGTTTCAGTTTATGCATGCTGACCAATAACCCTGGGTGGACCTGGGCGTGGGTGGGTAGAAGCAGCTGTGCTGTTTGGTGGTGTTTGAAGTGTGTTTAAATTAAGACTAAATAGCTTCTGCAGCTTTTGACAACTCAAGCCACAGCAATGTACAGTCTATTTTTTATCTTAAGATAGTGCTCAGATACAAACTAATCAAAATAGGGCACAAGAAAACCATTCAACAAATCTTCTCTTGCACAAGGACACATATCCTGTCCTCGGCCTCCTGAAATTCTGCCCTGCAACAACAAGAGTATGATAAAGGAGACCCGCCTTCTAAAGCCATAGCCAAAACTCGCAGCCCAGAGAAGGGGGGGAGTGATTTGCTTATGTCTCACCAACTAGCGGAGTGTCCAGACACACAAACAAAGGCGATTTCTCAGGAAAACAGTAAGCAGCCCACACTGTTGGTTTTTGTTTTTTAGTTTCTCTTACAACAGAGGCGCACATGCACCTTTTGCAAATATGGAAGCTAAATATTTGAATGAATGAATAAGAGAATGAATGAGTGAAGAAAAAGCCTATCCAGAGTAATCTGGGATAAGCTCACTGCTTTTTCCCAGGTAGTGAAGACAGCTATCTTTGTCCAGAGCAGATGCTATGAGATCATGTCTCCCAGAGATGAACCGGGAATGAATTCACTTAAATTATGGTGCTCACACAGAGGTTTTTAGTTTGAACATTTGTTCATATGATTTATTGTATCCTCCATCCAGTGGGGTCAGTGCAAGAAAAAGAAATTTAATTACACCATACAGACAGCAGTTTCCTTAAAGAAAGCTAAAAGTTTGTGGTGACTTTTTTTTTTTTTTTACTTTTAATGAGACAGGAAACTTATCCTAAAAGAAAAAAGCTTTATAAAACATTTGCAACTCATCAGAAGTATGAGTCTGACCTTAGTATGGGGGAAGGGGAAGGTGCTGGTAGTGACCCCACTTGGTTTCAAGCAAATTACCCCCATCCCAGGTTCCTACTCAACTCCTACCTCCCCCAGTGCTAGCCTCTCCAGGATTCCCTTTCATTTTAGCCTCGCCTCTCCCTTTGGGGAAGAGAGGAGTATTATTGTCCTTTCTTCTTGGCAACTCAAGTCTGAAATTTCAAATTTATAGTCTAAGAACTGTTCCGGTGTTTATCTGGCTCAGAGGGTGTTATTATCAAATCCAATTAAAAACATTCCTTCTGTTAATAAAAAAGTCAGCACCTTCCCATTAAACTAGGACCCACCCTTAAGTTAATTAATGGCTGTTAACACCTTCTTTACTTTCAGGGTCTCTGGGGTACCTGGCTTCTGAGACAAAGCAAAGTCTGGTTGGTAGGTCAGTGGCTTTGTTTGGGGCACATCCTTGACCCTCAACATAGTCTATGCCTGAAACCGAGTCTCTTAATCTCTTTATGTGTTGAGATCTCCTCTTGAGATCTCATCCTGAGGGGCCTGGTTAATGGTATTTATTTGGCAAACATTTTAAAGATCTGCAGGTGAACCTGGCTGATGAATATAATACTAATACTTATGATATTTATCGAATGGTAATTGGCCCTCTTTGGACCATTTAGGATTCAAATGCCTCCACCCAAATCATTAAGTGAAAGGCAGACAGCCTCTGAGGGTTAGATTTAGCTTTTTTCACTTAAGTTTGCAAATTGGTACTACTTTCATCAAGAAAGAAAATATACCAGTGGAATGATACCCTCTAAAATTTGGATGGGACTTTGTACTTTCAGATAATATATCATGAAATTTACCAGCAAACAGCATCTTACCTTTTTCAGGCTTGTGAAGACAGCAGGGTTCCTGAATTCCCGAAAATGCAACATGAGCATCTCTGAGACTGACTGTTGGGTGTATTTTCGATAGATTTTGCAGTTAAAAAAGTGATCGATGATTCCGTTTCCTCTCCAGGAGTCAAGTGAATTTATCAGCTTCTGATTCTTGCATTCACTTAAAATCAGGTGCTAGTCTGGGCACAGAAGCTGATATTCCGGGGGCGCCCACCCAATTCATCCTCTTTTCCTTATTACTCATCTACCAGTCCTTTTTCACCTTTGCTACTCCGACAGTGTTAATGGTGGGCATCGGCACTGAAGAGCAGCTCTACAAATGAAAGTGTCTTCTGTTTTCAGAGGAGAGGGAACCTCAATCACTGAAGCCTCACCTACAGACGATTTATCTAACAAACTCCATTTCCTGCATGCCATTTGCCAGTATTTATCTTGTGTGTGGGCTCCCAAGGAGGATGGTAGTAAAGGATTGTTCTGCTATAACCCGAGTCATATTTTTCCATCTAAATAATGAAGAGACTTCACCTCTCTTTCCCTTTTGTTTTCTGCTTAGATAAGATGCCCATAATCAGAAGGCTTCATTAATATGAAGGTTGTCACCTGTGTTTTGCCTATTAAGGAATCATGTTTGTATTTTCTTTACTTAAAAGAAAAGTCTGTTAAATTTGGCTTCCTTTCCTTTCTTTTCTTCCTTCCTTCCTCCCTCCCTCCCTCTCTCCCTGTTTCCCTCTCTTCCTTTCCTTTCCTCCCTCCCTCTCCTTTCTTAGTTATCAATTGCCAGCTGTTTCTATGTCAAATTGTCTTCCTTTGGAGATACAAATGTATAATAACAAAATGTCACTCATCACTTGACAGGAAAACTGTGCTTTGTCTGACCATGTTTTAAATTAACAGTAACCTAAATAGCATGGAGGACTCTTTATTAGGAAAGTTTCTTTCTTCTTCATTTTTTTAATACTCCTATTGCAAGCCATTCATTTTCACATTTCCATGTTAAAGATACGACACTAAAAGTGCATTACCTTAATAATCAATAACTCAGTGGGAGGTCCTAATGGGGAGAATTCACTGGAAGCTGCATTCCAGTTGAAGTAGCAAAGGACCACCACAGGCCTTCGGGCTATAATTAGACAACCATAAAACTAGGAGGTAAAGGGTGGCAGACTACATTAGCAGTAAAATGCTAACTTGCAAGTAATAAGTCTCGAATCTTTCATGTCTACTCGAGTGTCACTTCTACTTGAACAAGGAAAATGTTATGTTAAAGAACCAATTTACATTTAGGATCCCTAAAGCTTAAGGACTGGTGAAGGTTAGTGTGGCAATGAGAAAACAAATGAATACAAATCTGCTCACTTCACAATTTTCACTCCGGGCTCCCCTTCCCTCTCCCTTTCTTTTCCACCCACCCGCTTTTCATCCCCCTCCAGGGTTTGAGAAACATCACAGAATTTAAACACAGGAAACCAATATAAAAAGCCTCTCATGCAAAGAAGCCAGCGCTGACTACATTGTTTCTATTCATGGCTCGCTAGTTTTACGTTTCACGTTTTCTGATCAGTGACTGCCACTGAGACCAGGAAAGCAGTTTCTTAAGAGCACCGGTGAACTGCCTTGCTTTATTGATTTTCCGCTCGTAGATTCCAGTTGCTGTCAAATCATGGGCCAGAAATACAAGATGGCAGTCAATAAGCAAAAGGACTGAGATCCCATGAAGACAACACAATAATTCCGCGTATCTGACTGCAACAGAAAATGACAAAATCCTCAAGAGAAAAGGAATGAGATAAACTTTTCTGGAAAGAAAAGTTCATAGTGACCCCTAAAGACACATTATGTTTGTAAGAGTATATTCTTGCCAAGTGAGTCTGCAATTTGCTCATCAAATTAATTCATTAATGAAAAATTTTATTAAGTGTCTGTTAGGCAACATTATAGGCACTGATGACACAATGAGGATTAGTATTCTGCCCCACTGCATAGAAATGTATCGATCGGGTAAACACGTAGTTGTAAGAAAGTATGCTGAGTACGGTAGTGGAGGTGAGGACACACGCCTGTCTGAGTACAGCACAGAGGAGAAAGCTGGCACAGCCTGGGGAGTCTGGGAAGGTTCCCGAGTGACAATCGGGTTGTACCCTGAAGGATGCCTAAGCCTTCCAGAAACAAAGGGGGAGCAGGATGCTCCTGGCAGAGGATCTAACATGTGGCAATCGCCCTATACATGCTCACTCTTATTCATAGAAATTTAATGGGTATATAATTTATTGAAAAAGGCATTCTTTAAACTAGACATGTGAACTGAGCCCTTTGTTAGGTTGGTTTTCCACTGTTGAATGACTTTTGCCCTCTTTCTCTATCAGATGTAATCCCACAGTGTCAACTAGTGCTGTGTGCAAAGAGGCTGCTCGATAAGTATTTGTTAATGGATTGATTAAAGAGAGGAAGGCTGAGCATGAACTGAAGGAAGCAGTGAAAAAACCTTAAAGGAGTTGTTAAATGTGTTTAGGGCCCGTTTATGTGATCTGGCAAATATTAAAGTTATTAATTGGTAAACAACTGTGAATTTGGTAGTAAAGTATTCATTACAAAGCCAATGTTTGGATAATGGGTTTTTCTGGTGATATGATTTTCTGGTTAAAGGGAAGCTACCTTAAATTCTTTAAAAAAACAGTCATTATGCTTTTATGGTTGTTCAAGCCACTACCATACCCACTGGATAGGGCGCTGAGGATTTTCCATTGTCCGCGAGTAGGCTGATGCACTGCTTGGTGCCCTCTCCGCCTCTCTGTTTTCATCACTGTGCTTCAGCCCTAGTGGCTCTTCTCAAAGTAAATAAAGGTCTCCCCCCTTCAGGATTCTTTCTTTCTGAGGCACATTTCTTCCTCTACATGCTCTTAAGGCTTTGTATACCCTGGGAGTGCTGGGGCTCAGTCTCACTGAGCTCAGTGTTTGGCACTCATTTTTAGGAAATTACCAATAATCCTTGCATCTGTCTAGAACACCAAAGCAAGTGATTTACAGCTCACTCCAAATCTGATGCAAATTCCCTCTCTATAGTCTGGCCACGAATCTTTATAACTGCCCCTGGAGAACGCCACCTTCCCCTTCTCTGCCTTCCCCTTTTTGTCAGACTCAACTGGAACCATCAAGGAAAGGGGATCCTGGGAAATGTAGTTCCCAGTTCTTCTGATATACCAGGAGATTGAAATAGAAGAGGGGACGATTAAATTGAGTTGACTACAGGTAATCCAGCGTGCGGCCACCGACTTCTTTCATTTTCACAGATTGTTTCTTGACCCCTAGACAAAAGTACACTCCTCTGTCTTGTATTTTTCTTAATAATGCTTAACACAATTGTAATATGGTTATATGTGTAATTATGGATTAACTTTTTTTTTTATCTACTAGAAGCTTTAGTTTTTTGTTTTATCAAAGTATCATTTCACCCTCTGGAACCTAGTAGGTTCTCAACAAATGTTTGTTGAAAGAATGTATAAAGTACCTCAACATTTTTTCCAATAATTTATGATTTTGCAATGCCTGAAAGTCATTCTTTCTGAATGCTATACAGAGGTGAGGCTTTTATATAGATGTCACAAGTGAAAAAGATTGAGTTGAATCAATAATTTCAGCATTAACGTGGATATTGTTTTAAAAGTTAATGGCAGGGAAGACAATTTGGCATTCTCCAACAAAAGTTTTAAAAAGGTCTATCCTTTGACCTAGATATTGTAAGGGTGTATTCTAATAACATTTTAAGCTGTAAAAGAGATCGTTGCATAAAGATCATTCATTGCAACTTCTGCAAAGAGTTGTTCTTTCTCTGTGTTTATATTTCCACACCTCCCACTTTCTACTTAAATAACCATTGCATGGCTCCAGATCCCGTAAGCCCACTGCAACTCTCTGTCTGAGGCCATTAATAACCCTCTCCTCATCTGTTGAACCCCATGAATATTTGTAGTTTCCATCTGTTTGATCTCACAGAGCACTAACCTGTGGATAGTTTTCTCCGTGTTTAAACATCTTCCCCAACCCTGACTTCTAGTACTTGATGTTTGGCCGCTCATTCTCCATCTGTTTTGTGAGCCCTTCTTCTTCTGGTGTGGGTCTACTCTGGAGAAATTCATCCCTTTTCACTGTTTTAATTACCTTTTATATGCAGAAAACCCTCAAGTCTATCTGTAGACTGAAAGGATCTCAATATATGCAATTGGCTACTGGACATCTCAACTCAGCATATCAAGCTCAACTTACCTGAAAGCGAACATGCCATTCTCCTCAGCAAATGTGCTTCATTCAGCTAAAAATGTGAGCGTACACGTCCCTCTGTGTGCGTTATGGAAATGGAAGTCAAGGATCTTTCAGTTTACTTTCAAGTAAGCAAGCTAACCAGCACCAGAGCGTAAGTAGTCCATGACTAAGCTTTTTAATCTAGTTCTATTTTCTTCACAGTTAGTAAATTCATTTCAGATTTTGGCAATAGAGTCACAATCAGGTTCTGACTGATAGTATTTTGGGTTTTAGACTCCACCTCGTTTTCAGAATATTTCTAGATATTTTAGATAAGACTAAGAGGGTTTGGTATAAACTTCAGCCGAGAACCATAAGCATCACATTATTTAACAGTGGCATGATTCCATTATACGGAAATATCACAGCTTATTTAACCACTCTCTTGCTACTTCCTAGTAAAAGATGAGTTCAGAAGCATTCTAGTGAATTCAGAGTTTAGGTTAGTTAGGATGCAGTGAGTGTAGGAGTTACTACACAGTAATGCTCACAAGTCTGAAAGTGTTTTTGGAGTTCAATTTGAAAAGGAAATTCCTAGCAAGAGTATATTTACCTGTATTTCTATGTTCCTTTAAAAGAGATTTGCTTTTGTGTTGTCAGAAATAAAATAGAACACCATCCTTTAGATATCAGGGGTTATTGTGTGCTCTGTGAGAGAGGGCTTCACATTTTACATTTTTATGGGAGTGTTTTGCTCTGCCTTGGTTAAAGATTACAGAAGAGCAGCTTTCAAGATGCTTTTGCCTTATTGACCTTTCGTAAGTCAGTTCAAATAAGAATAAATCTCTGCAAATTTGAGGAGAAAATGAAGATGGCAACTTACTTTCCAGAGGAATATGACTTTGGTTTGATTTATTTGAATAGTAAGTGATGTTTTGGGATGATTTTAAGTATGCTCAAAGAGCTGCATATCCTGGTCATGGGATGCCTTCGTACAGACTGAGAAACCACCAAAATATCCGCATAAGGTTTAAAGTGTAGTGAGCTCTTATTTGCCCCCACTACCTCTCCCTGTGCTCACATTTTCTCCCCTCAGTAACCTTTTTCTGCTTGTTATACTACTTTAATTAAGTAGCATGTACATAATAAAAGTTTATTCTCTCACTCAGGCTAGGCATTTGTGATAAGGTACATAGAAGTACAAAATATGGACCATCTTTAAAGAGAAACTAATGTTATTGAGAGGAAAAATATATGTGAAATAAAAAGAACATAACTTACATCAGAAATCTTGCACCTTCAAAGAACATGTATGCGTAACCCACATACACAGACAACAGGGTGATGATGGCCTAAGGGAAGGGGGCTGGGGGCTGGGTGGAGGTGGACAAAGGGGGAAAAACAGGCACAACTGTAATAGTGTCAATAATAAAAATAAAGTTGAAAAAGAAATCTTGTGCCTGCAAGACCAAGACTTATGAGAAGATAGGATACCCTGGCAGAATAAATATTGTAACAATGGCCATGTGAACAGAATAATTCAAGTTGTCCTGTTGAATCCAGAAGGTGGGACTAGAAAGGGGGTAGAAGCTAGAGCAAGCGATCTTGAAATTTTATCATAATTGATGTGAGAGTGGGAGGCCTGTTTTTAGAGTTTGCTGTCACTGAAGGCATTCAAGGAGATGCCGGGTAAACATTGACTGATGCTGTTATGGAAGGGGTCTAAGAGTGAGATAGAAAGTTGAACAGGGGAGACTTCGAGATGTATTCTGACTCTGAGAGTCTATGTAACTGTTTTCCAGGCAGAGATGATAAAACTTTCTAGCAATTAGATAGTATGTTATATAGATAATATAGACCTGGACTATCTTTCTAGTAGACTGGGATGAGTTATTTCTTCTCTAAAAGTAATGTGTAGTGAACCTGTCAGTATATACATTTTTTTTTCTGGGAAAATATCTCTTGCCTTTATCAGATACCCAAAGTTTCTACTTGACCCAATCACCTTATTTATGGTCACGGCAGCAGAGGGCCCTGATTCAAAGCACATGGTGTTTCAGTGGGTGAGAATTCAGTGGAGAGGTGGATGTGGCCTAACAGAAAAGAAGGTGTAAGGGGCAAAAGTAAAGGAGAGTTACATATTGATGGTAGGAAAAAAGAACGGAATGGAAGTTGTGAGACCTAGGAGTAGTGGGGGGCGGGGGATGGAATGCTGGAGACCTTGTGACAATATGATTTTTTTGCGTGGACTCAAAACTAGAATCATCTGCCTCAGAGCAGCTGATTCTAGTTTTACCACAGACTACAGCATTGTAACTTCAGGGTTCTCTAAGGAAACAGAATCACAAAGATATGTGTATGCTTATATATCCACATAAGTGTGTGTGTGTGTGTGTGTGTGTGTGTGTGTGTGTGCCTATAATTCAAATAAATCTCTTACTATTAAGAGATTCAGCCATGGCTGGAGTGGCTCAATGGATTGAGCACTGGCCTGCAGACTAAAAGGTTGCTGGTTTGATTCCCAGTCATGGCATATGACTGGGTTGCAGGCATGGTCCCCAACTGGGTGTGTGCAAGAGGCAACCAATCAATGTTTTTCTCACATCGATGTTTCTCTCCCTTTCTTTCTCCTTCCCTTCTCCTCTCTCTAAAAATAAATAAATAAAATATTACAAAATAAGAGAGAGAGAGAGAGGGAGAGAGAGAGTGATTCATGTTAAGGAATTGGCTCCATGCATTTGGGGACTGGCAGGTTAGAAACATGTAGATCAAGTTGGCAGGTTAGAAACCCAGAATGAGTTGATGCTGCTGTCTTGAAGCAGAATTTGTTCTCTTCCGGGAAACCCCAGTTTTTGTTCTCAAGGTTTTAACTGATTGAATGAGGCCCTCATATATTATCAGGGTAATCTCCTTAATTTAAAGTCAACTGATTGTAGATGTTGGACACATTTACAAAATACTGTCACAGCAACACTGAGATTAGTGTTTGATTAAATAACTGGGTACTGCAGGCTAGCTGAGTTGACACATGAAATTAACCATCACAACCACTATGCTAATATCTTTCAGGCCAGAAAAGTTAAAGCTATCATTCTTATTTCTCATGAAATTTTATTGTGCTTTTATACTAGAGGGAAACACAGGAAAGTCAGTGTGTAACTGAGGTAGAATGAAGGGGAATGGAGTATTAAGTAAACGCAGAGAGCCTCCTTCAAAATTTTTGTCTCGATTTGGCTTTGTAAATGGAGTTAGCCATTGCTAAGTTATTTGCACCATTTTCCAAGGAGTAGCAATGAATTTGCTCTTATTCATCCTATTTTGTTTTTGTGAGATGTATGGCTTAGGTCATGCATAAAATTTTTAGCTGAGTGATGTGATCTCACTCTATCCCACTAAGCTGTCTGGGGGAATGGCAGATATTAGCAAAACCCCATTAATTTGTGCCTTTAACATATCACATCAATATCACAATTATCTTTGCAGCATGTCAAAAACTTGCACGATTACTTATTTTCAGTGCTGTGAATCTGAACTAGTCGAAGTTTGGCTACACATCCTGGGTTCATTTCATATCCGCTCTGTTACTAGTGGCCTACATGAGACACATCCATGTCATGTTACGGCAGAAGAGTAACGGAGGAAAAGTGGAAACGTGGGATGCCTCTGAAAGTCTCACTTGGAACGGACAACTGCCACCTCTGTCCACATTTTACTGGCAAAAAACTGCATCATTGGGGTGGGGAAGTATATTTTACCTCTAGTGGGAGAAAGTGCAAAGTTACAGGGCAATACCGGGACACGTCCAAAGTTGGGTCAATAATTTAATCTATTAAATTTATGATAGTGTATCAGTTTCATATGGCTTCTTTAACAAATTACTGCAAACTTGTTGGCTTAAACAACAGAAGTGTGTTGTCTTGTGGTTCTTTAAGGCTTAAGTCTGAAATGAACATTCCTGAGCCACGGTCAATGTATTGTAGGGTTGTCATTTCTTTGGAGGTTCTCTGGAGTTCCTTCCTCGCCTCTCCCAGCCTTTGGTGGCTGCCAGCACATTTGAATTGTGATCTCTTCACTCCAATCTCTGCTTCATAGTGACATTGTCTTCTCCTCTTCTATCCTTTCCCTTTGTGTATGTGAAATCACCCTCTGCCTCTCTGCTTAAGGATACACGTGAGTGCATTCAGGGCCTATCTGGACATCTAGGAGGTTCTCTCCACCTCAAGATACTGAAATGAATCACACCATTTGCATAAAGGTAATATTCAGCTTTCCAGGAATTAAGGCCTGATATCTTCAGGGCACATTTTTCAGCCTACCACAGATAACAATAGCATTCAGAGAAAACTTAACTGTAGGTAAGACACTAATCTAAATCTTTACATATATTAGCTCATAATTTAGTTCTCAAAACAACCATTCATAGTGTTTTAGTTATTTTCCCCACTTTTTTTTGGAGGAAACTAATGGAAAGAGAAATTAAACAACAACTTGCCCAAGTAGTAGAGCCAGGACTTGAGCCCTCTGGCTTCAGAGTCTCAGTTACTTCACTGTACAGCTTCTCAACTCTGCTTGTGAATCAGCGGATACGGAGATGGAAACCACAGTCTCTGACACTGGGACTTTTAATGCTGGGCTTTTAATATTATTAAGCAGATTGGCTTCTTACACTGGAAAATACTGACTGGGTTTCTGAGAAGTTCAGGGAGTGGCAAAAATTTTCTTTGGATGTTGTCAGTTATTGTTCTGAAGCTATTGGACTGGGATAAAGTACCAGATTACTGGGTGATATCCCAGTGGCCAAGTTCTCAGCAGAGTGTCTCAGTTTGAAGCATTTCTGTTTTGCAAATGCATTGGTTTCTTCTCTCCAAAATTACTAAAACATTATGATTGGTGCTTGATGGAGTTTGTGTTTTTTTCTTGCTGCAGAAGGCTGAAGCCCAAAAAGTCTTAATAATGCATAATTTATGCATTTTTCATGACTTACATGCTAAGCCTCCTCCCTCTCTACTTCCCTCATTTCTTTCTCTCTTTCTTCTTCCTCCCTCCCTTCCTCCCTCCTTTCCTTCCTTCCTTCCTTCCTTCCTTCCTTCCTTCCTTCCTTCCTTCCTTCCTTCCATGTTCCAAATGGGTAGCATAGCTACATGTATCATTGTGCTTACTATTTTGATTTACATACTGACAAAATCTTATATATCAGATTATGAAAAACTCTAACATTGTACAAGAGAGGATAATCCAGTCACATATGGTGAGAGCCAAATGTCTCCAGCGATGTCCTACTTTATATATGCTTTGCTAGGACTTTCCTCCCTTTACTCTTTAGCTCACAATTTTTTGGAAAGATTAATTGGCACATACTTTAATCATTTGTTCCCAATCAATGAAAAATACCTTATATAGGTAAGATATTTATTTCCAAATGGTTTTGTTGGCTCTTAGGTGTGCTAAAGATTTTTCTATTGTATGTTAAAAGCCACTATTATTATTTTTTTCCAAGAGGAAATACACTTAAATCCATGAACTTTAAAATAGATTTCTAACTGATCATAACTGTATCCTTAAGTCTGCCAAAATGACTGTACACTAAGGAAACATTTTCACTCAGGCTTCTGAAGGTTAGGACAAAAAATGTTTTCAAGGTACAAATAGTAAACTCAAAGCAAGATCTTCTTTAATTTTTCACCTTCTATCACTTTGTAGAGTGAAAGATTAATCCTAAATAAATTAAGGATGAAGATCAAGACTGATAATTAAATGTCTGCCATAGATGGGATTGCCAAAAATTAAATGCAGTATGTGAATTAGAGAATCACAGGGAATGTAACATTTGTCTGTCCTCTGAGTATCATTGCAAACACAGAGAGGAAATGAAACCGACATACTGGGAGGGTTAGGATGTTTATATGTAGTGAAAGTTAATGTTTGGGAGTTGCAGGAGAAACACGGATCCTCGAGAAGATAATAATGCATCAATATTAAGCTTATTCCAATGTCAGATGTTAGTACTCACTCTCCGTTCCTGGCTCGGAATGATCTTCTGTCAGATGGTCACACAGCCCTGCCTTTACTTCCATTAGATCTCTGCTCAAATGGTTTTTCCTAAGGGGCCCTCCCTTACCTGACCATTCAAAAGGAGCTGTCAAAAGGAGCAACCTCATGTCATTCTATCCTTGTCTGTTTTTCTTTTTTCTTTTTTTTATTAATCACTTCCTCAGTTTATATGTTCATTTGCAGTCTGTTAGTTTTTTTTTCCTGCTCTCTTCCTTTCACCCCACCCCCACTCCCACACACACCCATAATAATGCCTGGTACAAAGTGAGTGCCCAGTACACCCACTTTCCTGTTGAATCCACTCTCATCTACACTTCCATTATAAACACAGTTTGTTTATTTTTAATTAAGTGCATAGAAATTTTAGAATTAAGATAAATTCTTCTGAAATATTTCCAAAAATGCAAGAACAAAGAACCTGGGAATATAGGATGAAGAGAAAAAAAATGAACAGTTCAAAGCCCCATGGTTATCAATAAATATAGAGGGTCTGAATTTTTAACCTACTGACAATCTAACAAGTCAGCCTTCCATAGATGCATGGTTGTTGGCAGAGACTGGGGGCTCCTGGGTCAATAACAAAGAACTTTATTCTCATGATAGAGCAAACTCCATGAATATTGTTTTTGCATCATTTCTCCTTGTTCTCTTCCCCTGTGTACCAGCCTCACGGGAATGGTGTGAAAGTTGCCCTGGTGGATGCTACATGTACCCACAGTAACTTCGTGTCACATTTGAGGAACGCTGAGCTTAAGTATCTGAGTCTTTTACAATGTTCAGTATGCGCAGCTGACTGCTGTTCAGAAGAAGAATCAGTATTTCTATCACTCAGTGTTGTACAGCATGCTCACGAAGAGAAAGACAGGTCACACCATTGCTCATAAAACAGGAAGAAATGCTAGAGTTCTGTGGAGAATCATCTCCCTACATTGGCCAGTTAATTAACAAACAATTGGAAGCCATGTCCTAACTTTTAATAATTGCTTTATTAAATTATGTAAAACTTGCACAGCACTTAGTACATTGCCTGTCATATAGTAAATATTCAATAAAAGTTAACTTTTTATCCTAATTCTATACATTGTCTTTTCATCTTTGGGTTATATATAAGGTTTCTGCTTTATTTCTAATTATGTAGGTCATGGATATTGAATAGGCTTAATTTGGTGAGGGGATGCACCAGAGAAAAAATAAAAATCAATGCTGAATTTCATTCTGTGCACATGAATAGAGGAAGCCCATTACAACAACTCACCAAGTAAATATGAATGCATCAGGAGTGCAAATATACAGAATCTTAGAGCAGAAACCTTAAGGATCACCTCACCCAACTTGCCCTCCTTCCTTTCACTGGTGAGAAAACAAGCTAAGGGACTGAGAATCTTGTCCGTAAGTCACATGGAGTTAATAGTAGAGTTGGGAATTTAATGGTCTTGGTATAACAGTACGCTTGCAACAATAACTTGAGTCTTATCTTCTCACACTGCTTTGTAAAAGGGTATTCACAGTATGAGTGGTTTGAGTTAATTGCCTCTTTAAGTTCTTATCCAGGAGAGTAAGGGACTGCCCAGAAGTGAAGGTGATGCACTTGGGATGTATTGCAAGAGAAACCAGTGGCTGAATAATGATACAGATTAAATGCTGTGGGATATCTTAACAGCAACCTTTAATCAGTTCTTATCCACTGAGTGGGAGATGGTACATCACAGCAGGTATAAATTCTGGAGTCACATATGGGTGTGAATTTCTACCATATTTATCTTTTTAAAGTTATTTAACTTTGCTTTGCCTCTCAGATCCTTCTTATATAATCTGACGATAATAATTGTATTTTTCTTGTAGAATTAAATGATTAAATACATGCATAGCATTTAGCACAGTCCATCTACAGTAAGGACTCAACAGTGTCAGGATCATGTAACCTAGACTTTATAAATCATCTTGGCTGGGTGTGACCTCTTGCTCTAGCTTTCCTTCAGCCTTCTCCACTTTGCTCTGTGTCCTTGGAGAATGAGCCGCATGTGCCACCTCAGTGGACAACCTTGGGTTAAGCTAATGAAGAACCCTGGCAGGAAACTGGAGAAAGGGGGGAGAGAACTACTATGAGCTCACTGTGAAGTCCACCAAGAGCCTTAACTCTGTTCAAATGCCCTTTCCACACTGCCCTCTGTACTTCACACTCTGGCAACTGCCCACACCACCTTGACCATCACCCACAAATACTAGCCGTGGGCTACTACATTGACTTTGTGCACTGCTGATACCTTGCTTCCACTTTTAGAAAGGGCCCCACTGTTCGACTCTTCTCAAATTATTCTAATCTGAATGTGCCCTCTAATTCTTGCTGATTCATTATGTTCTCATTTGATCTTTACAGCCACTCCATGAGTGAAATAATATGTTTATCAAACATATAAAGCTATGAGGGTTAGGCAAGTTAAACTAATTTCTCAGTCCGTTGAGTAATAAATGATAATGTCAAGACCAGAATCCAGTGTTTCCGTCTCCAAAGTCCATGGTCATTCTAATATGCATGTTTAGGTCCATTTGCTACATTCCCTAGATCATATTCCTCAAAGGCAGGACCAGGGTTTATTCACCTTAGTGTCCCATTTCATTCTGAGTATGTGGTATATACTCAATACATTTTCTAAAATTTCTATCATATATAATTTAAATTTGAAGGTTGTTTTTAAGGAAGAATGTACCACTAAATCCATGCATTTTACATCACAATTTGAACATATTGTTTTATTATAGGTTAATAATCTTACTCCTTATTAACTGCCAAAAAAACAGCACGCAGTTGATGAGGGAATGCTGTTGGTGGGTGGTAAGTGAAACAGGAGGATGACTTCATGAGTAAGCCTGGAGAGTTGTTCTGGTTGAATTCTTCAGTTTTTTCTGGGCCGCTCTCTGAAATGCAAAGAGCTCTGGGACTCTGGCTAGAGATGAAAGAGGTAGGTTTTTGTTTTGAGACAAGCTGAGGGGTGTGGGTGTGTGTTGCTGTGTTTTGAGTTTAGTTCTTTTCTTGCATGAAGGAATCTGATTTCCTACAGAAAAGTTTAGCATCTGTTTTCTGATTTGATGAATGGCTTTGAGTTGTTAATTTAATTGCTTCCTAGTAAGACACTAATGACCTTTTTTGTTCCACTAAATACTAGTGTGTTTAGTTATAAATTAACCATAACTAAACACTTGGAGCTCCAATACTTGCAATTCATATTGCTCAGGTCTCGTTGTAGAAGCTAGAGTTAACATTACAGATGATCTGTGGATTTTTCTTCCGAAGTCTGTAGTAGGTGGGAAGACCAAGAACTCTCTCTTAGTAGCAAATTTGGAGGGGGGAAAAACCATTGCAATATGAAGAGGCAAAGGACAAGAAAATAGAAAACTTCCCCCAAAATATTTGGAAGTTTGAAAAATCTTATTTGATATTTTTAGCCTGGGAGCTGGAGGTCTAGAGCTTGCATCTTTCCAGTCCCATTATCTCAGAATTATTTGTTTTCTGGGTGCCCACATGCATGGGGTAACAGTGAAAGAGTTAAGCTAAAAGTCTGGGCTATCATATTTGCCTATTGATCATCAAGTTTCAACTGTTCCTTCAAGAGTGAGGACATCTTTATTTCATGGGAATAAATATTAATTCACAACTTCTCCAGCTCTCTGGAATGGCCACTAAGTATTGATTTAATTGGTAATTGAAATGAGGGCATGGCAGCTCCCACTGGACTATAATCCACTTCCTCTTGGAATCCTGTGAAGTAAGATCTTTTCCTGAAGGGCCCTAACTAAACAGGGAGGCCACAGAAGGTGAAGGTCTGCTTTTGGCAACTGGAGTAATGCAATGGCTTGGGGCGCCTGTATCTTTGGGAGATTTATTCCCTGCCTTCTTTGAAAAGGCACTTTCTCACCAACTAGGAATTCTCCCAAAGCTCCAAGATAAATATTTTTGAAAACCTAATGATATTTGATTTTCTACAAACTTAGACAAAGATAAGGTGTGTGTGCAGGAAGGAAAGAGGCAGGAATCTCACTCCCCACGTCTAGCTGAGACATATTTGGTTTCTAAACTGCCCAGAAGTAGAACAGTTGAAAGAAAGCCAGACTGAACTGAAACTGGTGAGAAGGGTTGTGCTGCTCCTTCATCTCCAGGACCCAGGGAGGACTGCAGCATGCGATGTGGACTTCCCACACATGGACTTGATTTTATGTCAAGGCCAGAATAAGGAACCAAGGGACACTTCCACCAGAAAGATCAAGAATTCTTTGTTCTTGAAAATTTGTATGGCAATGTTAAAGAGAATGAAGGAATATGTGTGTAGTTCATAAACCAAGTCTGGATTTTTTTTCCTCAATCACTCCTACCTTCAAACTAAAAACATTTTATTCACCGTTTCAATTACCATATTATGCTTTAGGTGAAGTGATACCTTATCATTAAGATTAAATTTGAACCATTTTAAAGGAAGTCTATAAAGATTGACTTCAGGGTCCCTATCCCTTTAAACTTCAGCCTCCCTGTCTCTTTAGCTATTAGAAAAGAATATATAACCACATTTTAAAGAGTGATTTACATTTCTTTATTTTGCTAGAAAGATGTGTTTTTAAGGTTAGAATTCATTCATAGCTCTTTCATGTTATGCACAGCCCTGCAGTTCATATTAAGGATAGATTTTTAATGTCTCCCAAGGTGAAACTCTATGTTAAACATGCAAATCACCAGCATCAAATCCATCAGTAAATATTGTTAGGTCAACCTTCAGAATAAATCCAGAATTAGACCAGTTCTCACCACCCCACTGCTGTCATTTGGCTCTGAGCCATGATAGCCTCTTATAGTCACTTCCTAGCAGGTTTCCCTGATTCCAACTCTGATTCCCTTCAGTCCTTTCTCAACCCGCATCGGTCTCATCAAACACAAGTTTACTCTTTTGCTCAAAACCTTCCAAGGGTTCCCATACTACTCAGAGCAAAAGCCAAAGTCTTACAGCGTCTTCCAAGGTTCTACATGATCTGCTTTCCACCACTACCCTGTTCTCTCTCTTCTTTGGAACTCTGTTAAAGATTCTGATTCTGATCTCACTTCTGCTCACCAGTTCTGACGTGGCAGGGGAGGAGGGTTCCACACTAACAAGTGCTTTTCTGACACCAGCTGGCTGTCCTACAACTCGACTTAATTCTGACACTGTTGACCCAGAGATAACATCAAGTTCCACAGATTAGGGACTCAGTCTCACAATACTCCACCCCCACCCCCCAAACAATTCAGTTGCCAGCCACAATCCCGGGTTATCACTTGTGCTTCTGACCTCCTGGCTGAAGAGTAGAGTCCCACTGGTGGCCCTTCCTCTGTGTTTGTTAATTTCCTAGTGTGGCTCACATAACTCAGAGAAACATCTTACTACTTTACTGTACTGCTTTGTTATACAGGAGTGTTATTTGGGAATAGCTGATGGAAGGGGTAGGGCAATGTGTGGGAAAATGGTATAGAATTTTCATAAATGACACTCCCTGAATCTCTACAGGCTTACTAACCCAGAAGCTCTCCAAACCCCTCCTTTGGGTTTTTATTGAGACTCATCACATAGATATGACTGATAAAACCACTGGCCATTGGTAATCACTTCAACTTCCAGCCCTTCTCTTTTTTCTGGAAGGTATAGAGGGAGAGGTGAGATTGAACATTCAACCCTCTATTCATGTGGTTGGTTCTCCTGGCAGTCATCCCCCATCAAGGGCTTTTCAAAGTCATCTTATTAACATAAGAAAAGATATCTTTATCACTCTCATCACTTAGGAAATTTTAAGAGTTTTAGGAGCTTTGTCCTAGAAATGGGGTCAAAGATCAAATATAAATTTCTTATTATAAATTACAATACCACACTTGTGAAGTATTCCTAAGGTTTACTCTAAGAGAGGTACAAAAACATAGAGTATACATTGGGTATGCAATAATAGCACAACAGAGCAATTCTCCAAAAACAAGCACTTACCTCCTCAACATATATGCATTAAACAATAACAGGCATTCTAATATTACTACTTTTTTCTGGATATAACTAGATTCTTGAGCTTCTGGTTCTGTTCTCAGTGCCTGTCTTAGCAAATTGTGACATCTCCCAAAAACTGCAACCCCAGATGCAGCGCCGAATAACTGAAGTATTTTACAGAAGACTTCTTAAAAATGCTAAAGAATACTACATTTCCCATTACAAAAATCAAACAAACAAAAAATCTTCCTAAGAAGTACTACTTATATATCTTGTTCTTCATGATTCCATTCTAGAGCTTTCCATCCACTCTTTTATTTCTTCCTCACCTTTTTTTCCTCCTTCTTCTTTCTCTTTTTCTTCTATGGTTACCAGCAATAATCCAGTCTTGACTAGTATTAAGACCTTATCCACCTGGCCCAGATTTTGTCATTGTTCTTTGTCATTATATTGTCATTGGTCTACAATATTTATTTACTCAGATATATACATGATAGTTGCCTGGTTAAAACTTGTAATTATCTTCCTATTGCCCAGGGCGTGTAGTACAAACTTCTTATAATAATCTCTATACCACTAAATTTGCCCAAACTATCTCTGGCTGGAGTCCTTGCAACCTAAGCTCTGGCCATACTGAACCGTATTCGCTTTTGCAAATACAGCAGACTCCTTCTCATCTCTGGGCCTTTGTGCAGATAGCTCCTTCCCTCCATAATACCTTATTTCTCCTCCTTCTAAGACTCAACTAGAAAATAACCTCACCTATGGATTGTTTTCTCTATCTCCCTCAGGTAGAATTGTGATACTGACCTCCAACTATTCAAATACTCAAAGCCTTTTCTTCTTCAAACACTCAGAGCCTACCCCAGCCATTACACACTTGCCCTTGTGAGGCCTTCTGCCTGGAATACTGTTTTGCCCAGTTGGCCTCCTGGGTCACTGCTATATTTTCTTATTTTCTTTATATCTTTGTTAAACATCATTGTACTTGTGAATCATTCTCCAATCACCTTGTAAAAAAGAGTTAAGCCTACCATGATCCTCACTCTGGCACTATATGTTCTTTTACTGTGATTTATTTTTTCTTCAAAAATACTCATTTTCACATGACAAATATCTACTTATTTGTTTATCCCCTCTCTTTCTCCACTAAAATGTAAGATCTATAAGGGCAAATAAAAAAAAGTTTCCTTCACAGTTGTTTTCCCATAATTCAATAGAATGCTTGGCTTATATTAGATGTGCCATAGGTATTGGATTAATTGATGAAATGTTTAATGCTCTGTCTTACTATTCAGCCTACACACTCTGAGGGAAGTTAACTGGGTGAATTTTATTTATGTTTGTTTAGTGACTAAATGGATGGATAAATAAATGCACCATACCTTGAGAACTCAGGGCAGAGTCTGTCACATGGCAGACGCTCATATGCCTGTATGGGGAAAGACTCTGAGCAGAGAGAACAGAAAGTGAAAACACCAAATGTACGCATGACACCTTCCAGAAATAGCAGCATCAGGGAGGATGAAATGGAGTTAAAGGGGGAACAGTAGGAGCTCAGCTCTAACTGGAGTGTATCACTTAGAATCTTGTAGATCATTTGAAAGGATTTAACATTTTTGCAGTTGGGAAGGCACTGATAGAAGGTTTACATTCAGAATATACAAAGAAATCTCAAAACTCAACAATAAAAATATCAAACAACTAAATATAAAAAAGTGTCAGAAGATTTGAATAGCCACTCCACAAATAAAAGACACGTGAATGACAATTAAGCATATACAAAGATGCTCAACATAATTTTTTATTAGGGAAATGCAAATTAAAATCACAATGAGATATAACTACACATTCATTAAAATGACCAAAGTTAAAAAGAATGTTTACACCAAGTGCTGTTGAGAAGTGGAGCAACTAGAATGCCCAAGTATTCCTGGTGGGAATGGAAAAAGGCACCACCACTTTGGAAAATAGTTTTGTAACCCGAAAAGACACTGGCATTCGGGCTGCCTGTCACTACCAAATCCAATTAGCAATGACAGTGGTTGAACCTTTTATGTGTGCTTTATTCAGGTGGCCAGTGATCTGAGAAGATGGCTGGCTCATACCCTAACAAACCATCATCCCTTCTCCTTCCTGGCCAGATCTTTTATAAGGGGGTGGGGGAGGACAAACAAGGTGCGGTGACAAATTCAGGGAGGATTAGGTGAGCGAAGCTGCAGCATTCCTGTTCTCAGCAGTTAGCTGTTCTTAAAGCAGGTGGGTAGTCACACAAAAGGCCCAGATGCCTCCAACATGTCCCCAGGCGGTAACCTCTAGCCAGTGCCCCAGGAGGTTGACTGCTTTTCCCAGATGGGCCTTATCTGTAGTTTCTGAAACAAAAGCTTAACATACACATTACTTGCTAGACTTATAACTTTTTACCTTAAGCTAAAATTTTCCAAGTCTTGAGTCCCCTATCAGTTTGACAATCTCTTCGAAGTTTAAAGGTACGCTTAACTAGTGATATTTATCACAGCATTTTTGTTACAGCCAAAATCAAACAACTAAAATGTTCATTGATAGTGAAGGCACAGACACATTTGTGTATGTCCATACAATGGAATACTACTACTCAGGAAAAAAAAATAGACAGGGATGAATCTCAAAAACAATTGTGTGGACAGAAAGAAATCAGAGAAGAAAGTGTACGTTGCATGATTGTATTCCTATAAAACTCATGAAAATGCACTACAGTGGCAAAAAGTACACCAGTGGTTTCCTGGCAAGGGCGGTTCGAGAAAGTGAGGAGCACGAAGAAGCAGAGAAAATGGGGATTACAAATTGTAGACAATAAATATGTTCTCTTTCTTGATTGTGATAATGGTTTCATACACACACAGATATGCCCAAACATAAAGTTTTATAATTTAAATTTGTAGAGATTCTCATATGTTCCATCTCAATGAAGAAAAGTGGAAAAATGAAACCAAAAACTTTGGCTTGAGCTATTAGAGGGGTGGACCGGGCACGCCCTGGGGTGGAGAGCCTGTGGGCGGAGCGGCTCTGGGGGAAAGGTGGGGTTCAGTTTTGGATGTGTTACATTGCAGAGGCTCATTAGACATCCAAGTGAAATACCGAATGAACGGTAAAAAAAATACAAGTCTGGAGTTCAAGGGAGAGGTCTGGGGTGGAAATAAATGTAGGAATCGTTGATGCACAAATAGTACTTAAAACCTTGGTAGGCACTCAGTGGATATTTGTGATAGCCTTGGGAACCACATTCCTGAATCATGCAATGTGTACTGACCATCAACCACAATGCGCCAGACACGATAGGGGAGACAGTGATACGTATGTCTGTATCGTGACACCAGTACTGTTGTATGATGCTTTTGCATGTGAGAGGATCACACCCCGTGATCCTTTCATTTTTCAGTAAGCTATTTTTTTAAATGTGGCTTTGCCTGTATTAAAGTTCTACTACAGCTCTCTAGAACGCTACTTGCTGATGGAGCTGAGGGTTTGTCAAAGAGCTGGCAACCTACTGCTTAAAAAATCATGCTAATGATCTGGTAATTGTTTTAATGGATTTTCAATAAAGTGTGAAGTTTTCTGCTGACTTCTCAACAAAGTGTAAAGTATGGTAAGGTATGTGCAGGAGTCATTCTCATTCTTGTGAACTTGTCTCTGCCTGTTCACGGGAGAAACATTGCCAAGAACAGCTTTGGTTACTTTGTCAATACAAATCTGCTTTGGGTGTGTAAGCATTCAAGCGGCCTTTCTAGGTTTTGTTTAGCAGGTGGGATGAGGTTAAAGCAGGCTGCCTTCAGAAGTGCCTTCAGCCCTTTTGGGCAAAGGAAAGACTTGAGCACCTGATTGATAGATCTGAGAATAGGGTTCTGAAGAAGCCAGCCTGGGTTCCTGGCATTATTTTGCTCAAGACTTTCTCTTGCCTCTAGTCTGAAAGGATTTCATTTCTGCTTCTAATACATTTTGCCTAGAGGACCAAAATTTCCAAATGAGGCTTACCGATTCCTTGTGAAAGGACATTTTTGTGGAATTGACATTTATGCTTTCATTTAGGTTTACTGCCATGTTAAGCTATTTTGGGGTGTGCATTACGCTAACCTAGCCGTGATTCAGGAAGAAAAAGCTTTTTTTACAATGCTGGAAGGGGAGAGAATGCATAGTTATGTGCGTTCGGAAATGTGTTTTCTTCTGCTTTTGTCAGGTGGCGTCTAATACATCTGGAGGGCAGGGAATGGCCAGACGTTGTTTCTTATGTGAGTCCCTGAGGCTTGTAGTCTGTGCCCTCTATATTTGCTCTTTAGTAGAAATGCCGCTAAGACTACATGGAGGCCACGGATGATTCTACCGTAGGGTGAAATTCAGCCCAGGGCAAGGCAGTTGTGCCTTAGGCCCTAGTCAATATGTTTTAAGGTGATATTTTGAATGATTCATTCTTAGATCTGAACTCCACTGAGGCTCTCAGTGTTGCAGTGAATTAAGAGTATGATTGCCTTAGGTTGGGGTCCTTGGGAATAGATCCTGAGATCTGAATACAGGAGACTTATTGGAGAGCGCTCTGTGACACAGCACCAATTGGGAAGTTGGGGGAGTAAGAGTGGGCGGAGGGACAAGGTGATCTGAGGTGCAGTTGCAACAGAGACCTTAGCACACCCCATTGGGAGCCCAGCAGAGCTGTTCGAAGCTGAAGTATGACAGCAGGGACTTGGTGTCTTTCCATCAACCAGCCATTGAATCAGGCCCCTCTTAGGGAGAGGGTATAATCTTGGACAAGGGGGCTCCCTTTGGCAGAGGGTAATTGTTGGATTGGGATGCAGAAGTCAACCATTGGTAGCCAATCGTCTAGCAGCTGGGAGAATAAGTCCTGAAGGGGAGAGCTGGGTCAGTGCCACAGCATTCTTTACACTATTAATACTGCAGGGCAACATTAGACTGCAGCAACATTAGTGACAACTAATACAGAGTTCCATTTCGCTTTGAAATCATGCCAGCTATTTCTACTAATAGTAACAAAAATGAACTTACTGAGAGCTTACTCTGCACTGTCTACTTTCATCTAATTTAGTTTTCTTTCTTTCTTTTCTTTTAATACTCACAGTACTTCTGTAAAGTAGATATCATATTGCCATTTTTCTTGAAAAGTATTTTTCAGGAAGATGAATTGCCCAGTATCACGTAGTTAGTATCTGATTCACATAACATGTTGTTTTCTTCCAGTTACACTGTTTTCTCTGTCCAGCCATATTGAACTTTCTCTACTTTCAGAATTAATTTTGCTTTTTCTTGCTTTTTTGAATTTGAATGATGCTGATCACTGTACCTGGGATGTCTTGCCTTGACTGTCCATCAAACATCCATTCATCCTTCAAGGCTCATTCTAAAGATCAATTTCCCCATGAAGTTTTCTTGGACTCCTTCACAAATAGTTACTTTCTTGGTCTATGACCCCAGAACACTTTGTACATTGCACCCAGTAGGTGATTGACACATGTTCCTGAAATGAAGATGTGGGTTCATATTTTCAGACATGCTGCGTTGCTTTGGGGTTTGCCTGATGCATTTCTTCCAAGAAGCTGCTCAGTCTTGGAACCTGTCTGTCTTCCTGCAGTTCCCAGCAAAGCCTGGAATGTGCTCTCGAACATCTCTCTCGGCTGACCATGTTGAGCATCATAGCAGCAAATACTGGAAACTCCTACTAGATTTTCCACTTCAAGACGCTTTTGAATTTGTCTGAAACTCATATGGAGACACCCACATTTTTTCATGGATAATTATTTGGTCTATACTAGTAGCAGACTGAGGCTGTTTGTATCTAGAAAGTAAAAAGGGTATCTTGATTATTATTTTTTTTGACTTTTCACTTTTCTTTTGGGGGAACTTCTTACACATCGATAGGATGTCAGTATGGGGGTAAATAGTGTAACAGCAATTCTCAGCAGTGATTCAGCTGATGAAAAGTCTGACATTGTAAGTGAAGATGCTCATTGCTAAAGGCCTTGGTCATCTGCATACTTGTCCTAAGTTCTAGAGCTGCCTCTGATCCTCTTCCATGTGTTTTCTTTGTGTCCACTCTTAGATGGGACTAGGCTGGATGCTAAAGCTCCATGGTGACTACAGAATATGTAAATCCTGTCCCCAAGTTACCGGATTACAAAAAGAACCTTCTGAATTAAAAGCAGGGATAAATACAAGTTTATAAATACTTTGTAGAATTTAGAACAAGAGTAGAAATAATGGACTCTCTTACCGAATAGGACTCCTTGCATTGCCTTGCCTCTTCTCATTGGTAATTTTATCATGGACGAAAGCCAGTTCTGTCATCATGGAGCAAAATTCGACAAGCTGGTCAGTATCTGGAAGATTTCTCCCATCAGATCACATATAGATTTGAAGTAAAGATGTATACTGAAAAGTGGGCTTCTGTTCCCCCTGGTCTGCTGTTTGGCCTGTGCTCCGCCGGGACTGTCAGGAGAGGACAGTGCAGCCTGTCATAATCACAGAGTGAGTGCCGTGTGGTTTCTCTCACATTCAGTCTGACACAGGTCCTGATGTTCCCAGCACTCTCTTGTATTTGCTTTGCCTATCTGTTTCACTAAACTGGCTTCTTCTTATGACAAAGCTCCTTCTATGCATGCCTCATTCACTGCATAGCAGTACTCTTCACTCTGAAAGGACGATTCTGAGTGTATATTGGAATTATTAATGCAGACCTCATAAGTGACAATTTACAAGTCAGGCATGGCTTAAGTACAGGGAAGGGGAGGTCATCTATGCCTTATCACAGTTTTTTTTTTTTACCACTGACCTTACAGAACAAACAGAACTAAGACATTATTAATGTTGAACCTCAAAGTTTTCTTCTAGTCATTTCTCTTTCCTTTAGGTGCCCACACTCTTAAATACACTGTCCCTTAAATATTAATCCAGCCTTGTTATTTAATCAAAATCTTCTTTGTCCTTTTTCTACCTTACATGAGTTTTTTTTTTTGTGAGGCATAATATCAAAAGCACCAAAAGACTACACAATTCATACCTACAACTTCTTTTTCCTCTTTCAAACCCCCATTTTCATGGTCAAATGATATTTTTTGACTTCTTAGAAACTGTCTACTGTTGCCTTATTCCCCTCGGTCAGTTTTCCCTTTACTAGTCAATAACACAAAAAATCAATATGCTGGATGTTTGTAGAGGATATTGACACCATCTTTCAGAAACATAAATATTATACTATTTTTCCAAAAGTTTTAAATTATAGTTATTAAACACTTAGAACATGAAATCCTCAATTCTAAGGTATTGTCACAGTTTTTCTTTTGGTTTCTTTCATTCTAGAATTCAAATTGTCCTTATTTTCCTATTTGTGTTAGCCATTAACACTACATTACCTGATCCCCAGCATATTTGCCTATATTTGTGTCTTTTTATTTATTTCCTGAAAATGTTTGGTGAATGCACTCACATTTATTTATTTAAGAAATGCATATTTAGGGACTGCTAGCATGCCTACTATCTTAGAATGATGTGCCTTTCAGAGGGTTGCATTTAGGGCTGCCTGCAAAGGTTCTGCCATGCATCAGGGATTGAAAGGAAAATGTGGTCTAGAAATGACCTCTAAACCTGTGAAAATAAGCATGGAAACAAAGGAGTGCTCAGTAATGGTAGTGTAGGGTGACAGACAGGCACGGGGAGATGGGTTGTCTAACCAAGCCTGACGAGAGCCAATGGGCTTTTTCTCAAGGATCTGATATGTAGCTAAACGTTAAAGAAAAAAAAATGAGTTTTCTAACTGAAGAAGGAATGGAAAGTATAGCAGGCAGAGAAAGCAGCACAAGTATGGTGGGTTCCAATATCATCATGTAGCTGGAATTACAAATAATTCAAAAGTAGTGGAGTGAAAAGGAGAAGACAGAAATTTGGGTGGGGAGTGGGTGGAGAGACAGCTCAGTGGGGTGGGCAGAAGCCAGTTCACAGAAAGCTTTCTGTGCCAGCTTGGTTTTTATTCTACAAACAACAGGGAAGTGTTGAAAGATTTTTAGTGGAGGAGAAAATAGATTTGAGTTTCAGGTCACTTTCTGGAGTGTGAGGAGAACACATTTGAGGGGATTGAGTTCCAGGGCAAGGGAAACCAGTTTGGAAGTGGCTGCAGCTGTCCAAATGAGGTGTGAGAACAGCTGAGACTTCAGGAGAAGCAGTAGAGTTGGAAAGGGGGGGCAGTTGGAAATACTTGTTTGTGGAAGTGAGAGGACTGGCCATCCTGTCCTCTATCCGTGAGTGAGTGTAGCTGCAGCCTCTGCAGTGGTTCTTAGAGCAAGAAAGGCATCTTCCTTTCCTGAAATGATGCCCAGCACCTCTGTACACTGTCAATACATTAGGCAGCTGATTCCGCAGGAGTAATGCTCATGAGGCACCAAATTTCCTGCAGTGGGTCCAATGCGTTACTCAGAAGTTTTCTTTTTTTGCCTCTTAAATATCTGAAGCTTAATCCCAGTGAGGAGAGCTGTCATTTTCTTCCCAGACAGGAAGCTGAACTGTCATTTTGAGTACCCTGGGGCTTTCTGAACTCACAAACCTTTCATTATAAGTACTTGTCTAACTTACAGGGGAGTTATACAGAGTTCTCCCCATACACTATGCTTGAAATGCAGCTCACATGCCTATAATTCTGCCCTTGGTACATGGGCTCCTCAAAGTAAGCTGCCTTGGCCGAGGACAAAGGAATTGCTCTTTGATTTTTGGAGATGGGTCTCCATAAGGGGGTGTGTGTTGTCTATATCCGAGACTACTGGTAGATATATATTATATCTCCAATCTATAGAAACTTAGATAGCTGCCAGAAGCAAAAAAAAAAAAAAGCCAAAGATTGAAACTTAATTAATTTATTATTTAAAATATTAATTAAGAATCTACTCAATGGTCTGGTACTGTATTAGGTACTGCCCAGTTTCTGCTGGGATTAGACAGTTGGTGGATCAAAGGTGGGAGACAGGTCACGTGAAGCTAGAAGGCACATGTGGATAACTACCCAGGACAACCTTAGGCAGGGGTAGCAGGGGAAGGGATGTATACCACAGTCCTTGGGCAGGAACCAGAGGTCAGGAGTTGGTGGGTTCACGTGCGAGTATGAACTCCAAGAGGGAAGAAAATAGAGGGAGAGGAGAGGAGAGAGCTAACCGATGGGACCAGGCAGGGATGGCTCTAAGTGGCAGCAGGTTAAGAATGAGAGTAGATGGGCCAGAGACATTGCTGCAAGCGCAGGTGGGAATGCGAGGTGCCCTCTGTGGAATGCTGGGAGTTATATGTGGGTGCTTTCTACTGGCTTAAAAAACACAGGATTCTGGCAGAGGGGATTTCAGAAGTACAAGAGAAAAGCCCTTACCAAATGACTGCCTGCTTGCAGCAGATAAGACTGAAACAAATGGAAAGAAGCAGTGACTGAGGGAGGACAGCATCTGATTCAATGTACTATTTTGCGAAGGAAGAGCCTAGAGGAACGATTTGATGTGAATCACATTTGTAGGAGTTTGGTGAGTAAAGTAGAGGTTAGGTTGGATAATTGTCCCGCTCAAAAACCCTTAATTATTTTTAAAGACTTATCTTTAAACTTCTAACTTTATTTATTTTTGAAACTCATTATACCTTCCCAAGTCCACATTGTTCACGCTCCCTGTGTCAACCTTCACCTGTGACATGATGCTTCGGACTCCTGCCAAGGAGCCACCTCCTTCATGAATGCCCACCTGCATGCCACTTAGTCGGTATCAGGTGTCCTCCTAGAGCTTGTATCCACCTTCATCTGGCTGCTGAATTACTTGTGCAATTGCCTCTGCTAGGTCATGGGGTCCATAAGATATGTAGTATTTATATTAATCTCCCTGCCCATCCAGTCGTACAAACAAACAGTGGAAAACACTTCAGTTTGGTATTTACAGATCTCCATTATCTCCTCATTCTTCTCCTTCCTATTCACACAATTAAAAAATGCCGTCTTTCAGTACTCTCGAATCTGCCCTGCTCTGGATCTGCTCCAGGCAAGCCTGCCCATCTCCCAAGTTCGGGTTACGTCTTATCACTTCCAAACTCCCCTGCTCTCCTTCTCATCTCTATTTCCCTTTCTTCTTTCCTCCTTCTTACTCCTGCCAGGGCCTTCTTCAGTTTTATTTCTTTTCTTTCCCTCTGGAACCATCTTCAGGATCTTGCCTTCATGATTCTTGACCACACATTCATCATTTATGCAATACTGTTATTCCTTTCTTGTCAATACATTTATTTGTAACTATTCTCATACCGTTCATTCACGAAAACATTCACTTATCCATTTTTCTTATCAAATAGCTGTGCACAACTCTTTTACTGTGTGCCAGAAACTGTGTTTCACACTGGAGACCCAACAGCACCGTGACACCACCCCTGCTCTCCAGATGTTCACAGTCTGGCACATTTGTGTTGTCACTCTATAGTACTGGGTTGTAAAAAATATTCCATGTAGACATTCACGTTTACTTCATGGTTTACAATGTACTTTTAAATTTTATTTCTTGTGTAGCTTGATCTTATCACAAATTTTAAATGTAATTGCTAATTTATTTGTAAATACAGTCGACTTTCCCGGAGTTCAACAGTGGTGGGGATGAGCATTGGAGCTTGTCGTGGTCCGGATGTACAGGATTATCCTCCAATGAGTTATATCTCAACAATGATATTGCCACACACTCCTGCCTGTTGTTCCAGCCTCTATAATTCAATACCATTTAATTCAATCCCATTAAACTAAGTCACTGGTCGTTGGCAACGCCGTACACACTCAGGGCTCCGGGAAGAATAACACTCAGGTCCTGACTGCCAGGAAACTCAAGTAGTCTTTTTCTTCCCTCCTGCTATGACATTTTTTGGTCTTATTTCTCTGATTCCTAAGGGATATAGGGGTGACATCAATTATCTCTTCTTTTTATAAAGGAAAATTGGTTGACATGTTTTTCTCTTTTGTCAACAGAATCCTTTCAGTCTTAAGCACACCCTGTCTGTGGCACCTGGTGTATTTGATCACCTTGGAGCTGTCCCAGCTCCCCGCAGAGAACCAGGAGAGGACCACAAAAGCCATTTTATTTGTTTCAACTCAGCTGAGTTCTTAGAGCTCACCTTCCAGTTCGACACACATTATAACAAACTGAAAAGCGAAAAAAGCAAATCTTTGAACAGTTTTCTCAGAAGAACAACACACTCTAGCTGATTTGCTCTACCTCCTGATTCTCTGCATGATGGAAACAAGTGTCTAATTGATGAAACGCTAACGTTAACATTATTTCTCTCAAAACCTGCAGATGGACCCTTCCTCAGCCCCCGTCATTCTTCTGAATAGGGCTCCACCTCAGGGGGCAGTTCACACTGAGATGCTTGTACCACTGAGAAACTTCTGCTTGGATATCAAAGCAGCGGCAGCAGGTGCAGGGGTGTGCCTGGGTTTATGAAAATGGATTTGTGGATGCCACATCAAAGAGAATGCAGATTCAGTAGCTCTCTTAGCTTATAATAGTAAGGAAAACTTTATGTTCTGTGCTAGAAATAAGAGCAAGAGGGAAAATACAGCTTAAGGAAATAAAGTCATGAGGAAACAAGTTGTTTCCATCTAATGTCTCAGAAAACTCACATATTTTACATATATTCTGGCAACAATACAGATATTTTTTTACCCTCCAGATATTTCAACTATAATGATGTGTTTCAAGATCTTTCCCAGCCATGAAATGACAAACTGGGGGAGTGAGGGGCCCGGAGCAAGGCACAGGACTATGGAGAGTCTAGGAAGTTTTTATTAAATGACTCATAAATACCAGGGAGAAAATTATAGTAGTTATTATAATAGCTATTATATAGCTTATTTTAATTAAAGTGAAACTTTTATTTTTTCCTGATGTGGAACTGTGTTCTGAATCCATCACTGCGGGGTTTGGATAAATTGAAACACTTAAGAACTAAGCCCTGATAGGAAAAAATGTGCTTTGGGATGTTACAAATGGGGCCACTGATGAGTTGTATTAGTTTTCCTGCGGAACCATGGAAGTGCTGTGACCTCGGGTGAGTTTTTCGACTTCCCTCAGCATTATTTTTTCCATCTGCATAATGGAAAGGGATGCTGCACATGTCTTGTGGGCAATGCCTAACCAGGGACAGTCAGAGGAGAGGGCTTGGGAGTAACGATGTGAGTGTTCGTTCCCCTCCTCCCCTTTTTTCCACTCTGACCAGTCCTCTGTCTTCACGAACTTTCTTGAGCTGATGTTGGGGCTCTTGTTCCCTCTTTCACAAGCCTTAAGCACACTGGGGCCTGTTTGGGTGGACATGGCCTGTGAGAGATATGGACATTAGAGGCACTTGAATGAACACACTGAGAACATGCATCTACTTGCTATTCACATCCTGTCATAAGCAGAATAATACCAATGCCCTCCCCCGATGTCCACATCCTAATTTCTGAAACCTGTGAATACTTTTACCTTATATGGCAAAAGGGACTTGGCAGATAAAGTTAGGCTGAAGATCTTAAGATGAGAGATCATCCTGGATTCTCTGGGTGGATCCAGTCTAACCACAAGGGTCCTTGTAAGTGACACAGGTAGGTAGGAAAGTGGGTGTCAGTGTTAGAATTGAAGATGGTGTGCTGTTGGCTTTGAACATGAACAAAGGAGCTGCAAGCCACGGAATGCAGGTGGCCTATAGAAAATGGGAAAGGCAAGGAGTGTATTCTCTCCCAGAGCTCCCAGAAGGAACCAGTGCTGCCAACACACTGATTTTAACCCAGTGAAACCTGTTTCAGACTTCTGACCTCCCAAACTATAAGATAATAACAATTTAGGTGATGTAAGCCTCTCACTTTGTAGTACTTTGTTATGGTACAATTGGAAACTAATGCACATTCCAAGTCAATCATTCCATCATTTGATAATAGACATTGAAACGGAAAATAAAATAAAAAAAAAACAACTTCATCAGCCTTCTTCTTTAGAGGCAGTGTACCAAATGCGGGAGGGAATGGAGCTGGTGAGAGTGGACTGAACTTCACAGACTTACTCACGTCCCTAGTGCAAGGATATAATTTGGCTTCATTTTATTCATCATGATGCTATACCCACTCCTAGTCATCACTTTACACCTTCCAGTATAATCTTCTGAAACCACAAATCCAATCACATAATTTCCCTGCTTAAAACTTTCAATACTTTTCTTGTACGTTGTCTTCAAGAGAAGGAGTGAATTCTTAGCATGATCTGTTAATACCCTCTGTGATCTGTTCCTGACTGAGCCACTGCAACATCACAAACACATCTTTTCCCCAACACCCCTTAGGCCCTAAGCTCTACCATATCACGTACTTACAGGTCTTTGCATGCTGTGGCTTCCCACAGTTCCTTGTTTTTATTTGAATGTCCTTGTATATTAGCTGATATTTATTAAGCACTTATTATTGTACTTTTTACTTTTAAATTCTTCATTAAACTTCAAGTAGTAGGTGCTAGTATTATCCCCATTTTACAGATGAGAAAACTGAAATACAAAGAATTTAAGTAACTTGACAAAGGCTACCTGCCTAAAAAAGTGGAAGAACAAAGATGCTGATCTGGGAACAGGAGTGAAGTATAGGGAAGAGGGAAGCAAGCAGCAGGGGCAGCCCATGTAAAGGCATGTTAGTAATTGGTTATGTCTTTGGAATTTGATCCTGCTAGACTGTTTTAACTGGCAGACACACTTTCTTGGAGTTGTCCCCCTGAGGACTGGTAAGTACCACATGTATCCACTGCTTTCCATTCCCCATGGGTCGAGACTCATTTGCTAGGGATGTTAAGCACCCTCCATATCTGGTAGAATATGGGTTATATCAGCCACCTGGACTACACCAGTGTCTATATAGTGACCCCGGAAAACCTTTAGAACTCGAGAATCCAGGGTAGAAAGCTCAAAGTCCCTGTCACGCACAAGATGTAACATATTGCCATGGAAGCCCTCACCAAACTCTCCCACAGCTAAAAAGCAAATCGGAGGTGAGGCAGCAAGACGTGAAGTGCAGTATGGTGGGCTTCTGACACTGTGCGCTAGGTTTCCTGTAAGGTTACTGATTCAGGGGTTTCGGGCACGCGGAATAAAGCCCCACTGTAAATGTGCACGAACCCCAACAGCTAAACTAGGCCCTTGTGATTGTTGTCAACAAGAGTCACCTAGGTTATGCGCATCTCAGACTCCTCATGCCTTTTATAAATAATCCTAGGGACTATTGTATAATAATGGTCACAGTGCATGACTTTCAATGCTTTGACAAGGATTATTTTTATTGTTATTATTATGATTTATAGCATTCATTTACTCCATTCTTTCAGTCAGATGTCCAACAAATGTATGCTAATTACAATTTTTTGATACACATTTTCCTGAGAAAAATAAATAAATTAATCAAGGACAAAATGCACAGGTATCTACTGGAAAGAATCCAAAAATTCTGAGACCGGCACCTACCACATTAGAAGTTTTGCTTAATGCCATCCACAAGACCCAATCTTATTAAAAACACCTATTGTAGAGAAGGGTGGTTTGGAGAGGACCAGAAACTAATGAAATTTTTGAATTTGGTTGGTCTAATATCATCAGATAGGCTTACCCTTCACTCACTCTCTGAATGTAGAAAGAGGTGCATTTAGATGAAGCAAAGGAAAATGCCTTCTCATGACACCTCACTACAGGTTAGAGTCAGAGGCAGCAAATTTGAGCAGAATTCTCATAGACCTGGAAAATAGCAGGGCTGCTGATGAGACCTGCAGGTGACAGAGGAGAGTGAGATGGTGAGGGGGCCTCTGGAGACAAGGTGCCCACTTTGCTGACGAGTCTGGCTTTGCTGCTTGAGCAGATTTCTGTGTGTGAGGCTGTGGGTATGAGAGTACATATGAACAACCGGGAGCTCTTGTCTCCATGAAGAAAAACATGAAAAATTATTTAGAGGTCTGACTCAACAGGAATTCTGCGGTGCCCCAACCTCTTTAAAAAAGATTATTTTCAGAGTCTATTTGTTTCACCGCTGGAGATCATGGGAGCAAGATGTAAGATCTGTTTGTCAACTCTCAGGCAGAGAAATCACTAATTCATTTCTTTCTGAGGTCAGGGAACCTGGTCTCCTTTCATCAAAAGGAAATTACTTCACAGAGAATGTGCTGCCATTACAAGCAGGATAGAAATTAAACAGCACTGAATTTGCAAGCCACTCATTTGCTTCTGTTCTTTAATTGATTTTTGAACTGGAGCTCGCTTGCTAGCTTTCTGCCTAGAAGTTTAGAACTAGCTTCCCGTGTATGATCACAGGAATAATTTACATTTTGTTTGTGATGAAAATACACGCTCATACACACACACACACACACACACACACACACACACATGCACACACCCCTCTATTCACAGACCACCTTTGCCTTGAACCTAAACTCAATCCAGAAAATACGTGTTGAATATACACTATGTGCCAGATACTGTGATGGATGCTAGGGTAAAAGAAAGATGTGGTTCATGCCTTCATGGGTGAACAGTCTCTTCTGTAAGAAAATAACTCAGAATAAGAAATCAATTCATTCACTTAAGCATTCACTCAACAAATATGTGCTAAAGGCCTGTTAAGGGCTGAACTGTGTTCTCCTCACATTCACATGTTGAAGCTTTAACTTCTAATGTGACAGCATTTGGAGATATAGTCTTTAGAGTGGTAATTCAAGCTAAATGAGGTCATAAGTGTGGGATCCTAATTCAATAGAACTGCATCCCTTAAAAAGAGACAGCAGAACTCTCTCTCTCCCCCTCACCCCCTCTCCATCACACAGGAAAGTCAGTGTGAGGACACAATGAAAAGCAAGAAAGGTAAGTTTTACTAGAAACCAACTTACTATCATAACCTCCAGAACTATGAGAAATAAATTTCTGTTGTTTAAGTCAACCAGCCTGTGGTATTTTGTTATGGCCAAGAACAAACCAACACAGGACCTATTACGTGCCGGGCACTGGGCTCGGTGCTAAGGGCGCAGCATTGAACACAACATGCATGGTTCCTGTTCTCAAAGGATTTCTTTCTAGTGGAGAGAGGTTAAGTGTAATGAATTTTTTCAGAGCAGAAAATAGAGTTATCTGTGGAGAATTTATGGAAGGACTATGGCTTATTTTAGAAGTCAGGAAAAGTCTGCACATTTTTTTTTAATTCTCAAGTATAAGTTCAAAGTTAATGAAGGCTGGGATTAGGGAAGGTCAGTCAAGGTAGTGGCAATAGTCTATGAGAGGGCCCGATGGCAGGAGAGGCTGTGGGGCTATTTTGATACCCTGGGTTGTGGCCAGTGTGACAGAACTTAGCTGGCAATGGAGAGAGATAAGCACAAACTCCTGAGGCCACGTTTAGAAATGTGATTCTTAGAGCTCAGGAGGGATTCTAAACAAGAGAAAGGCATGAAATTGGAGTGTGTGAGAGAACTCTAGGGGTAGGTAAGTACGTCAGGAACAATAAAGCCCTCAGACCCTCTAAAGCATTGTTTCCTGAGGCGGATGGAGTGTGTGGAAAAGATGATTCTGGGGAGAAATAGTCATTTTCATATGCCTAGAAGGATCTATTCCTTAGGCATGATTTGCAGCTGTACTTTCTGCAGACTGCTAGGAAGAAAGTGTTTAAAATATTTCAAAGAAAGATACATCAGGTGTTTGTGGTTTTAAGGCCATCAAATGCCACACTGACCCTACCAAAATGGACCACTCAAAATATAATGTGTTGAAAGACATGTATAACTGAATCGTTCACTTAGAAATGTCTTTCTTTACGCTTGGCTATAGAAATGGTTGGAACTGATAAATGGTGTGCTAGAGAATTTAGTTTGTTGGGGTACATCCATCCAGTAGGTGTTAGCAATCACACTCCCCTGACAGGGTTCGGGCCCACACCTCGGAGCAAACTTCTCCTACAGCTGAAAGTGTTGATGGGCAGACAATCAGTTATGGGGAAGCCTGGGTGTTATTGCCAAGTAGTCACACTCAGCATGAATGTCATTCTGCACTCCAGAAGGGAGCTTAAAGAGATTATAAAAGGCACGGGTTTGAAACTGTGGCTATAAAAAGGGGTGAGTGTGGGAAGAACAGGGGAAAAAAACACAACAGGCTGCCAGACACTTGGTAGAGTTTATACAATTAGTTCCTCATTCCCCCATGCAGCTAAGCCAACCCAAGCTAAGCACTCAAAACATTCTTCTTAATGCACTGTGAGTTTCACAAGAGTGACTTTCTGGAACCAAATCAAATGTTTCTATAATTTCCTTGACTTAGTTTTCTTTTGCTTGTGGACCCTATTCCCTTAGTTGCTACTTTGCTATGCTTCATCCACCACATAGCACATCAGAGAATATTTTATACAATTCCTGTTAGATCTGAAAACCTTGAACTTGCAGAGTCATAGCGTTTCCCCTGGTTGTTGATATTATGTTTGCTGATTTCTTTTTCTCTCTCTGGAATGTCCAGTTGGGCTTGAACTGAATTCTCCTCTCTGATCTGAAGCATGGAGTCTTTTGTACATGCATCCCACCAGCAGGCTCTCCCTGGTGACCAGTGGAAACTCCACCAGGAGAGTAAGTGCAGGGTATGTTCCAGAGGGCTAGGGGAGTAAAGGCAGGAGACAAGTTTGCCCTTTGACTGTAGAGAACAGTAAATTATCTTGGCTCATTTTAGCCCCATCTGCAATATTTGGCATGCTAACATAGAAAATGGCTAGAAAACCTGGTATCTAGGAAACTGAATATTCTCTAAATGCAAAAACTGAGGAGACTGCTAAATAAAGACAGAAATGGTAGATGAATTGTTTCAAGGTGGATTTGTCATTCATCAGTGTAATATTTAGACAACCTCTCTGTCTCTCATTCCTTTCTCTCACTGACCTACTTTTAATTATGCCATGTGAAAAATGTACTTGGTCTTTGCAGCCATAAATTAAGTTGCTTCTTGTAACTGCTTCTAAATTTCAGGGGTAAAAGGCTTGGGATGGTCTTTGATCATGTAATACAGGAATGTCAAAACACCAAAAGAAAAATAGACGAGGTGAAAGCCTGTCAAACAAAGGTTCAGTTTTAGAGAGTTTCATTTTTCATGAGTTCGCGGCTTCTTCAGTTACAAATTGATTAGGTATTTAAAATTATATTAAGATTAACATGAAACTCTTCTAACCCTTCTATTGGGTTGCAAGGTTTCTTTTCAGCTTTCTACGCTACGTGTAGAGAGGTACCGCTGAGCCTATTCAAGTTGCTGGTTCTCAATTCCTCAGGCTGCAACTCCAGAGCTCTGGGTCCTTGGTACTTTGATTCTGGAAAGAGCGTTGTTTTATTTGTGCAATGTGAATGAAAGTGTTTTGCTCTTTCCTTAATGATAAGCTACATTTTCATTGCTCCTCACACTTTCAGGAGATTCCCTTATCTCGCCCCTCACTCCAACGTTCCTTCATGCCTTTGTTTCAAATACGCATGGAACATTTTCTTTAAGCAAGGTTTACAGATAGCCAGACTGGTGTATTACGAAAGTGTGTTAAAGTTGGGGTTAAAAAAACCACCAAACATAGAAATTATAACTAATTAGCTTTCTTTCCTAAACTAAAAAGCTAGTGGGGCTAAGTGATCTTAGTCATAAGTGCTTCGTATTTACATCCTATTACATGCAAAGCACTGAAGTTGTAGCTTTACATAATTATCTTTTTTTGTCCTCATGATAATTCTAGGAGCTGGGAGGTAGGCGCCGTTCATGCATAGTTTACAGTTAAGGAAACTGAGCAGCAGAGATGGTAAAAAAAAATCTTTCTCACGGGAGTCCTAGGGAGATTACAGCTGGGATTCACACCCGTGCTTGCTTCCTGTGGTCCTCTCACCCTGCCTCCCTGCCACCTAAGCAACTGCAGGGGACTCTCCTTGAGTCTGTGAGGGCCGGCAGTTGGGCAGAGGGAGGTGGGGGAAGAAGAGTTACGTCTGAGACCAAGAGAAGCAGATTTTTGAATTTATACAGATTTCAGGGTCAGGTAGATGTTAGAAGAACCATCTAACCTCTGTCCCTGAGGTGGTGTTTTTTTGTTTTGATTTTGTTTTTTGAATCTGTAAAATGGGGATAATGCTAGTATCTACTCATAGGGCTGTTTCTAGGACTGAATTATCCATGTAAACTACCACCTGGCACAGAGAAAAATGTGTAAGCAACTCTTATTTTCTTTCTCAGCCTCCCTCTCTTCCTTCCTTCTTTTCAATATCAATAATTTATTGAGTATTTAATAAATGCCTATTGTGCTCTATTATAGATATGAAGCTGGCAGATAGAAACACAAGGGACACCTTGAGACCAAAAGATCTCAAACTTTTAAGCTTGACAATAAATTGTGTAATGATGGGATACACGATATTGTAAAATTATGAGAGACAAACTGGTTGTTGAGTAGAGTTTTCTCAGATGGAGAAATAGATAAAAAGGATATTTGGAGCAGGAGGAATAGCATGTGCAAAAATATGTGGCAGTGGCCCGAGGTGGTGAGTGTGAAGGGTATAGTCAGCAGAGATGGAAGGTAAGGCAGACAATAGAAAAGCAGGCAGTGAAGGGCCTTAGTACCTTATGTGGAGGTTATTTCATTTACATAGCATGAGATGTGTCCTTAGTATGTCACTGTTCTATGCCATTTACTAGTAATGACTCATTTAATCCTCATAATAACCCTATGAGGTAAATATTGTCATTATTCCACTTTACAGATGGAGAAACTGAGGTGCAGCTCAGGTCATCCAGTTAGTTACTGGAACAGCTGGGATTTGAACCCAGGCAGTTTGGCTCTGGAGTCCTTGCTTAACCACTTTGCTCAGGATGCTGCTTTCCAAACATGGATCTTTCCCTGAGAAAGTGGGAACCTAGTCATGGATGTCAGACAGATTGGGATGTGATTTGTTTGACCTTCAGGAAGATTGTTGTGGTGGCATGGTAAGGTGATCTGGATCAGGGTGGGGGACTACAGGCAGACAGATTCGTGAGGAGGGTTTAATAAACTAGGAGGAAAATCACAGGGGCCAAGCCCGCCATGGTGGGTGGCAAACTGGAGGGTCAATCTGAAGGCAGATAGTGGGGTGGTGAGGAAGGAGAGGAGGGAAGAGAAGGTAATGGTCACTTTGGTTACCAACTTAGGTATCTGGGTAGATGGTAGAACCATTAAAGCTCAAGAATCAGCCATGTGGAAAAAGAGGGATTAGTTAAGAAAAAGCAAAATCTTCTAAATCCAGGAAATATAAAATGCACCATTAGCTATATATAATTATATGGTTTCTCAGTACGCTTGTTTGAACTCCTACCCAAACACCCACAGAGCTGATAGGATCAAATGAAAGAGATCATATATTTAATGCTAAAGTGAAAAACAAAGGTCAGCAGAAACAGATGATCTTGTTTGGAAATATGTCTCTCTTACTATGAAAATGGAATCATTTGTAGCATTTCAACATGGCAAGGGGGGAGGGTGGCAAAAAATGGGCAGAGGGTGGGAGGGTTGGCAAGGCTGAAAGGACGTGCTTGCAGGATGGCCCTCCTTGCCCACAGTTGCCACCCTGTTAGGACTGGCAAGGAGGAGAAAAGGCATCCAAAGAAACTGTAGCAGGCAGTGAGATAGGCACGAGCAGAGCAGGAACGATGGGTCAGGTGCAGAGGGTCAGCAGGGTGGAGAGCCCCGGGAGCCTAGCAACGGGCAAAACTACGAGCCGTTGAATGACCAGTCCCTTAAGCATTGACCCCTGGAGGTGACCTCTAGGCCTCAACTCTATTTCGGCTCCAGGCCCAGAGAAACTGGAAAACCAGGTGGAGAGACCCCATAGCTGACATCAGGACGAGATGCAATGACTAATGACACCCTGCCCTGGCACTGACCAATCAGTGGAGACCACGATCCGGAAGAGACACACTGGACAGCAGATGAATATTCTCTTGGGATCCTGCGGACAAAAGCCCTCGGGATGGAGGACCCAGTGCTCGGCCTCTATGGAGCACGCTATTTCCTACACACTTTTTTCCCCAGGGCCCTCTCCCCCGCTCCCCCTCCACTTCTCTTCCTCTCTCGCTCTCTCTATCCCTGTTTCCCCCTCCCCCTCACCCCTTCAAGGGCCTTAATTTGCTTCTGTAACTTGTTTCCTGAGCCCATTTCTTCTACGGCTCACTTCTTCTGCTTCTGTGACTTTCTAAATAAACTTTCTCTTATAATTTGAGTCTTGGCTCCAAATTCGTCTCTTAGCCAGAACTCAAGAACTGAAGTTGCTGAACCAAGTTAACACCTGGTGCCGTTTTTCCACCTCTAACAAAAACCACTGAAAAAAAGCTGCTTTTGTTGGTCTTCTTAGTTCCAGCTCCCCCTGCTTCCCCAATCTCATTCTTACCCTTCACTCTCCAATTGTGCAAATGTGTTTTCTCCGATTAAACCAAGTCATACTGGGGTTGATACACTGTCACATTAGGGTGCGGTAGAACCTTATAGGGGATGCTTCTGAAACTTGGGGCAGAGAGGAGTCAGGACTATCAGAGGCTGGCACAGTAACTGAAGAGGGGTTCTTGTCATAGGAATAGCATTCCAAAGCTCACTGCTTTCTGCCTTCCCATTCAGCATGTTCATGAAGCTGTCTTAGACAATCTTTAAAAAGTCCTGAAGCTTTGCAGACCATTTGGACTACAGATTGGAATATAGTTGCAAAGAAACAGATTTACTGTGTCTAAATGCAAAACTAATCAACTCAGAATGAGAATTTCACATGGGTAAGCCCATTACAACTTTGACTTCTTTCATCTCTTGTATGTGGGGTGTCATTAATGTTACCAGCTGCATGGTTTTCTCTGAATACCAACAGCAGAGGGAAAAAACCCACCCTCACTGCCATTGGCTCTTCTGTTTTCCACTGAAACAGCTATTGTACTGCCAAGGCAAATGTAAAACAGGCCACCACAATAGCAGCAATTTCCCCAATGCCCTGTTAATTTTCAGTAAATCAAAATAAAATGTGTTATTATTTATTAAGAATAGGCACTACATACGGTTTCCAGATGATAAGTATTTCAGTAAAGTACCACACTGAGAACAATTTGAGTTGGCTTGCAAGCTGTAACCTTAGAGTAATGGGTATAGCCCAGGGTCAGAATTGTCACTTTTATTGGGTTAATTCAATGTTCATGGTTTATAGACTATGATATAAGACCAGTGAAAAGTTTTCTGACCCCCAGTATCAGCTGCATTATACATACAATTTTATGTAAAAGAAGAGCATCTCGCATGTTATTATTTATTCATAATGACATTCACGGAGCAACTGCATGGCACAGAATGATAGCGTAGCTGGGGCATAGAATATGGAGCCCAGATTCCAAACACCAGGTCCCAGGCGACTCCTTTAATTATGTTCACTTTAAAGACACAATGTGGAAGAACACAATGTCACAGTTGTGGGACAGAATGACATTAATTCACAAATAGTATGTGAAACTAGGAAGGACCCCAGACTTGGGAGATGTTTTCAGCCCCTTTGAAGGCAGTTTAATATGTTAGGAATCTTTCTTTTATAACGCTGGCCCCTGGTAACCACCTGGGTTAAGGGGAGCCTTGATCTAACCTCTGGTTTGAAGAACCTTCCTCTCTCTGAAGAGAGGAGGACCACATATGGCCAGGGACTCTGGGGGTTACAGGGCCCTCTCTGGATCTGGTCTGTGCCAGATGTCCTGGGAGGGCTGCCCGCCTCCGCCTGGGCTTCATTTCCCCTTCTCTGCACTTCCCGGTCGTCACAGCTGGGTCACTGCTTTCTTGACCTAATGCTGCCTGAGCTGGGAGGCCTTCGCCTCAGATCTGCTCTCCCTGCTGGCCTTGCTGCTAGATGTTTTCCCAGGCCAGACGGGGTCTGGCGCCCTGGGGAGTGTCTGCACTGTGTCATCACCTTCTGTCCTGAGGTCGCGCCCTCCTTGTTCTCATGGCTGCATGTCTAAATTAGAATTCCAGTTTTGTCCTGGCTATCTGCCTTCAAGAAAAGGAACTTACTGTGCTTTTTAAAAATTAAACATGAAATACATATTTATTCAGGAAAATCAGAACCCCCCCGCAAATGACACAAACTCCCACTGCCTAGTGAAAACTACCACTAATGTTTTGAGGATTATTCTTCAAGAATTTTTTTCTCAGCATATTGATGCAAAACTTACTTTTCTTACAAAATCAAATTATATATATATATATGTTATACGTATACTATATATAGTTTTACAACCTAAATACATGTTTTTCCTTTTCTTGCATGAAAGTAGTTCAATATAAAAATATACTCTTCAGTGTTCTTGTGAATGCTGCTTACTATTCTAATGTCCTTTATATTTTTAAAATCCAAAATTCAAGAAGTATGGATTGTAACATATTCATTGCCTTTATTACCTCACTATTTTTTCCAGTTCCTCTGTCTAAAGCCTTATGATGGGCCTTTGTGAGCCCAACATAATGACTGACTCACAAAATGAGTGGAAGAATCATCCCTGGCACTTCTTTGAAGTTTATTTTCAAGTTCTAATCTCGGTTATTTTCATTCAGTGATTCGGAAGTGGGGTTCTGGATTTTTAAGAATACCTGAAATGATTTTTCTTTAGCATTCGTCTTATACCACGCTGTCAGCAGCACTGCCCAAGAGGAGCCAGACTCCCTGGAGCCTCTTGGCCGCTACACCTGGTGGCCCTCTGCCCAGAGGACATGTCCCCACACAGGAGCCTGGAGAGCTCCTTCTCATTCACTCACAACTCAAGCTTTCAATTCCCCATCACCAGCGTGCTTCTCTTGGGCTGAGCAGGCAGTTAAAACCTCCCTCCTTCGTGCATCTTTGACACTCCTGAGTACCTCTGGTTCTGCACCTGCCATCTCCCCCACTAGACTGTGAGCTTCCGGAGGGTCACAGCCACATCCCTCCTGTATATGTGCCCAAGACTGTCAATTGGCCCGGCTTCTACACTAAGCAGCAGCTCCACAGATGCCTGTTGCATCCAAGGAAGGAAAAAAGGAAGGAAGGAAGGAAGGAAGGAAGGAAGGAAGGAAGGAAGGAAGGAAAAAGAAGGAAAAAGGACTGTCTTAAAGTGAAATAAGGAAAAGCTCCCTACAGGGAATTCTATTTGAGCTAGTCTTGAAAAATATGACAGAGGACCCCTACCCAAATGGAATGTATTTATATAAAATGGACTATTTATTTTTTATATGTTTAAACTTCAGTCATCTTAAAAATATTCTCCATGTGATGACTACACCTACTGAGACTTTTTTCCCCACTGCTTAAAACAGTTATTGAACTTGTCAATTTTGATGCCTTTTAGTGCTTCTGCTGTTTTAGTTTTTTCACCTCTTTCACATCAATAAAATGTTTCCTTTTGAGGACTTTTTTTCAACAGGGGAACAAAATAAAGTCACTCAGAGTAAGATCGGGTGAATAGGGAGGATGGGGTATGGAGGTCATGGCATTTTTGGTCAAAAACTGCTGCACACTGAGTGCCGTGTGGGCAGGTGAGCTCACAAATCGCACATCGTGAAATAGGCAAACACCCTGAAAGAGTCTTAAAAAATTCACTGAAGCTGAATTCAGCCTCTCACAACAACTCCAGCTGATATATTGGTACAGGTAGAACACTCACCTAACAGGAGAAGGCTGTACTACAAGGGGCCCACCTTCCAGAAATAATTCTGCTTTTTTGGCTGGGGGTGAGGGGGCAGTGGTCCATCACAGGTACCATTTGATGAATGGCAGCTTCTCTTATTATAGCAGCTCTTTGAAACTTCCCAACAGTCCCTTAAAACAATGCATTTTATAATTTTATGTTTCTCCTAAATACAGGGAGTTTATCTTGTTTAAGGCCACAGAGCTCTAAAAAGCAAAGAATGTGAACGAACGTGGTCTGTGGGCCAGACATGGGAGACAGGAGAAAGGACAACTTAGGCGTGTGGCACGCAAGGAAAAGCATGGAGTAAGAATGACTTGTGATGCTATCACAGAGTGACTCAGCTTAACTTCAACCATGGGTGGGTACAGAGAAGAGTAGGATCTGGGGCTGGAAAGGTAGTTCGAAGATGAAGTATTGAGTTTATTTCACCAGACTTTAGGGAGGCATTACATTATTTTTAATAAGAAAGTGTTTGCTCAAAACTGGAGGCAGTGTGCACATTAGATTGGAATGGGAAAAGGTAGGATGTGGAGAGACCAGGTTGGAGTTACAGCCAAAGCCCAAGTGAGAAGTGTAAGTACCTAATGCTGGCCAGGGGCAGCCAGAGTGAGTACACAGATACGCATTTTAGATATAGAACCTGAAGCCCCTATTGACTGGCTGTACACAAACAAGGTTGCCAGTTAATCCCAAGTTTCTAGTCTGGGAAATGTGCTGTGGCTTTAACAGAAATGGGCTGAGGAACAGCTATGGGAATAGGTGTTCTGTGTGGCAGGAAGCAGGGTGGGAAACTAAATTTTGGGTAAGGTAAATTTGAGATGTCAGAGGCATTGTTACAGAGAGAAATACAGAGCAGGTAGTGGGGGAAAGTGGATCAGAAATTAAGACAGACTGGACCAGTGTTCTGAGAAAGGGTAGTAAAGTTGCAGAAAATGCCAGCGTCTCATGACTTTGGCTATAGAAAGGTAGATTGGGGAGTTTGCAGGGAAACTGGGGTCTCTGGGGTCCTTACACGAATCCTGTAAGGCCGGCAATGAAGCAGATTAGAAGAAAAGGCAAAACATAAACGGAGGTGATTTAATGGAATCTTGATCTTGGGTGTGACCATAGAAAAAAATCAGAACTGCCGTTTCATAAATATGAGATTCATAGATGATTTTTTGCATCATAAGAAGTGTTTGCCTTTTAATAAGGCTAGAGACTCTCATGTACTCTAACTTCTCTAAGGACTAATTTTCCAAAGGTAGAATTTCAGGTACATAACAAGCTGGTGGAAAAGGTGGTTTGGAGTCCAGGGACCTTGTTAGCACACATAATGGTAGTTAATATTTATTGAGATCGTGCTAAATGATTTAATTCATTTAGTTCTGACAAAATAACCCTAGGTGGTAAATATTATCAGTCACTCCATTTTAGACTTGAGGAAACAGAGGCACCAAGAGTTCACATAACTTGACTAAGGTCACAAGGTTAGTAAAGGCACGTGGGCATTCAGTGGAAACAGCCAGGTCCCACCACCCAGTCGCTTCCCTGGTGCCTAGTGTTCTTCTTATCCTAATAGCTTTGAGGCTTTCCTGCCTCATCTGGAGTGAGCTCCAGCTCAGAGCTCGTATCACTCAGACATGGTTTCCCACAGATGGATGATATTCTCGGGTGTACCATTAGCTTTTTATTTTTCACAGGTACAGGTGGGTGCGACATAGATGGGGAGAGTTCTGGGATGTCTACTCCCTAGCATGGCTGTTTCCTTGGAGTCACCTGCAATTTAGAATGTGCTGGAGAAGAGAGATATGTTCCCATTTCCTTGGATCTGGTGCAGTTTGGAAGGAGGGCGAGGTGATCAATCCGGCAAGTACTCCTTGATCCTTCTTCCAGGATAGCAGTGGGAGTCAGGCTGCATCCCCGCACCCACCTCTTCCCGTCTCCTGCTCCTCTACCATCCCTCTGGAGGTGGTGAGAGTCCAACTGAATAACCAAATGTGTGGGTTTAATTTTAGATTTAATCTCATGTAAGTGTCACGTGTGTGTGTGTTGGCTTTGCCTCCAAGAGGTATGAAAATACAGAAAGAATGGATACAGGATTCACCAAAGTATTTTTTACTTGGTGTGTAGCTCTCAGAAGTGATGCTTATTTTATACCAACACTGATAACTTCTTATCTGCATGCAGAACAAATATATTTAAAGAACCTTCATTCTCTTGAACTGTGTCTCAGTGAAAGGAAGGAACCCTGCAGCTTCAATGAATAATTGAAACTTATGTATCAATGTACAACTGGGGGACAACTTACACTTTTCTGACATCCTCTACTTCAAGTAAACAGTACTCCGACACATGACTAACCCACTTCAGAATGGCAAAACCTGTGGACACCCGCTACAGGTAACTGAGAGGTCACATGGCTGGTAGATGAAAGGCACAGGAAAACTCCTTAGCTGCTGGAGGAGGTGGTGGGGATGCTTTCATCTCCCCCTGTCCACACGCCTACTTTGTTGGAACACTGAGCATGCTCTCACCTGCCTGCCCCAGAACACAATCACATTCCAGAGGCTCCACTTTAATCTGCCAGGTGGCTTCTCTCTTCTTCAGCATGTACTTGGTGCTCTTCTTGAAATTAAACGGTGACCTCTCACTTATCTTCAGGTCTAACGCTGGGCTGGCTATGATCCTGCCCTAAAGCTTGTCTCTTGATTCATCTAACCAACAATCAGGGCCTCATCAATAGTGGGAAGGAGGCCTTTGCTCTTCTGTACTCGTCATCAAAGCCAAAGGAGCTCACTTTCCTCAGGGCAACATCTGGCTAGAATTTATATGGTGGGCATGGAAATATTATTTTCTAGATATTATGATTTCTTTGCTTTGGCATTGCAGAAAGTGGCACGCTGCCACTACCAGAAACTAACTGTGTCAATTTCCTTATGTCAAAAATCTTCTTGCCAATAATGATTTCCTGTCATTCCTTCCCTGTTTCTGAAGGGGCAGCTACTCCATTGGCAGCTCACTTCAGGAAAAAATCAGATCAGCTGGGGGGCTCTTGAGGTAGCAAGCTCCTATGCCAGAGGAAATGACTTCGTTAGGATTCGTTGCTACACTGACAGTTACGGCCTGTACTCACTGCATCTGGTGGCTTACCAGCCGCTCCTTCCACAATCCCCCATGGCTGTTTAGCTCCCAATAACTATTGCCGTGCTCTATTGGCTCAGTTGCTATTTTCATTGTCTTTCCCCTCCTTTTCTTATTGTTAATGGCTTCCTCCCTCCTGGTGCTCTCTCCTTTGCTTTTCTCTTCAGTCCTTTGCCTCTTCTCTTCGTTTTTTCCCAGTATCTTCTCTGTTTCCTCTTGTTCTTTGGCCTCCTATCACGGGCTATGTACACCTTCAAGCATTCTGCCCTTGGGACCTTCCCTCTCTACATATGCTGAGAGGTGACCCATATACTGAGAGGCTTTAAATATAGTTTATTGATACTTAAACCTGTATCAGTGACTTTGAAAAATATTAAAGTTATATAAACTTACAGTGTTAAGAAGTAAACTATTTCTACAAGGCTTGGTAAAATTAGCTCCCTGACAGAAATTCCTTGTACCCTGGATTTTCCGTTTATGGCAACCATATTCAATTCTTGTAACTGATTTTTTGGGGCAGCAATTGTCTTTAAATCTTTAAAAATGATCTTTATATTACTAGTTCTTTCTTTCTATTTCTTTAAAGGTCTTATCTATTTCTAGCATAGATGCTGAAGATTTAGCTTCCTTTTGCACAGATTGCATTATACCTATAACTCTTTCCTCCCTAGTCTTTCAGCCATCATTTTATAATCTGGAATAAATGAGTATTTACAATTTGTATTTGGCCATGAACATGGTACATGCAATGGAGATATATAATTACCTACACTTATTCTGAGAGACCAGGTGGAATGAGAACAGCTTCTAAAGCCCCACTACCTGGACTCAAATTCCAGGGAAGGCACTAACTGCAGAGTGAGCTTGGGTAAGCTCCTTAACATTTTTGTGTCTCAATTTCCTGAACTTTAAAATGAGGTTATCATAGTAACTACACATTATTTTTGTGATTAACAGTTAATAATTTAATAAGTATACAAAGTTACAATAATGCATGTCATATAATACACATTAAAAAGTATTAGAAATTGTCTTATTATCTTTGTGCAAATTTTATCTTTTCTTGAATTAATAATAACAATAATAGCAACCATAATCATTATTTATATTTTTATTTGCATAGTTTTCCATGTACTTATGGCTAATTTATCTTTAATCTTTCTCCAGTAAATCTCTTCTTGATTATATTCAAATGCAGTTGGTGTTATAGTCATCCATCCCATTTTTATGAAGTCTTTCCTGCAGTTTTTACATCTGCACTAATTCACGCTGGGAAACCTTGAGGCTGCTGCAGAGTTGCCAGCTCTCTCTTCTGTACTGTCACCTGAGGAGTCCCTTTAGTTCTCTTTGGTGTTGATCACCCATTTCCTAGATCTTTTTTCCCCCTCTCTTACTGGGTTTATCTCCTCATTTAGGCAGAAAAGATGAAAGTAAAATATTTTTGGAGATCTGCATGCCTGAAAAGGTCCCATTCGATCTTTACACTTCCTGCCAGCCGTAGATTTCTAGATTAGAGCCATGTTCTCTCAGAATTTTGAAGATATTACATCACTATTTAGCTTCCATGTTGCTGTTGAAAAGTTTTGTGTTGTAATTTTGATCTTTTGTATGTGTACAGTTCTTTTTATCTGGAAACTTTTAGAACTTTCTCATCATCCTCAGTGTTCTCTGATTTCCTCTTAATGTACTTTCCTGTAGATTGGTGTCCATCTATTATGCTGAGAACTTGATGGGACTTCATTTGGGAAATTATCTTGAATTATTTCTTTGATGGTTTCTTCTCAATTTTCTTTGTTTCTTACCGGAATGCCTATTATTTGGATGTGGAATGGCCTTATTAATTTAATACCTTTATTTCCTACTTTTCATTTTTCCCTAACTCTCTGTAAGAATTAATAAAATTCTATCCAATCAGGCTACAGAGTTTTTTATTTCTAGTTTTTTTTTTTAGTTCTCATGTGAAGATATTTTTATTGATTGTAGAGAGGACGGGAGAGACAGAGAGAGAGAAGGAGAGAGAGAAACATTGATTGGTTGCCTTCCATATGCTCCTCAATCAGGGATTGCACCCAGAACCCAGCTATGTGCACTGACACAGAATGGAACTTGTAACCCTTTGGCGCATGGATGATGCTCTAAACGACTGAGTTATCCAACCAGAGCTCTACTAATCTATTTGTGATTTACAAATTTGTTTTTAAATTCAGTCTCTGAATGTCCTTTTCCCTCCACTAAAGTGCCCTGTTTTCCTTCGCAATATATATATTTTTACTTTTTGATAATTTTAATAATTATTAATATATTAAATTGTTTCCTATCTCTGTATTTTCTGTTCTTTCCAAGTTTTAAAGATTTCCATTTGATGTGACATCTATCTTTTATTTTGGAGGTTTTCTTCAAAGGCCTTATGACCCTTGGATATTGGCTTTTGTTTAAGAGGGAGACACTGAGAGTCCTGCAGGAGAGTCTAGGCCTATGGGCACACTTTGGCGAGTGGTGATTCAAGCTGATTGTTAGTTTAGACATGTCCTAAGGTCAGTATCTGTAGATCTTTCCCTCGGCTGACCAAAGTCCTCAGAGAAGGGTTGAATTTTCTACCTGTGGAATATAGTTCCTCTTTCCAGATGGAGGAAAAAGCCTATGTGCACTTTGACTTTGAAAGCTTGCACTCAGCCACCTGCTTATAGTCCTGCACTTGTCCCTAATTATTCCTGCTGACTTCTAACCAGAGAGCTTTCACTTCACCCCAGACAGAGGAACTTCGGTCTTCTCTTGGGTGAGGGAGGAACAGCTACCCACTTGGCAGGGACTTTTTCTTAAATAGGTATGGTTTTACTTGTACCTTCTGCATTAAAAAAATCTGATACCAAGAATTCTCAGGTCCTTTATGACTTCTGTGGTTTAGGTTAGGCTGCTTCTCAGCCTTCCCTAGACTTAGAGCTCAGTTTTCTTGGGTGGGCTAGGTCAGTTGCTCCTTATTTGTCTGTGTTGTAGCTTCCAGTGTTTTGTTGCATTTTAATTTAGATTTGTGTCTTAAAAAATTCGTTACTATTATTCTAGTGGGACTTCAGGAGGTTACTGAGAGTAACGTGTAGGGTGATAATAAAGAAGGTAGATCTTTAGCAGATGAATATATATCAATATACCAGTAAAAATTATAGGAAAAACTATAGGGGAAAATAATAAGATTATTTAAGGCTACAGTAAAGAAGGACCTGATGTGGTACTTTATGTCATGGTTCTCTGAGAAGGTAATATTTCAGCCAAGTCCTGAGGACAAGTGGGAGGTAGTGAGGCAAAAGGTATAAGGAAAAAGCATTGCATGCAGATGAGCAGCCTGAGGTGATAGAATAGTCAAGATTCTGGGCTGAATGTGACAGAAGCCCACACTTAAGCTCAAAACAAGAGTTGATTAGTAAGTATAACTGGAAAGTCTAAGACGTGGAGCTAGTAAGCCGTGGCTGGATCCAGGGATTTATATGAGGCCTCAGGTTCCTGTCTCTCTCTCCACCTCTGGTTCTGCTTGTCTCTGCTTGGCCTCATTCTCAAAGAAACTTCCTTCACTGGGTGGCAAGTTGGTTAGTAACAATCACAATGCTGCATCACTCTTAGAGCTCCTGTCCCAGAGAAAAAGAGAGAAGCTTTCATATATATGTATGTATTTTAACTAGCATCTATATATGACATCCCACATTCTCCCATTCCTTGGAATAATCACAATAATGGAATTTTGTGTTTGGACAGACTTGAATCCAATTCTACAGGCAGAAAATAATTTTATTCATGCAAACAGTGAAAGACATTTACTATTGGAAGAATTGCGAGCAATAAAAATATAGAGATTTAAAGCAGAGTCTTGTGAGTAAGGTTAGGCATTTGGAATTTATACTAACTGCAATGAGAAACTACTGCTGGATTTTAATCAAGGAGTAACATAGGCACTGTTAATTACTATTAACTCAATCCACAGTTTCACACAAAATTCCCTTTCCAGTTCCCTCACCTGTGTCAGAAGCACCACAATTTTCCTCCTGCTTTAGCTTTACATTTCCAGTCATCTTTGAGGTTTCTCTCAATTTATCACCCATATAAGATTAATCACTAAATCCAATGTGTTCCTTCTTCCTGAAGTCTCTTGAATTTATCCTTGCTTCTGATTCACGCACAGTCATACCATTGCAGGCTCTTATCAACTTGGACTTGGTTTTTGTGATAATCTCCTAACAGTCTTTCTTTCTATTTCTCTATGCTTCTAAGTCAATGCACATGGCACTGTCAGATTGTTCTACTGAAAATACCACTATCTTTATGTCACTCTTCTACACAGGAGCCTATGATGCCTCCCTATCATTTAATGAATCAAGCTCAAATGCCTCAGCCCAGTATTCAGAGCTGTCCATCATCTGACCCTGCTCTACCTACAAGCCTTATCTTCAAGTTATCCCTCCACCACAATAAGACTACATGGGCCCTGACTCCCAATGCTGCACCTCCAGGAACAGAGGAAAGATGGACCGTTATCAATCACTTTGCAAACCAAAGAGGGCAGAAGTCAGGGGAGGAGAGAGGAAGATGTGAGTAATTCCACTGAGTCCCAGCTGCATTAGATAAAGAAGGGCTGTGGATATAACTGTGTAGCAACCCTGAACTTGATGGTGTGGTCAGGCTAGCCTTTCTGAACAGCATGTGCAGATGACAGGGCCAAGGAGAAATCTTGAAGTGTACATTTTTAAGGTGAGGCTTTGTATGGAAGGAGGACATTTGCTCAGGCAAGCCTTTCCAGGTTGTAATACCCATTCCCTCTGATAAAATGTGTGGACCTGGCTCACAGGTTTCTGGGAACTTGCCCAGACTTTTCAGGGTCAATTGGTGCTGCAAAGAAATGATGGCTTATCCAGGAGGTGTGAATAGTGTCCTGAAACGTGACCAACCCTGATGGGATCTCATTACTTACGTTTGCTCAAATAACTTTTTCGTGGGGATTTGACATGGTGTTTGGAATCTGCAGAAATAAAGTTCAATTTATTACAATGGGAAGGGACCTGGCAAGTTTTAAAACCCTGTTAAAGTTCTGAGGGAATTGGGTACAATATTTGTATCTAAATCCTAAGAGGAAACAATGGAAAAGTTTAAAAAGTCAGCATAGAATCACTATTATCTGCACCAGGGATCAACATTGTTAACTACTTACCAGTTATCAATTACTAGGTGACATGGGCAGACATAATTAGATGAAATTTTACAATAATTTCTATAAGATTTGAAATGTGAAAAAAAGTGTTTTGCAAAACAGTTTGTGCTAGATTTTAAGGAGTAGGGAAATTTTATTTATCCAAGAGAACATTTAAAAACAGCATGATATAAAGCCACAGCAATTCTGCGGTAGGAGGAAGAACGATGGTTCTCCAAAGATGTTCACACCCTAATTGCTGGAACTTCCGAATATGTTGGGTTTACATGGCAGAAAGAACTTCCGAGATGTGATTGAGGCTATTGACCTTGAGATGGAGACAGCAGCCTACATTACCCAGGTGGGCTCAATCTAATCAAATGAGTCTTTAAAATCGGAGAATCTTTTCACGCTGGGTTGGTCAGCAGGAGAAGCAACTGTGGAGAAAGGGTTAGGGAGATGCAACGTTGCTGACTGAGAAGATGGGTGAACCAATCTGAAGTCTTGGTTCATGAACCAAGGAGCGGGAGGCCTCCACAAGGTGAAGAAGGTGAGAAAGCAGATACTTGCCTAGAAAACCCAGAAAGAAACAGCCTTGGTGAGATCTTCCTTGATTTTAGCCCAGTGAGAACCTATTGCATTTCTTCTCCTTTATTTTTTAATGTGCATTTGTGTGATTTTAATTTTTGTTATTCTACTATAGTTGTCCCAATTTTCCCCCTTTGCCCTTCTCCATCCAGCCTACCTCCTGCTTCCACAATCAATCCTCACACTGTTGTCCATGTCCATGGGTCATTCATATATGTTCCTTCCAAGTTGACATGTTCCATACATGTTCATACACGTTGACTAGTCCCTTCCCCTTCTTTTTACCATTGTCCCTCTCCTCATCCCTGGTCACTGTCAGTCTGTTCCTTGTTTCCATGCCTCTGGTTCTATTTTGCTCATTAATTCATTTTGTTCATTAGATTCCTCTTATAGGTGAAATCATATGGTATTTGTCTTTCACTGCCTGGCTTATTCCACTTAGCATAATATTCTCTAGTCCCATCCATGCTGTCACAAAAAGTAGGAGTTCCTTTTTTCTTTCTACTGTGTAGTATTCCATTGTGTAAATGTTCCACAATTTCCTGAACCACTCATTTATTGATGGGCACTTAGGCTGTTTCCAGCACTTGGTTATTGTAAATAGTGCTGCTGTGAACATCGGGGTGCATAAGTTCTTTTGAATCAGTGATTCAGAATTCTTAGGGTATATTCCCAGCAGTGGAATTGCTGGGTCAAAAAGCAGTTCCATTTTTAGTTTTTTGAGGAAATTCCATACTGTTTTCCACAGTGGCTGCATCAGTCTACATTCCCACCAACAGTGCACTAGGGTTCCCTTTTGTCCACATCCTTGTCAGCACTGGTTGTTTGTTGATTTATTAATGATGGCCATTCTCACTGGTGTGAAGTGATATCTCATTGTAGTTTTAATTTGCATCTCTCTGATGGCTAGTGATGTTGAGCATCTTTTCATATGTCTATGGGCCATTTGCATGTCTTCCTTGGAGAAGTGTCTATTCAGGTCTTTTGCCCATTTATTAATTGCATTGTTTTCCTGGTGTTGAGTCATGTAAGTTCTTTATATATTTTGGATATTAAACCATTTTCTGATGTATCATTGGCAAATATGTTCTCCTGTACAGTCAATTCCCTTTTCATTTTGATGATGGTTTCTTTAGCTGTATAGAAGCTTTTAAATTTGATATAACCCTATTTTATTTTTCCTTTATTTCCCTTGCTTTAGGAGATATATCAGCAAAAAATTACTATGTGAGATATCTGAAATTTTACTGTCTATGTTTTCCTTTAATAGAGGTGTCCAAACTTTTGGCATCTCTGGGTCACACTGGAAGAAGAGTTGTCTTGGGCCATGCATTAAATACACAAACACTAATGAAAACTAATGAGCAAAAAAAAAAAAAAGGCTTTAAATAGATTTATGATTTTATGTTGAGCCTCATTTATAGCCATCCTGGGCTACATGCATCCCACAGGCAGTGGGTTGGACAGCCCTGCTAGGACTTTTATAATGTCACTACTTGTGTTTAAGTCTTTATCCATTTTGAGTTTATTCTGGTGTATGGTATAAGTTGGTGGTCCGGTTTCATTTAATTTTGCATGGGCCAGTCCAGTTATCTCAAACACCATTTTCTGAAGAGATTCTTTTTACTCCATTGATGTTCATGCCCACCTTTGATGAGTATTAATTAACCATAGAGACATGGGTTTATTTCTGGGCTCTCTGCTGTGTTCCACTGATCTATGTATTAGTTCTTATGCCAGCACCAGACTGTCTTGATGACAGTGGCCTTGTAGTGCAGTTTGAAATCAGGTACTGTGATCCCTCCTACTTTGTTCTTCTTTCTCAGGATTACTGAAGGTATTTGGGTTTTTTTTGTGGCTCCATATAAATTTTTGAAATATTTGTTCTAGATCTGCGCAATACCCCATTAATATTTTAATAGGAATTGCATTGAATCTATAGATTGCTTTGGGTTGCATGGACATTTTAGTAATGTTAATTCTTCCAATCCATGAACATGGTATGTGCTTCCATTTATTTGTATCTTCCTCAATTTGTTTCTTTAGTATTCTATAGTTTTCTGAGTACAGATCTTTTACCCCCTTGGTTACATTTATTCCTAGCTATTTTTTGTTGCTATACTAAATGCAATTTTTCCTAGTTAATTTTTCTGATATTTCATTGTTGGTATACAAAAATACCTTCCATTTCTGAATATGATGAGTAAAATCATTTTGCCATCTATTTTGCCTATTATTTTGCCAATAAACTTATTTGGTTGAGTAGGTTTTTGGTGGAGACTCTAGGGTTTTCTATGTACACTATCATGTTTTCTGTGAATGATCAGTTTTACTTCTCCCTTTCCAATTTGGATGACTTTATTGCTTTTTCTTGTCTGATCACTGTGGCTAGAGCTTTCAGTACTATAGTGTTAAATAGAGAGGTGAAAGCAGACCCCCTTGTCTTGTTCCTGATCTTAAGGGGAATGCTTTATTTTGTGCCCATTGAGTATGATGTTGTCAGTAGGTTTCTCATATATGGTCTTTATTATGTTGAGGTATGTGCCCTCTATTTCCACTTTGCCGAGTGTTTTTTTTTTTTTTTTCCATAAATGGTGCTGGGTTTTATCAAATGTTTTTTCGGCATCAATTGATACAATCATGTAATTTTTGTCCTTCATTTTGTTTATGTGATGTATTACATTTATCGATTTGGGAATATTGTACCATCCTTGCAACCTGGGGATGAATCCCACTTGATCATGGTACATGTTCTTCCTAACATGTTGCTGGATCTGGATTGCCAATATTTTGTTGAGGATTTTAGCATCTATATTCATCAAAGATACTGACCTGTCATTTTCTTTCTTTATTATGTCTTTACCTGGTATTGGAATTAGGATAATACTGGGCCTCATAAAGAGTTTGGGAGTCTTCCCTCTTCTTGAATTTTTTGGAATAGTTGAAAAGGATAAGAGTTAGTTCTTCTTTAAATGTTTGGTAAAATTTGCCTGTGAAGCATCTGGTCCAGGGCTTCTGTGTGCCTGGAATTTTTTGATTATTGCTTCAATTTCTCTAGTTGTTATCAGTCTATTCAGACATTTTGCTTCCTTCTAATTGAGTTTTGGAAGATTGTATTTTTCTAGAAATTTATCCATTTTGTGCAGGTTGTCCAATTTCTTGGCATATAGTTGTTCACAGTAATTTCTTACAATCCTTTGTATTTTTTATAGTAAATTAATTTATTTAGTACTTTTTCCATTCTGTATCACCAGGAGGATTGATTTCAACTTTTCTTTTACCTACATCAGACCAGTTTGTACTCAAAACTGTACCACCAGACTCCATAAATGATTTGTTCATGGCACACTTCACTTCATCAGAACCATCTGAATAGATCTGCTGAAATAGTTTGTTTAAAGCTGCATCTCCCTCCAACTTCTCATTCTTTCTTCTTCTTTGATCTCTCTGACCAATTTATCCCAATTTCTTGTATAATGAGATGATGATGTATATAGGTTCTTCACATCTGCGATGGACGAATTGTTTTGGCTTAGGCACATCTCTGCTCCTCTAGCTTTTCCTACCTCTCAGCCTCCGGCTTTTTCATGTTAATTTCAATCTCTGTTGAAAGTACTTTAAATGTGCTCTGTTCTGGTGTTCTAGGATGAAGAAGTCTCAGTCTCAAACTATAATCCTCTCTAGAAGGAAGTTTCACCAAAGCAGACAACTCTTTTTCTGAAAATTCCACATTTACATCATTATTCTGAACATTCTTGATCATAAGTGTTATGATTACTTGAGATGCAGTTTGGTACCAGTCATACTTGATTTTTGACTGATGAGTCCTCTGGGATACAGACACGTTGGCTTGTGACTCATTCTGAGCTTATTGACACCTTTTAATCCAGACGATAAAATCAGCATCTGCACTATCTAATTTCTGTTCTTCTGTAAAAGTCTCTAGAGCAGCAGCATAGTTTTTTTTTTTTATGGTATTCACATATCCCTTTTCTCAGCATAGCAGTGGGATTAGTTGGATTAAGTTCAAGAGATTTCTTTGTATCAGGAACAGCATCACAATAATTCTGAAGAAGGATGTGACAATAAGCTCTTTGACAATAATTTTATGCATCACCTGGTTTCTCTTCCAAAGCCTTAGTCAGCTCTTCTAATGTCACCTGGAGGTCCTCATCAACCAGAGCATCTGAGAAGCTTGGAAGAAACCTCTGGGCTGTTGCAGGTCCTGCTGCAACGGCCGCCATCCTTAATCACAATCCTTTGTATTTCTGTAGTATCAATTGTAATTTCTCCTCTTTCATTTCTGATTTTATTTATTTGGGTCCCCTGTCTCTTTTCTTATGAGTCTGGTTAAAGGTTCATTAATTGTATTCATCTTTTCAAAGAACCAGCTCCTGGATTTGTTGATCCTTTGAATTGTTCTTTTAGTCTGTATGTCATTTAATTCTGCTCTGATCTTGGTTATTTCCTTCCTTCTACAGTTCTTTATCAGGTCTCTAAAGTTAGAAGAGATTGGAGAGCTTCCAGTGAGACTGGTGTTCAAAATACCTGTGTGGACACTTTGCCACTACTTTTATTCAAAGTCTGTGCCTTTGTGTGTCTTAAGCATTAGTCAGAAGCATCTCTACTCTCCCATTAAGATTAGCACTTCACCTGAGAGCCTGTATGTCCTCCATTTTGCCAAACCTTAGCTTCCTTGTGCCATAGTGGACAGCTTTTCTGGGTGGCCAAGTTCATCAGTAAGGTAACATTCCCCTCTGGTCTGGGAACACACTGTAAATTGAGGCACCTATGAAATTTTGGCTGCCATGTCCCGGCAGCCATGGTGGCAAATGACTCCCCTTTCTTTTAAATGGCATTTTCATAAGATACAGTACCCAACTTTCCCTCAGGCAGGATAGTCACTGAGTCTCTTAATGTGCTGCAGAACTTCTTCACTTTTTCAATTAGTTTTGTGAACAGAAATTGCTTCAGTGGGTTTCAACTGGAAACAGGTGTTGATGATGGTGCCCAAATCTTTGACTGAGGTGCTTCTCTCCCCTTTGCCAGCCTTTCCTTGGGAGTAATGAGCAGGCTGTGTTGGATGTAGCAGATGCACATCTCCACATGGGCCAGAGCTCTTGCTTCAAATTACACAGATGAGAGTCATAAATTAAAATGCACTTTTGTCTTACTGGTAATAATTGCAGACCCCAGTACATCATCTTTCTGTGTGTGCTGAGCCATAAACTTGCTTTAGCCAGGATTACCCCAGGATTCCTAGCTGAATGCAAACAAGGCAGTCCTTTTAGCCTGAGTTTTCCCAATTGGTTTACATGTGCTCTTCGCAATTCCACCAGTTGCCAGCTCTCTATTCTAACGTGGGCGGGGTAGCTGTGGAAGTAAACTTACTAAGTCAGAAGAATGAAAGAAGTAACTTCACAAATTCTACATGATTATCATTACTGATATTCTCTGATTGACCCATGATAGTAAATAGTATCAGTTACAATTGGATTTTGTTTTTATTGCTCACTATTTACTTACTCAATTTTTTAATTGGTAAAGATAGGACTTTGGAGTTAAGGGAGATTAATCCTAATGAGATTACAGTATAAATTTAGTGAAGACTTTATTGTTCATCTGGTGGGGTCGTACAACATAAACAGGCAGAAGGACTAAGTGAGAAGTCATGTTGGGGTGATTGCAAAATCTGTATTTTCCCAGCACACACATTTTCCTAGAACATGGACTCCAGGCTTTCTTAGGTTTAAAGATGGCTGAAAAATCCTTTAAAGTTTACTGAATTGAAATCTTCCCTAAGTAATAAATTTTTTATTTCCATCAAAAAATTTAAACTAAAGAAAATCAGTACTATTTTCTGATAATTCCCTTCTTTTACATTTTCCTTGTGGCTAGTTAAAAATTTTCCTTTTCTTAAAACTAATTAGTATTTTATACAATTGTTAAGTTCTATTCTATGTTTTATATTTTTCAGGAAGTTCTATGGTTTTCCTCCTCTTAGAGATAATTTTGACACATCTTATAGACACACAGACACACACACGATTTTATCAGTCAATATTTGTAAATGACCAAAGCCCTAAAAATGATTGGGCATTAAAAGTGGTTATAATACATTGATATCTGCAATGTGTGGGCTAATTATCTATGTTTATAAATAGGATACAAAATTAAGCTTAATTTTGTATTCTGTTTATATCATAATTGAAGAGGAATTTTGAGAAAGTCATGAAATTTAATGGTTTAACTGTCTTTTATTGCTATATGTAAATTGACTAAATAACAGCAGTAAATGTTGAACAAATCTAATGCACTACAATATCTTTGGAACACAATTTGAATTTCAAATTATGTTTAATGCTTTTGTACATATTACAGGTCTCTTTCTTAAAGCTTATTGAACAGAATTGATTTATTCCAGGAAACTGGCATTTGGGAAAAACAGAAAAGTCAAAGTAGAGTGAGTCATTGGGAAATCTGATCAAATATGTTTTTTAAAAGTGAGCAATTTACTTTCAAATGATCCTTTCTTTCCATTCTTTTGAACTTTACCAGTTATCTTCCTGTGTTATATATTTAGATGATCCCTGAATAAGACAACTTTTTCTAATTGCATTGTGTTACTTGGCCTCAAACATTTCCTTTGTCTTTTGTATGATTAGGCTTAAAGATAGCGAGACACAATGCATGTGTTTGTCAGGTCACTTCTTCCCGTCAAAATGATTCACTAACTGACATCCTTTGATTCTGTCCTTGGTCCCGTTTTTGAGACCATCATATCCTTCTGCTTGATGTTCCGTGAGAGAAAGAAGAAAATTCTGTTTCCTTGGATCCTATCTGATTTTAGGATATAACAATTAAGATATACACATGGAGATCAAATAAGGAATTAAAAAGTAAAAAGTTCTTTTGAGAGGCAGAGTTAGAAGACTCTGATGAGGTTTCGAGATGGGAGTGTTCGAAAGAGGCCAGGGCGTTTAGGCTGCATTCATTTGACCTGCCGTCAACAACTGAGGAGGACTACTCTGAAGCAAACTCACTCATGAAGTTTATAAGTCTGAGAAGCAGACTACTCCAAATATATTGTGCCTACAACAATGTACTTTGATATGGATTTTATTTTTCAAAGATTTCAGTTTTGTGCTCACAGGAGGACTTCAAACAAAGTTGAGAAAATATGGAAACAAACTTGCTTTTAGGTTCAAATGTGTCTATAAATCTACCATAATAAAATTATTACAAAATTTACCAGCACATAATTGTAATGATCCATTGGGAAAACTCTTGTTTACCCTAAAACTATTGCCTTGTTTAGGGTGAAGTCTTTTCTTACCTTCCAACAACTTCTCTGATTCTCAGGTGGTTTGGTTAAATGAATGGGTGCCACTCATTTGTTTCTGGACTTATCCTCACTGTGTGCCAGACTTAAAGATTTAAAGGTGGACCAAACAGTAATGTAACTCAGAGGCTTATGGAGAGGACCAATAGTAAGCAAATAATTGTAATATTATAATAAGTTTCTAGTTGGAGACTAGAAGGCTGGAATAAGAAATGTCTAGCTCATTTTTGTTGGTTCTTGCTCCTGTTAAGGTAAATTCAGATTCTAATGGGTAGACACAATATTGCGTTTTTCCCATGTAACAGAACAAAAAATTCAAGTGTGGGTTTTTAAAGCTAATGTAAGAAATGCAGTGTTGGATAAATTTAGCTAGGTTTCTTCTCTGGTTGAGTATTGTTAATTTCCCACCTGCAGTTTCCTAATCATAGGTTTTCACATGGTATCATAGATTTCCACACATCTCTCTGGTGTTTTGGACCTTCTAGTCACAATCAGTGTTGATATTGGTGAAAGACATGTGGCTATGTTCTACAGATGATAGAATTAACCTTTGTTCATTTGTTGACTTATATTACAGAACTTTTATGCCCCCTTCCCCTACTTTTAATTGTACTGGGCATGATTTCCAGAAAAGTAGCTGACAAATCTGTCCACATTAAGGTGTAAGCTTTATTTAAAGTGACATGTTAATATAAGGGTTTGGACTTCCACCAGACCTTTTGGGTTGGACAATTGCACAGCTTGTTCTTATGTCATGTGACTGGCTATGTCATCTGATATTTGTTGCCCTAATCATGTTGTTATGTAGTCATGTTGTCTCGGTTGCAATTCGGACATACCACCAAGAGGACAAAAAACCCACAAAGCAGCTATGTGTTTTTATATTTTGATATTGGGAGTGGTGATTAAAGACACATAGTTTCAAATGACCACTTGATGGAAATACTACATAGTGTTAGAAAGATTGATATTTCTCCTGCAAAGAGAGAATTCCACAAAAATTTACTTGTTACTTTTGGGAAAGACAACTATGTCATGCCTTCGAAGAGATGTCACAACATTGCAGATATTTTTGTTAATTCAGGGTTGAACAGGCACTTGAGCTAGTGTCACATTAAGGGTGGGGGAAATGAATGTGAGCTGCCCTGGGTTCACAAACTATGAAGAACTTAAACCCAATAATAAAACTCACTACAAGTGTCTGGTTTTCATTATAATCATGTAGTGGCAATTCTAGACTATGTCAGTTATAAAATACTTCTCTCTCAAAAATTTTTTGTTGGTTTACTTTTTAAGTAATCATAGTGATGAATTTGAATAGTATATATGTATATATCAATTCAAATTAGCACATTTGTATTGCTTGTCCTTTAATATACATTGTCCTCTATGTGGAAGTTTTTTGTGGCGCTCGCAGTTGTACAGTTTGTTACGCAACACGTAAGAACTCAGCTGTGAGTGCTTGGTTTGAGAAGTTTGCTGAGGATTCAAAGTGTGTAGGCACTGTTCGAGTCTTCAACTCCTGTGGCACTCCATGTGCCTGTGTTGTGAACAATAGCTTTGAAATAAATCATGATAAAATATAAAAATGAAGAAACAGAACTTGAGTGCCTTCAGTTCTATCATGCCATGGGAGCACTTGGGGCTTCATATCTGTGTTTAAAATGTAAAACATGAAGTATGAGGTTTTCATTGGAAGTGAATAGTTTGTAAGTAAAAAATTTTCCCTGCATTTGAATAGTATCTTTAAAACTTCATTCAATTCTTTTAAACTTGTTAATTGTTTTAAACCTAAGGACCAAATAAAAAATACAATGCTAATCAGTAGTACAATTTAGTACTTAACCTAAATTGTACTTTCTGCAGGTATTTCAATTTTATTAAATTCTACTTAATAGTTATTGGACAATTACCTATATAATTTTTATATATGATTTTCAATAAAGAAAATCCTTCTCTGCCTGCAATTATTTTCTTTCCATTATTATTGTTTGTTCACTCTTGGTTATTCCTGAAAATAACTTTGTCATGGAGGAAAGAGTTGTTAAAAGTGATCTAGTCTGGGTGACATATATGCTAGATTTGTCACCAAGTGTAGCATCTACATTAATACAGTGGAGATGCATGTTTTTATCATTATGAAATGTGTTCCTGTGGAAGATTTAGAATCAGGTTGCTAAACGTCTTCAAATTTTTGTTGAAGAGATTCTCTGGAAGAGCAGAAAACATTTATTTGGAAGATTAGACAGTGGAGATTCATTGGCAGTGTAGAGTTTTAGTTTGCTAGGGGCATATGGCAGTGAGTTTTATGTCTTCAGCACACACTCAGAGGCTGAAGGCCAAAGCCAAGAGACAAGCTTCAGAATCAAACAGATCTTTGATTCTAAGCGCTATCTCTTCCAAGCTGTGAAGACTGTTTTTCTTTTTTGAGAAAGCTTTTCAAGGTAAATTTTATTTTATTTTTTCAAGTTACAAAAATATGTGCATATTAAAGATACACATATAGTTATAAAGTGTGTATATACTATATGTATATACACATACTCTTATATGGTCCATAACATTAGTTCCAGGCATTTGAAAATTATACTTTTAAACTTATACTTTTTCTTAAAATGAACTTGTTCTTATTTTGGATTGGCTTTTAAAAACCACAGGTTTAGCAGCAACAGTCAGAGTACCCAAGTTATGTAGTCTTGATCCACTTAAGCCTCAGTATCCTCACCTATCAACCCGTAGATAAAAAACATATATCTTGGAAGGTCACGAGAATTATGTAATATAAATGGGAGTACTTAGCTGATGCCCAATCCAATTTATAGGATGTGCCCAGTGAACGAGTTTTCTTTCCTCTACTTCTCTCAGTTCAGTTACTACTTCACCCCTGTATAAGTTTTCCTTGGATCTTTTCCTTGTATTGTGTGCTGATTTTTTTAAAAAAGATTTTATTTATTTTAGTTTTTTAGACAGGGGGAAGAGAGGGAGAGAGGGAGAGAAACATCAATGTGTGGTTGCCTCTCATGTACCACCGACTGGGGACCTAGGCACGCGCCCTGACTGGGAACTGGACTGGTGACCCTTAGGTTCGCAGGGCAGTGCTCAGTCCACTGAGCCACACCAGCCAGGGCTCTGTGCTGATTTTTAAGAGCTAAAGAAGTCCATCAAATATTTGTTAATAAGCTGTGATATGTGACACTGGTTTCTTGATGTCTTTGTCAAAGTTCACACAGATTATCTGTTGATTGACTTGAGGTAAGATAAATGAGAAGCATAGATTTTTATTTTATCAAATACAAATGTATCTTTCAGCCCCACAATTGGAGGCCTGGGAAAGGTGTGGAGAGTGTGGAGTGCAGGAGTGGATGGTGAGTGAGGATTACACAAAAGTTGATCCATTGTAACAATTTTATAACTCTCTTCCCAGGGAAGATTTGTATTGGTGGCCCCGAAGCAGAGAGCTCTGTATCCCATTACCAGCCAATGAGTCATTCAGTCTCCCACAGATCCAAATAAAGTTTTACAGAATACCCTATGGCATGCCTTTCAAAATATATGAACGCCATAAAATATATCATTTATTTCACCATATGAACTGACTCTATCCCTTTTTCACCATTTGGGATAGCAATCTCGCCATGTGGTTTTGGCTCCTAGGTTATCATCAGACATATTCGAGTGCTCTGAGCTTTTCCATTCTCAGTCCCCACGGTATTTTCAGGAGTTTTATAACTTGGTTGTAAAAATTCACTCTAAACTGAAACTTGGCAAACAATATATTAATCTGGGAAGTTAATTTCTTTTATAAAGTCCAGAATCTGTTTAGCCCTTCTTTTGAGTTTTTAGAGACCTTAGAAAAATAAAGTGAGCAATTAAAGTTTTTGTGTTTTAAAAAATGTAATTGCATTTTTTCCCCAAAATCCCCTAAACCCTATTTTTACAGGTGAATAGCTTATATTTTGGACAGAGTTCTGATATATTTTGAAACATATTTTTTAAATTTTTGGCACAGTGAAATAGAATAATTAAAAAAAGAACTAGACTGGCTTACCTGTTACATCACTGAAATAATAAAGTATATTTAGAGAGTGGAGCCTGTTTGAATTTACAAAGAGGACAAAGATGTTAATATGACTGAATGTTTACAAACCTACAAATAAATCAGTGAGATGGATTGCTTAAAATATACGATGAGTCTTCAGTCTTATAAGAATTACTAAGTGGTGCGAAAACTTCTATTTGGACTTGAATCGTTGGACTTCGGAGTGACTTTGCCATCAGGGAGTGACAGCAGATGTGAATTAGACCTGCACATGCTTTCAGTGTCCAAAGGGCTGCCACCCTCCCCTCCCCCTCACTGGAGTAAAGGTCCCGGATGAACTGTCCACGCAGGTGGACTGACTGCGTGGAACATATACTAACTACTTTCTCACCACGGAATGTCCCCACAGAAAGGGCTCCACAAGGGCAAAGGACAAAACAAAGAGACATTTAAAATGAGACTTTTCTAACTTTAAAGTACTTCCAGGTATATTTTACTGAGGGAATGTAGAAGAAAATTAAAACGTGGTTCAGGAGTTGGACAGACCTGATGGTTATTAGCTGTGTGGCCTTGGAGAAGCTACTTAATCTGTGTGACTTTCACATTCCTCATTCCTTAAAGTAGAAACAATAATAGTACATCTTTGGATTATTTTAAGAATTAAAATAAAAAAAAATATATGTAATGCAATTAGCAGAATAGTGAGTCAATATTAGTTTCTGGTACCATTCAATTTTCTGATTACCTTTTAAAAATAGATTTGTTATTATTGTCATGATCATTTTACAGATGAGAAATGTTTAGGTTCAAAATGGGTTCTAACCTGTACGAGATCACACAGCTAGTGAGCGTGCCTAGCTTGGTCTGAAAGCTAGATTTCCTAACAGTAAACCCCGTATATTTTTTCCCTGATAACCATAGTGCATATTTGAGTACATATTTCATAGTATATAGTAACCAAAAGTTGCATAAATAGTTGTTTCATAGAGAACACAAACATTTTTATATTAAAAAGTTAATTTTTAAAATTTAAAAAGTTAATTTAAATTTTTTTAAAATGCATATATCTCAACTCGTTTACTGGATGGGGTTTCAGAGTCCCTGGCTGTGGCTATACCACCCTGAACGTGCCCTATCCTGTCAGTGTCCCTGAAGTTTTCTCTCTTTTTTAAATATATTAACCATGTACTGAAATTGTATGTAATGTATTCAATGTATCAGTTATAGTCTAGTATGTAAAAGCTCCTGCAGTTCTCAGTGGACTAGACTAGTTTAGATTTAGAATGAAGTAGCCATAATAGTGTAACAGCTCGTGGATTTCCATATCCATGAAATCCAGTTGGCTTGTTGTAGGTGCTCTTCCTGTGCACAGTAGTCATGAGGGCTGTAATACCCAGCTGGTTACATCTATGTGTTTGAGGGAGGCAATACTAGAAGAGGAAGAATTCGAGGTTTTTATTTTTAGTATGACGCTAACCTGGGTTTGTTTACAATACAGGAGGAATGGGACTGGGTTCATCAGGTTAGTGACAGATATGCTGGATGTGGTATTGCACCCAGATTCCCCTTCAAGACTGTGTGCTCATTCCCTTAGGTGCCAGTACCTCTCCCTGGTGATGGAGAGCTCCTCTCCCTTCAGTGTCTGGGCTGAAAGGAGCTGCTTTGTCTGAGTGGTTTCCCCCTTGCTGAAAGTAGCCTCTGTCCAATGACTAGTTAATATAGGGTCTTAAAAGGCTTGGCTCTTTTGCCCCAGTTGGATATAACTTTGAAGTGCCCACTCAGCTTCCGAGCTTCTGCAGGACTGGCTGGGGTCCCTGTTGCAAAAGTATCATACTTCAGTCTCTTCCTCTGCTCCGCCAATTCTGCTCCCCTCACTTCCTTACAAGGGTTGTTCTCTAAAGTGCTCCCAATAAACTCCGTGCATGCAGATTTCCCTCCGAGAGTCTGTTTCCTGGGAATTCCAAACTAAAGTTGTAGCCATCCACTAAAGAGCTAAGTGGGCTTATCAGAAGCCCCCAGGGGAAGAGGCAGCTTTACAGTTGCACACGCTGTGGGATGCAGAGTCAAAGAATAGGCAAGGAAAATAGATGATTTGAATAGGGGCTACAGAGTGTCATTTAGAGACACTCTGAAAAGAACCAGACTGGATGGGATGAATCAAATATAGGATGAGCCTATATTAATATAGCATATTATGTGAAGGTTTTGGTGAGATACTGTGGATTAACTTTTTATAAAATAGTTAATATTTTTGTGTGTGGCAGCTTGGTGAAAATAGAATTGGAGGTCAGGCAGCTCTAGGGATGGACCTTAGGGGTGTTCTCACTAGTGACCCAGCAGTGATGTTCAGATGGTCAATGACACTACTGTGTGTGGAATAGAAATGAATGAATGACTCTCCTCCAAAGCAGCAAGGGCCACACAATGCCCACACTGTTGTGATGGGCAGACATAACAGGCACAGGCAGGGGAGTCAGTCATTATCTCACATAAGGCAGAGCTAAGGGGCAATTAGGAAGGGAGAAGAAGGTGGAGGAGGAGGAGGAGGAGAAGGAGAACAATCAACACCACCACCACCACCACCACCACCAAGAGTAGAAATACCAGTTTTAAAATAAACGAAGTAAGGAACTAAATGAGGAGCTCAGGCACTGTGAATAGGGCAGGGATCCAGATGCAGGAAATGGAGCATAATCAGGTCTAGTGGCTGAATTGACTGAATTCTGAGTCTGAAAGAGCTGGACTACAGTGATTTTACTTGTAATTTTTGTTTTAATTATTTACATGCTGATAATTCCCAAATCTCTGTGTCCTTCCCAAGCACCAGATGTCCAGTGGGTTTAATCTCTAGACCCACTGGACATCTTTATGTAAGTGCTCAATCAAAAATTCGTATGATCAGGTGTGAAATCAATATTCTTCTTCAAACTTCATCATTCAATTTCCAGTCTGGGTTAATTGCATTATTACTATTTGTCCCTGTCCTGATTATACAGGGCATAAACATAGTCACCCTCACATAAAGGAGTCTGGGTGAGCAGATTTTGAATTCCAGTTTAGAGGGACTTTGGAGTAGAGGGAGATGTGGATGCTCCTAGTTTGTCTCCAGTCCATTTTCAAGCTTTCCTGCTGTGGTTCCTGGTCCCTCAGCCACAGTCCACTGTCATTGTAGTTTCCAAATCATTACAGACTGCATGTCTGTGCCTCCTGGTATCTGGATTTGACCCTCAAACTCCTGGGACTGTGGTGGGTGAGGAACTTGATACGGCCAACTGTTCTGTGTCTTTGGCCCTCTGTTTTAATAGTTCCACAAATTAGTTTTACTTTGGCATATTTGATCACAAAAACTAAGGAAGAAGTGCTGTAGGAAAAATTGTATTTCACTTTATTGAACCTCAAACTACTAAAAATCATTTGATAATCTCTTTGAACAGCACAATGTTAAACGCAGTGGAATCAAAGACGATGCAAGTAGTGGATCACCTGGCAATTACTTCCTTAGCTTTCATACTGGATGAGAATCACCATCCATCAGTGTTTCCCAGTTCATTAAGTTGAAGGACAATGCTGATGGCAGGGAGACTCCTCAGCCTGTCACTCTGCCAGAAAGAATGTTGATCACAAGAAAAACCAGTGGGCAAAACTTGAGAAGTGACTCAAGGTTATCTTTTATTTATTCATTTATTCAGTAAATACATATCAAACCCTCTGTCTTCGGTGACTTTTGATCATTTTTCATGTTTTCTCTTATATCTTTATCTTCTCAAGTACTCGCTGTTCTTGTGTTCCTTTTTCTCCTGCTCATCAAAACTTTCAGATTTTTTTCCACTCATATTAACTTTTTAAGTAATTGAGATGTTAGCTGTCTTTGGCAACATGGCATTTAAACTTGTAATCCAAAATCTTAAGTTAGAGAATGAAGTACATATCAATCATTGTGAATTTAGGACATCTGGGCCTTCCCAATCTTCCCAAAATCACATTACTTAATTGATCTATGCAGTAGGTTGGCCTTAGGCCCTCATGTTGAAGGAAACAGGCAAACCAGAAGTGAATTATTCTAAAGTGGAATGTTTGAGAAGAGGCTAGCAAAGAAATCTCACTGAACAGTTGATCATGTAAAGTAAAGAGGTGGGGGCTTTGCTGTTAGACTGAGTAGAATTTGAGGCTGAGTTATGAAACCAGTTGTGAAGGTCTTCTATGACTCTCAGCGAGCTGTAATCTGTAGTACTCGTTTATACAGTGAGAATAGTAGTATATGCTTCTTGGAGTTGTCATGAAGGCTACATGACTATGCAAAGTTCTTAAAAGACAGTGCTGGTATGCCGTAATTGCTCCATAAATGTTTGTGATTGATGATAAGGAAGAGAAGGAGGAGGGCACGAAGAAACAGGGGAAGAGGAGGACAGGAAGGACTTGAACTTGATTGGTCTGTGAGAGAGTTATATTAATGTTACTGAAATAAAGCAAGATTGATTGCCATGTACACCTCTCTGTTTTGGCTGCTTAGCACTGCTAGGTACTACTGCTTATCTCCAGCCCACGCAGGCCCTTTGGGTGTGGCAGCAGTGACATACCCTGCCTCCAAGGTTCTATTCTTGTCCCTATCTCTACCTTGAAGCAACAGACCCTTGTAATTTATCCATCCCTTCTGTTACCTGTATTTTTATTTTCTTCAACTTCTATGGAGGCTTAGTTAGCACTATCTGAAGTAAAATCGAGGTTCCATAACCTCTTCTTGAACATAAGGGTTCTGCCATTTTTTCACTTAACAAATATCTATTGCAAATTATTATATGCCAGGCACTGAGTGGTGAGAATTCAATGGTGAACATTAACATGTAAACTCTGTAATAGTGGAGCTAAAAACTCAATGGAGGTTCACATGGAAAGGTGCTAAGTATCATTAGTCATTAGGGAAATGCAAACTAAATAATGTAATACAACTTATTACTGTATGTAGTAATTACATTACTACATTACTACTGACCTATTACTACATTACTACTGACCTATTACTATGTAACTAGTAGAATGACTAAAATAATAATTTTTAAAATCATACTAAAAGTACACAATGCTAGTGCAACTGAAACTTTCATATACTGCAGGTGAGAATGCAGAATAGTATAGCCATTTTTGGAAGACAGTATAGCAATTTTTTTTTTAAGTTAAATGTACACTTAGTATATGACCCATCAAACTCAATCCTAGGTATTTACACAAACAAATACAAATTTAAACTTATACAATAATCTATATGAAAAATTAAATTAACTTTGTTATAATAATTGCTAAAATGTGGATATTACCTAAATGTCTTTCAACTGATGAATGGATAAGCAAGCTGTGGTACATCCATATATTGGAACACTGCTGATCAATAAAAAAAGAACACAATGCTAATACACGGAGTGCTGTGGATGAGTCTTTAATGCAGAACATTGCACAAAAAAGCCAGAACTCAACAGACTTACATATTGTATGAATTCACTTATTTGACATACCAGATCAGAAAACACAGCAGTGATTTCCAGTGACTTGGGGTTGAAGGAAAGAGTTGGTCACAGGGGGACAGTATGAGGTAACTTGCTAGGTAATAGAATAATGACAGCAAAAAAATGTAAATTTTACTGTATATCTTTTAAAAATTGATTTAAATAGAAAAATATGGAGACAGGAGGGAAAGGGGCAGTCAACAATGCATTGATTAACACTAAATGAATCTAATATTCTCATCAAGAGAAGATCTAATAACATGTATTTAATCCCTCAGCTTTTGGAGATAAAATTTCTATGTGAGCCTGATCATTTCAATGAAATACTAGTGAGGCAAACATAATTTAAAAAAAGATTTATTTATTTATTTATTTTTAGAGAGAGGGGAAGGGAGGGAAGAAGAGAGGGAGAGCAACATTAATGTGTGGTTACCTCTTGCATACCCCCCACTGGGGACCTGGCCTACAACCCAGGCACGTGCCCTGACTGGGAACTGAACCAGTGACCCTTTGGTTCATGGGCCAGCTCTCAATCCACTGAGCCACACCAGCTAGGGTAGCAAACATAAATTTTTAATAATTATAGTAGACCAAATCAATATTTCATAATAACAAGTTTTAAATAATTATTTCTTTTAAACAAAATAATTTGGTAATAAACAAGACTTATAATGCATCATTTTACCTGGAGTGACAAAGTTGCAAAAATTAGAGCCTAAATAAATGGTATGGACTTTAAAGTCTTAGTGATGTAGCAAATAAAATTTACTTACAAAAGCAAACTTAATTTGATTTTTAGTAGCTCGAATTGATTTGTTTTGAAAACAACAACCTGAATCTAGCCATGTCAATAATCAATTCATCTATAACCAAAGTACCTTAACTCAACTTGTCAAAGATGGTTTTCTTTTTTGTTTTGAGGGCTGCAACCCTGCAATGAAATAAAAATAATTATAGTGGTAACTCTAGAAAGTTATTAATATAAAAGTAAATAAATGATAATGGTTTAGACCCATGATGTTGACATTTAAAATAATTGTCATTGTAACTGTTTTATTTATTTCAAGTGTTTGCAATATTTAAAAGAATCAACTATCAATTTTATTTTTCTCTCATGCCCACATGAGATAAAACCATGTCGCATATATTATAGCAGTTAAAATCAAGATAAATTATTTAATAAACTTATAATTGTTTAAATGCCAAAAAGGGTGAGTTTCAAAATTTTGTTCATTAGATGAGTGAGTTTATTAAATTAACATTAAATAAACATGCATAAAAATCCATTGGAATTGGCAAATATGGGGCAAATTGAGGAAGGTCAGTGGGAGGGTTGAAACAATGGCAATGGCATAGGCGAGGAAGAGTTTGGATATCTGGGGACAGAAATAAAAAGCTTATTTTCTTGAGGAGTAAGGAAAAGTCAAAAGTTAGAAAAAAGAATCAAGTTATTTGAGTATGAAAATTTTCTGAAATGTTGGAGAACCAAAGATTGACATTGTCATTTTGCCTAAGGCTCTGGTATTAACCACTACACTTGGATGATAGAAAATCTCTGCCTCTTTTGTTACCTTGCTTTTTGTTTGTTTTTACAATGGATCCTAAGGTGTTCTGGGACTGAGGGAATAAGGTGCTGGTAGGAACTATCTAAAGAAAGAACGCCCATGTAAGTCAGTGTGTCGTATCACTGAACTTGTCATCTGACTTCGTGTCTAGCTGTCCAATATGGAGTCTGTTATTTCTTTCTTAACAAATGAACCCATTCTCCTATCTTGCAGCTGTATCTCTTGGGTCATTTAGAACAGAAAACATTGGTTGGTAGACTCTTACAAGGTTTTCTTGTCTTTATGGCATTCTGTCCACGTCACGGGAGTCAGGCCATGTCCCAGGCTAAATCCTAACATAAAACAAGATTTCAGAAAAATTATATGAGCTCAAAAATTAGGCAATGTTCCGAAGCTCTCTTCATCACTTTTATTTTCTCTCATCTCCACACAACAAAATAAGCATCTCCAGTAACAGAGCAGTGGGAGAGAAGGGATGAGAGCCGAAGGAGAAGAGGTAGCTTGAGGAGTGGAGGGAAACTCATCAGATGGACCTTTTTATTTATGTAATATATTAGTCTGTGAACTCCGTTGTACCTAGGAAATGGCAGGAAGTCATCTCACTGAACCAAGGGTCCTGGAGCAGAAGCAAGGGCCATGAAGAATCATTCCAGACAGATGTAGTAGTGACTCCTAATGAAGGAATGTCTAAAATTTGCCTTCCTGATTTCAGGACTGATATGAATCAGTGAGTCCTGTGTGTTTATTTCTTCACATTTTGATCAAGAATGCCTACAGTGGTTACATTATTTCTGTGCCACCATTTTATGAAAGCTATATATGGTCTGGGGACAGATAACTTTTTTTTCTAATTTACAATATTCAGATAAGGGGAAATGTACTTGAGGAACCATACTAAAAATTCTTTCAAGGTTCATCTTCCCCTGTATCTGCTTTAGATAAAGAAATTCTGAGCTTTGACCTGATGTTATAATTTTGGGGGTTTTAGGAAAGGCTGAGTCTATTCTTCCTGTGGGAAGGATATTGAATGATCAAGGGCCAGAGGATAGGTTTTGGCAGTCAGACTCCAAGAAAGCTCCTAATCCTCTCTGCATCCTGGTACTCATGTTCTTGGGTAGTCCCCTCCCACACTGCAGCAGCTTTGCACTGTGACCAATAGACTATGACAAAAGTGATGGTGCATCACTTCTGAGATTAGTTAAAAAAAGATGATGACCTCTGTCTTGGTCTTTGTCTCTTGGATCACTCTCTGAGGGACTGTTTTCTGCTATGGAGATGTCCCTGAGCACACTCAGAAGGCTTACAGAGAGGCCCATATGGTGATAAACAGAGCAGCTGGCCCACACCAGGGGGAACTGATAACTCCCAACAACCACAATGAACTTGAAATTACATCATCCTCCAATGTAGACAACAGAGGACTACAGCCCTGACTGACAGCCTGATGGAATTCTTCAAAGAACTTCTAAGCCAGGACCACCAAACTAAAGCTTTCCTTGATTCCTTACCTATAGAAACCATGAATCAAATCTTTATGAAGTGTTGCCAAAACATTCCTCCAAAGGAATGCATTGAAAATGGTTGCCCTGGGACACCATGTCATTGCACACAGCTGCCTTCAAAGCTCCTGCCAGTGCTCCCACAACATTTTACCTGTATCATAGTCAGGAAAAAACCAAATAGGACCCCAATTTGCACTTCCTTTCAGCGATGGCTAGGATATTTCCATGCTTCCTTGTTTCAGTCACTGCTGTATACCTGTCCTTCCTGCTTACTTACCATTAGGAAAGTTGTACCCCTGTCTGGCTGTGTGCCAACCATCTTTCTCTCTCCTTTTCCCACAAACCTACTACTCTGCCTTCAGGGATTTCTACTCTTGGTTTAACACTTCTCTGTCCCCAAACTTTTCTTGTAAGTATCCTTCCTTTATCACTCCATTCTAACTGAAGATTGGCTCTCTCTTGAGGCCACTCTTTTCTCGCGGACTACCTTGGGACAAATCTGGTTTTCTCTCTCATACTCACATACTTCTGGGACAGGAAGGGACATTGATGTCCATCTTACTCTCCATCCCTGTTTACAGAGCATGATGGTCTCTCCCTCTCTTTCTCTCTCTCTCTTTCACACACATGCATGCACACACATACACATATACACACGGATTACTTCACTGAAGTCTGTGGTATTTAGATATACCGTCCTTTGCCCAGGCTCATTGCTTTCATCTACTGACCTCAGTTCCCTTCTTTTATCAAAGGCCTTAGTTCCTGGCTCAAAATATTTTTCTCTCCCCAGATTTTGTGATTTTTTCTTGGCAAGTTGAGCATCCAAATAGAAAACTGCTTAATATCCTGTATTCTTTGATGTGCTCATATGTGGCCTCACCTCAGTTCCCCAAGGCCATATCTGAAAATATTCCACTTTTAAAATGTTGGTTTCAAACACCTCACTTTTTCATAAACATTTTTTTATTTTCTCTATCATGTATTTGACTTTCCCCAATGCTGCTATTCTTTGGTAACATTAACACATTTAGTCTGCTGTTGCCCATCATTTTCTTTCTCTCCATCAGCCTTCTCGTTGTCTTATTTCCCTTTCTGGCTGCCCAGTTTCCATATCCCACCACCACGATTGCTCATGGAAAATACCCTCAGTACCCTTGCCATCTCTTCTCTGTCATTCTCCTGACCAAACTCCAATGCTGAATGAATTCTTTTGTAATGCTAATATATGAGAAGGTAACTGTGCTGAAAAAATCTCTCCGCTGAGTGGAATAACTTTAATTTAAATTTATAACTTACTCCTCTTTCAACAATTGTTTATTCAGCACCTATTTTATTTATGCTGGGTAATATTTTAGACCTTGGAGAACCAAAAGAAGCAGCAAACATAAAAGTCCAGCCATCATGGAGCTGCCATGTTACAGTGTCACTCTTCTCTTTCCTTCATGTCCAATTTCAGACATTGGCTCACTGCAGTTGAACTTACTGCTGCATCAGAGTCGCTCTGGTCAGTGACTCCCGTGTTGTTAAATCCAGGGACAATTCTATGGCCTCATCTTTGTTATGCAGAGAGCAGCATTTTATCAGTCAGTCCCCTCTTTTCTTGCTTCTTCTTTTGCCTTCTGTTGTCACATTCTTTTGCCTTTTCATCCACCCCACAGCCCACTCCATCTCAGCCTCCTTTGTGACTTCTACCTCATCCTGCTCCATCTTTGTTGTCATTGCATTTCTCAGTAGACGATCTCATCAATTTCTCTGCATTTAAATGCCATCTTTATGGTGATGACTTCTACATTTATGTCTTTAGCCTAAACTTTTCCCCTCATCTCCAGATTTTTGTATCCTACTTAACATTTCTAGCTGGGTGGTTCACATACGTGTCAAACTTGATATGTCCAAAATACGCCCTTTTCCCCATAAATCTGTGCTTTCTCTCTTTCCCAGTCATTTCTGTCTTAGAAAATTATACTGCAGTTCACTTACACAAGCCAGAAAAACATATTCATAATTTTATAATTATGGTTCTGTTTTATTCCCAGTCTTTCACTCCCCTCTTTTTCTTTATAATCCATCCATCCTAGCTTTCTCCATTTTCTCAAACTCACAAAGTGTTTACTGATTTGGAAATTCTGCTTATACTATTTCCTGTATTTGGAGCACTCTTTTTTTTCAAAGATTTTACTTATTTATATTTAGAGTGACAGGAAGAGAGACATCAATGTGAGAGAGAAACATTGATTGGTTGCCTGTCATAGGTGACCCTACCAGGAACCAAACCCACAACCCAGGCATGTGCCATGTTGGGGAATCAAACCGGCAAAATTTCTCCTTGTGGGATAACATCCAACCAACTGAGCCACATTGGTCAGGACTGGGAACATTCTATTTCCTACTCAAAATGGCTATTGAATGACTATGAAGATGATAGATTTCAGGTTTATAATTCTCCACAAGCACTACATAATTCCTTTTTACCTCAAGCATTATGAGTGTATATATTTGCATTTATTGATTTTGATACCATATGTGGGTGGTTTTGATGCCGGCTACTGCCTCCTTCTAACACCTGGTTATGGTTACATGTGAATTGAATACACCCATTTGGACCCCTATTGGGCAAACATCAAGTTAGATCTCTTCTATTAAGTGAGGATAGATTAGGGTTTTAGCAGTGTTTATTCCCATGTAGGACAGGCATAAACTGGAGACTCCCAAGTGATGGAGTTTCTTTTTTAATACCATGGAGTTAACCTTAAACGCAGCTGATGAATAAAAAGAGTGGTGTCTCTAAAATAGTTAAACTCTTTAAAATGCCCTTACTGTGGACTCTGTGTTCTGTATTGTATTCTTTCTGCAGGGGATGCCATTGGTTTTTGACCATGCTGCTCTGTAGTAATGCTCAGTGCAACAATAATTTCTTCCAGTGTGTGACTAAAAGGCTGCCTGAAAGGCTTTGTAGTCATTCAGCCCATCAGTCTTCATAAACTTCCGCATTGCAATTCCATTTGTTTCTTGGTTATTTTGTACAGTTTCCCTTAGTGGATGTCTGTCAATTTCTTCACATCTGGATGCAATTAGAGACCACTCTTTGTATGAATCTAATTATCTGTCTCTACATGTGCTCAGCAGAGACACAATTATTAATAAGAGCTTGAATGTAGCTTTCCATTTTCAAATTGCTTTGTCCTTTTATTAGGCAACCTCAATAACTTGAATTCCAGTCTTAATCCTGGACTCTGGCTTTTAGAGAGACATTGAGAAAACTGGGACACCAGAGAGTGGAGTAAATTTGTTCTTATAAGTGGACCAAATCAGGAGCAATCAAACAGAACTGACTGCTACGTGGTATAATTTTAAGGGTGCAAAGAAGGACCTTTGTTCAATAATGTTCCTTGCCTTGATGGTTTAATGAGGCCTTTCTGCTCTGCCTCTACTATCCAAAGGAGTGGTGGATTTAAGCTTATGTGTTGCTGTGGGTTTTTGCTAAATTTTGACTGCCATGTTTCTGTCCCTCCTCCTTTTGTTAACAAAACTGTAATTTCTTTTTACAGAGTCACTCCTTTTCTCACCCTTAATTTGTATGTATTTTGGGGCAGTGGAGGCTCCACACTCACTTCCAGGGGTGACATGTGTGATGCAAGTCTGGCCATTTAGCATTTGATGTCTCCTTCATCCTAGGGATTGGTTTAGAAATGAGGATGCTTCTTGAGCTATTGTAGTAAGAAAAACTCTTAAGTCTTGGGAACACTACCAGGCAACAACACTGACCTTGAAAGGACATATGCTAAGGTACTAGAGCCATTTTTTAAAGGACAAGGTGAGAAATACCAGAGAACGGAGCCAAACTAGAGGAAGCAAAGCTGCGAGAAGGAACAAGAGAAACCATGTTCTGTTGCCTTTATTTGAGCTCCTGGATCAATCCAAATCTAGTGGTCCACTACTATTTATATTTTTAAATTATGTGAGTCAAAAATTTCCTCATGTTTAAGAACATTTAGGCTGGGTTACTTTTGGTTGTGACTGAAGTGTTCCTTAATTGAAACATTGATTATTTATATTAGTAAACAATCAATTATATTTTACAATTGATGTAATAATCGATTACATTTTAGTTTTCATTAGTTCCTTTTCTCTAAGTTAGATTTGATACTGGGAAGTTGAAGGAAGAACTTAATAGCAATGGATGCTGAGCAAACATGGAGATAAATCAAGTGAAGAAAAAAGGGAAGAGAATGGTACCCCAGAAGTTCATATTTGAAATTCAAAGTCCAAAGCTTTTGATTTTGTGCTGAAAACCAATAAATCTAACCTCTCTACTAATAACTTCTGACAAGTGCAACTATTTGGAAATGTAGAAAAAGATACAACAGAATATATAACTAAGATGGTCATATAATGTAGATTATGGGCTCAGTTGTGACCTCACAAGTACATTTATTGAAGCCCTTACCCTTAGTACCTCAGAATGTGACTGTATTGCAGATAGAACCTTTAAAGAAGTAATTAAGTTAAAATGTGGTCATAGGGTAGGCCCTAATCCAATCTGACCAGAGTCCTTATAAGAAGAGAAAATTTGAACACACAAAGAGACCCCAGGGATGTGCATGTACAGAGAAAAGACCATGTCGGAACACAGCGAAGAGGTGGTCATCGCAAACCACATAGAGAGACTTCAGAAGACACCAAACCAGCTGACCCATTGGTTTTGGAATTCCAGCCTCCAAAACTGAGAAATTAGATTTCTGTTTTTTAATCCACCCAGTCTGTGGTATTTCGTCATGGCTGCCCTAACAAATTAATACTAGATACAGCTCACATTTACGGTTCATCTCAGGAGTAGACTTTAATTTCAAGAGTAATTGCAATTTTTTTTTTGGAATTGTCAATTACTTAAAAAGGTCTATCTATTATGTGAAAGATTGTGGTATTTTTGTGGGAGATTGGGCATTCAAAAATATAAGACAAAATTCTGGAATGCATAATATTTATAGTCAATTTGGTACTTGAGACATTTGCACATAAAGCAAACAAATAAAATATCTAAATCAAGAAATGATAAGTGAATAACACAAACATGGGTATTCTGAGGATGCTCAGAAAGGGGGAGTCCCTGTAGACTGGATTGGTTGGAAATTTTTTTCAGAGAGATGCCAAAGAAAAGACATTCTGGGTGAGGTGAATTTTGTCACTGAAATAAGAAAGTACAAAAAATGTCAGGGGAATGCTTCGGCTAAGAGGGGTAGATGGGGTGGAGGGGGACAAAAAGGAAAAAAAAATTGGGACAACTGTAATAGAATAAACAATAAAAAATAAAGTAGAGAAAAAGGAAAAAAATAATCCAGTTTGGGTAGAAAAGAAAACTCCTATGGGGAGTTGTAATAAAAATAAGCCCAAGAAATAGTGTAGAGGCAGATTATGGAGAATTTGACTGTTGGATATATTAACTTGGAGTTTTTTTCTTTGAGGCAATAACTGGGAAGCTATTAGTGATTTTTTTTCAGCAGGGAAAAGATGTGATAAATACCTGTTTGGGGAAGAATTCCCTTTCAGCATCCCAGAGGAGTGTGTTAGGAGAAATTCAAGGTGAGAGACAGAGAGGGGGATAGACAGCAGTTGGCCATTCTCTACCAAGGAGGAGACTGGGGTTGACGGAAGTTCCCCTTAACTCTCACCTGGAAATATGCTCCCAAATGTAACTTTCCTATTGATTTGCCTCAGGCAATGTGAACAGCATATTAACTCTTTCTAAACATATTCTAAATTCTCTTTTAAATGTTAAGTAAGTCCTTGTTCAACTAACTTGTACATGAGACTTGGCAAATCCTGATAATAATATACATTCTTGAAATAAGATCTTTATATTCTTCTGTTACTAATTCCCCCTGGTGCCCTTGCATAAAAATGCATGAAATCTTCTCATTATTGCTTAAATGCCCTTGCTGATATGAAACTATTTCATTGTGGGAATTTTCCTTCAAACACCTGTTCCTTTTTTTTTTTTTTTTTTTGTAAATCTGCAAACTCTCTCTAGTTCAAGGTTATCTCCCCCCCCTCACCATCTCTCTCTGTTTCTCTCTCTCTCCCTATAACAAGTATTCAGCCCACTGAATCAGTTTTCTCAGAGTCCACTGAGGAATGTACTGATCTGCTTTCTCTTTCCAGATGTGGTTTAATTGTTTAACATAAAGACATATGCTGAGATTTAGGAAGAACTCCCTCCAGAACTCAGTATTATCATTATGTGCCAATTTAAAACCATCAATGATCAACCAGAGATCTTTTCTGCCCTTCAATTAAAACATACTAGATGGGCAGGATATGGTAAACCAGATGCAATAATTAAGAGAATAGTTTAACCGTTCATATTGCACATAACTGTTTGCTACAGCATGACCATTAAACAAAAAGTAAAGCCAAAAAGTGTTGTATGGCCTCATAAAAATTCCATTTGGCTTGGAAATATAGTAACATTTTATATTAATGTTAAACACTCCAAGAGATAATTACATAGTCATGAGTCAACTGTGTCAAATAATTAAACACAGGAAATAGATCAATGAAAAAAGTCCTCCTTAACTTTGACCCTTTCCAAACAAATTGAAGTTAAAAAAATATTCACAACATGCACAAAAGAATTCTCTTTGGAAGCCTGGTCCCTTGGGAGCTGCGGGGGGCAGCAGGGAAAAGAGTTTAGTGTTAGGTTCCACATGCACAGGAAACCATTTTTTTCCAGCAGTGCCAAGATTTTGCAACAATATCAGTTATTTAGGAAGAGTAATTATTTGTCAAATCCATTGAGTGATGTTAAAGGTTTGTATAAGATAAGTTGAGTGGTGAGATAAATTATGACTTTCTATTCAGGTGATTATGGTAAGGTATTCCATGAAAATCAAATGGAAGGCTTTTGGGTTATACAGCATATAAAGTATAAATTATCCAGCTAATTATTTCTGCTGAAGATAATTATATTGGCAAAAATTCCATTTTGAGCATTTATAATGAAAATATTTATTACTCCATTTTGAAAATTTCCTTTTCTCCCTCTATTTCTCTTTATCTCTTTCTTTCCATCTCTTTCTTCCTCTGTAGCATAAAGACATATTTCTGCTATCCTGTTTGTTAATGACAAACTACTCTGTTTTGGATTGGACATGTGGAAGTTTAAACACATTTGTGATGTTTTCTTATGAGGGACAGAGGTATCTATCTAACTTCTCTTTGATAACGGATAGTTAAGCCCATTAAAATCTCTTTTCTTCAGGGTTTTTAAAGATCCCTGAAATGAGAGTAGCCGAGAATTCCCTTGTCTCTAATTAAGTTGTTGAAGGAAAAGGTAACTATGATTCTCCTAAGAGCCTGACATTCAGGGCAAGAACTAGCTGTTAACTTAGTGAACCAATCAAAGGAATTTATAAAAAGGTGGCAGGCATGGGGAATCCAGAAAAGCAACTGAAAAGAGAATTAATCAGTTATGTGAAAATCAAAAAAGTGAATTAAACCAAATCTACTGAACTTCTAAGAAGTGATAATTTCATTTGAATTGAACCTGACCTTAGTTTTTACAGATTTTATAATAAAGATTTATGTACTCAGCCCCTGTTGGCTTTCAACCAGGGAGTTAAATCCCAAACCTTAAGGCTTAGAAAAGTCTTTTTTACCTCAGTTATGGGTGATTCATACCTTAATATTTGTGTTGTAAACTTCCATTGTTGTTCCTTTTATAGAAGCAACACCTTAATCTAGATCAGCAACTCAGCCATGATGAGCCACCTGGAGGAGAGCCCAGAATCATGCAAAATGAAGAGATATTTCTCCTATCAGGAACTTTTCAAGTTAGGGTAATGGGTAGTATAGTCCAGTGATGTGTTATACTTAATGTACAGTCACATTCTTATAACGCAAATACATACGTAGGAGCCCACGGCATTATGTTCAGAGAGTGTGGATTTTCCTAATGCACTGTGATAGCTTCTGGCAGAGACTATAAGTTCATAGCATGACACTACAGCTGGGGTCAGTTGCTAATAAGTATTATCATGAAAAGGCCATCCTGTTGGAGATTAAAATAGAAAATGACTGTGGTTCACTTCTATTCTTTTGTTCAGTGTATTATCCTTTGTAGTGTGCATTTGGTGGCTCAGTCATCCTTCCATAATATTCTGCTAGTCCTTACAGCTGGAATGGGACTGGCACCCTCATGCCCATGTCTCCAGGGGTGGATATACAACCCAAGTTAGGACAGTCAGAATCTTCCCCCATTCTCTGAGCTCTTGGTAATAAATGCTCACTGTTTTTCAGTGAAGTTGGCTGTGAGAATGCTGGGCCATCTTGCTGCTAAGAGAGCCACTGGAGGGCAGGGCTCGAGCAGAGCGGAGCAAGCAGAAGGAGAATGCAAAACAGGACCCTGATGGCAGGAGACTTGTGAGTTCATGTTTGAATACAGCCTCGTCTCTTCAACTTTCTAGTGTTTTAAGCCAATTATTTTCCTTTTTTCCCTCTTTTTTTTTTTTTTGGTTAGGTTTATGGTGTATGCATCCTAAAGGAGCCTAATACATTTTCAAACAAGGAACATTTATAGCAGGTGAGACAGGGTTATCTGTTACTAGCTTTCAAGAATAATAATGACTGCAGATATTTCTAAGGTTTTGAGTGGGTACTAAATAGTGGTCAGTAGACAGATTCAGACTATGGATTATTCCAGAACCTGTATACCTGTATATTCTAGCTTCATGGGCACCCTCCCAGAGATTTTGGTTAAGTATTCCTGGAGTGGGGCCAGTTCAGCAATTCACATTTCTAATGGCCTCCCTGATTTAGACAATGGTACTAGTCATTGACAGACTGAGAAAAAAAATAATTGTGACATACCATTATATTTACTGTAAAGAACAGATAATGTGACCAATTCAAAGAACCTTCAAAACATAGACAGAGTGATGGTGATTAATACCATGGTAGAAAGTTTTTCTGAATTATCGACCCACTATTTAATTAGAATGATAGTGTGTGGAGTTTATGAGTGTAGTGAGTCCTAGCTTCTATGTGATGCATTGATTTGCCCTATTATATCCCCATTAACATGTCATTTAGCTTTTGCTTGAACACCTCTATCAGCTTTTATCATCTTCATATACATCTCATTTCCTTTCGGGGAAAATTTTATTAGGCAGAAAGTTTCCCCTCATTGTGGACAGATTCTTATTGCTGCTTAACTTTAACCTATTATTCTAGCCTAAAGATTTATGAAGTCATTGCTCTCCTACATTGATATGTGTTTATATATTTGAGGACATTTCCTAGAGTCTTCTTTCCTTTTGGACACCATTTGTTAGTTCTGTTAACCATATCACTTATGCAATAGCTTCACACAGAGTTTCTATCCTGGTTGCTGTTTTCTGAATGTGCTTCATTTTATTAATCCTTCTCAGGGAGTATGCTTAGAATCAAAGACTAGGTTTGAGATAGAATCTGAAAGCACAGAAAAAAATATCAGTGTTTTCCCTGGTTCTGGATATTAGACTTCAATTTGTGTAATTTAAGATAACTTGTTTTGGCAACCTTATAACAGCATTAATTTGTTTTGGATTTGTACTTAACACCTAATTGCTAAAGCATCATGTGATTCTTCACTCTGATTGTCTCTTTAAGAAGTTTTTGATACAAATAGGTTGTCAGTGACTCCTTAATTATAACACTATAATATATTATGTACTAGAAACTGTCTGAAGTCTTGAAAGTCATGGGTCACAAAAAGAGTGATCATTTTATTTACCATCCAAATTGCAACTCTTTTGAGAATATAAGAGGTTACTATTATTAATATTATTCCAGTGAAGATAGAAAGCGACCCCGCCAAACAGGGATTATGGTTTCCTTAACTGTGGAGGGATTAACAGTAATATCTTTGCAAGCTTCAATTTAAAGGAGCTCATCAGCTTGAAAATTTTCAAGGAGCGTCTGAGTTACATGACTGTGGTTCATTAATTTGGTAGAACCATTTAACTAATTTTCTCAATTCTGCTTTTTTACTATGTAGACTTAAAGGATGCCTTCTTTGACCCAGATTTTCAGGTTGGCTAATCTCCTTCCTTTAGAAAAATATGTACACCAAACCATCATCTCCAGTTTCCAGCAAACTTTTCTGATACCCCTCTTTCTCTCTCAGTTATTTCATGGGATATGTTTCCTCCCCTGTGAAATAGTATAGCCAGTTGAGGTCACTGGGCAAACATTGAATGAGCAACCATCAGCTGAATGCTGGATGTCTGGGCTCCACCCATGGCCTCCAAGCTGAAGATCTGAAGAATTCCAAATCCCTCTAAAATCCCCTTTGGGTGTAACAAGGAAGAGCATGCAGGCTGAAAGCCAACTTGTCCTCACCTCAACTCAGTGCTCCTCGTCTACTTGGGAACAGGCAGTTTTAAAACAAAATAAACAAAAAATACAATCCAACCCTTCCTTCAAATAAACTTTGTAAAGTATCAGATTAAAAAAATCTTTTGCTTGTTTTGTTTTTTACTCTTCCTCCCTGGATGCTGCATATGGGCTGTTTCCTGCCTTGTAGTCAGAACCAGACACCGGTCTTGCGTAAAATCAGGGAGGTTAAAAAGAGACATGCTTTTGGGTGGAGCAGAGGGTTGGAGAAGGCAAGTGGCGATGGCTTTGAAGTCAGATTCCTGTCTTCCTGATTCTGCCTGGTGTTTTGCAGGAGTGTCTTCCTAATTGTAAATATCTTCTAAAAACTTGTTTATAAGAAGTTAGCTAGGTTTGTGTGTCATTTTTAAATTGTGGTTTATAAAAACATTACATAAAAATTTAATTTATTCCACACCATGAAAGGGAATATCCTGTTCCTGTCTCTCTTCTTCAGCACTCTGAAGATATTAAGGAAAGCACATGATTTTCACAATCTTCTCAAATCCGGTTTTTGAGACTCTGGAGATGCATATCACAAAAGGCTTAAATTTGAACACTGATGCTTTTACTTTAAAAACCATAGACTTACTATTGAAAAACCTAAGTAACAGGAAGATGAACTCAAATTATTTGCTTGTTGTTTGATTTATTTTAAGTGCACCAAATGCTTAAGGGCTCCTAAGCTCATGTCCCAAGTGCAAATACCACAGTAAAACTCAAGCCAGAAGCTTGTCCACTCTGCATGGATTGAGGCCTAAGAGATTTAATCATATCTACATTTTCCAAAATGTGAACACACTGGAACTAAATCTGGGTTTTCGGGAACTCGCCAGAAAAAAAAAAAAAAGCAAAAGAGAGAAAGAGATGAAAAAATCATAACAACACACTCAGCATGCTAACACTACATGTCTGGCTCAATCCTAGGTCATGTTTTCCCGGATGCCCAGTTGGCAGAAGGGCTGCTGCTCTATCTGCTGCACCATCCATATGTGACTCCTGGAAAACAAGCAAGGCCAAAGCCCCCGCCCCCAAAGAGGGTGTCGCCGTTATTCCATCACAGGCAAAGCTGTCTCTAAGAGATGTACTTTGGCTCTTAGAAAAGAAAAACTAAATGGATTTTTTGAAATTCTGAACAGATTGTCTTTGATGATCAGAAAATAGGTAAGGGATGTTCCATGTCTCAGTTGAGGAAGCTATTTTGTCTATAGCTTCAGGTTCCAAACATCAATGGAATGAGGTAGGCAGAGGCTTAGTATACTCATTATCGCCACTGCCCACATTCCACCCTCCCCAGCCCTGTTAATATATAAAAGGAATCCGAATACACTTGAAAAAATGCCTGAATACTGTTGGGTAGATCCCATGATGCTCTTCATGAGTCAACAGATTTTAAGCTAACCCCATCTCATAGATATTAATCAATACATTTTTCTGAAATAGAACACTTGAGCTTGCTGAGTGATGACTATAAATCTGGCAATGTTTAAAATATATTTTAGTTTCTTGATATTGGCACTTTTGCCATTTTTATTACTACCCAGCATTCTTAGAATTATATAGTCAATTGGAATACAAAAATTCTTATTCCAGAATATAAAAGACTGGATAATTATCAAAAAAGAAATATACATTTTCAGTTCTATTTGCTTTAAAAAATTTAGGATGTTCATCTGCTCATTTGCTACATTATTTCTAAAGAAAAGAATGTGAGATTTAGTATACAGTGCAAGTATTTGCAAATATAGGAAAAGCGGTTTTATCTATTGTTCGGAGTTATTGTGATTATCAGCTAGAATAGTGGATATAAAAGTGTTTTGTAAGCCCTGGCTAGTGTAGCTCAGTGGATTGAGCACAGGCTGCAAACCAGGGAGCTGCCAGTTCGATTCCCAGTCAAGGCACATGCCTGAGTTTTGGGCCAGTTCCCCATTGGGGGCCACATGAGAGGCAACCACACATTGATGTTTCTTTCCCTGTATTTCTCCCTCCTTTCCCCTATCTCTAAAAATAAATAAATAAAATCTTTTAAAAAAGTGTTTTGTAAATATTAAGCATTCCATTGTTAATATTTATTATTTCTTTCATTCATTAAACATTTATTTAATATCATATTATGTCTCAGGCATAGTGTTCAATGCTCCTATAAAAATGTGTGTCAGACACAGATTTTCAGTGAAGAAGCTCACGTTCTATTGAAGGAGATGTGTTCCTCCAGCACCATCACTGTCATTGCTGTTTACCACATGCCCACTGTGAATCAGGCTCTGATCCTGCCCCAAGGAAAAAGCGGTGAGGGAACCAAAATGTCCCTGCCCTCTCTGGATTTAGAAAGACAGTAAATAAGTAAATAAATAGTCTTTCAAATGGTAATAAAAATTATGAAGAAAAAAAAGTAGGATAAGGGGATATAAAGTTATAGGTGAATATTTTTGATAGTTGTTAAACAAAACTCTTCAGAGAAGTTATACATGAGTTGGGACATGAATGGTTTTAAAGAAAACATGCAAAAATCTGGGGGCAGTAAAATGACCTCTCAGGCGGCGGGGAAACCACCAGAATGCGGTGAGCTGGAAGCTAAGTGAAGAAAGGAGAGGTCAACTCTAAAGCAGTAGTGACAGACTGATTAAAATTGGGAGTGAGAATTGAGTGCTATGTGGGTAAAGTGAAGGTCATTAGTGGCCTTTTAAGAGTGGTTTGGGCAAATTCTTTAGGAAAAGAATGCCTGATTGGAGTAAGATATAAAAAAGTTGGATGGGTGGTAGGAGGTGAAGCCACTGAATACAGACAAAATGTTATAAATTTTCTTTGAAAGATTAGAGGTAGGAAAGAGTGTAGTACAACACCTACGAGGGACACAGAATCAACTTAGAGTTCCCGAAGACTGGGTCAGTGGTTGTTAAGCTTTTTGGTTTTAGAATGCCTTTATATATAATAATACATATTAGAGGTAGTTATGGACAATTATTGTATTAGAAATTAAAATATAGGAATATTGAACTTATAAATTGATTAAAATAATCATAGCAATCACATTTTAACTTAAAGAACACATTTTTAATGGAAATAACTATATTTTCCAGAACAAAGAAATAGTGAACCAAGTTTTTACACAATTTTATAAATTCCTTTAATATTTGGCTTAACAGAAAAAACATGGATTCTCCTATCTGCCTCTGCATTCAATTAATATGTTGCTTTGGTTAAGTACATACAAAAAGATCAGTCCTCATACAGATATGCATTTTAATAAGCTTTTCTGATCATTGGGGAGTATGTCATATAACTTATCCTTAGATACTGAGAGTGAGGAATGCCAATGTTGTCCCTGGATCTTTATAGACATAATTTTGACCTTATGGATACCCTGAAAGGGTCATGAACCCCTCAGTGGCTGCTAGACCACACTTAGAAAACCACTGACTCTGTTTAGTACCCCAAAACATCTGAGTTTTGTTTTGCATGAAATATTTGGGTAAAAAAAGTGAAATAACAATAATGGCAGAGAACTCATGAAAAGCTGAAATTCCTTTTCTTCCAAAAGAACACTAGCTACATTATTTAATCAGAGTCCTATGAGGTATACTAGCTGTGAGATTTGCTGTCTGGCATATTCCCGACACTGTTAACCAAAAGTACTGTCAGTTAGGTGGTGGTTTTTTCAGTTTTATTGTGGTGTAATTGACAAATAAAGATTATATATATTTAAACTATACAACTTGATGTTTTATATACCTATACATTACAAAATGATCACTAAAAACTGGTTAACATATTTATTACATCAAATAATCACCTTTTTTTCTCTTTCCGTTGTAAGAGCACAAGATCCATCCTCTCAGGAAATTTCAAGTATACAATACAGTATTGTTAATTATAGTCACTGCAGGTGGTGGCTGTTCTGAAAAGAGTATTTCCGATGACTAGTGCTTTCCTATGATTAGTAATGGGTTTTAGAAATTGTTATTTGTCCTTTTCTTTCAGTTATGAATTATTTTGGGGGTGATATATGGATATGTGCTGAAATACATTAATTTTAATGTGTTTCTTTATTTTTCATGTCATAAAATTAGAGATGGAAGAGACCTCATGAGTTGTGCAGTCCATCACTGTGGCATAATATCATGGTTCTTTCCAGAAAGGCTTTGTCTGGCTCAGTTTTAAATGAGAAAGGCAATTATACTCCCATTAGTTCCCCTGGGAGACTATTCTACTTACTGATAGATCTCCATTTTGAAACGTTGCCCAACATCGAGCCCATGTTGGTTGAATACTATTAATCCTTGGCTGGCTAAGTCCCATGTGGTAACTTCTACAAGAGATCCTTACCACATTACTCCTATGGTAAATGTTCTTTTAGCATGCAAGTCATCTGTGGTCTCTGAACTGTGCAACTCAACTGGTTATGAGTGTATTCTGCATGCTGGTTTGTTAATTCTCTCCTATTGAATCACCTGATAAAGAATTTATTGTATAATTTAAGATTTCTGCAAGGATGTTCATTAAAAGGGGATTAAGGATGATCACATATAGAAAATAGGTGAAGGGTGATCTTATTTGGTAAGAAAAGTTTTATACACCCAAAGAAATGGAGTGCTACTGAGTTATTCAATATGTTAATCCAAAAGTAGTCACAAGTGATGTTTTTAGAGTCACCCAAGGAAAATGACTGCCCTCTGAATAAGTAAATAACTATCTCAGGGATTTGTAGTAATGACGATGACATAATTTTATACACTTTTAAAAGGTAGCAAACACATTTTTATTTCTATATCAGAAAGTAAAGATATAAATATCTAGGGGCATGCTTCTAAAAAGGATAAATTTCTTTTATGCCTTGAGGATATTCATTTGGCTTCTTTAAACTTTATTTTCTGAAAGCATAAGTTCGAAAGCTAAGCAGTTTTTACATGCTTAGCCAATTGGGTGATGGTTTGGGAGGCATGCTTTCCTCTTTCCTTGCGTATAAACATTTATTTCCATTTACTCATAAATCTAGATTATTTTGTCTTCACTTTTAAAGCAATTTCAACAAATCTCTTGATATAGACCAGTAAACAGTCTCATGTAAAATGATCTCTAAGTTATTTCTTAACAGGCAGATTTTCCCCCATACTGCCATAACTTCATGATTTGTTCAAGTTAAGAAGAGGAAAAAGAAACAAACCAGAAATGAAATTATGCTTATTTTATTATTCCAGTGCTTAGGACTCAGACAGAATGTGGTTGTTTTTTATTAATATAGAAGACCTCCCATGGCTTCATTTGGTTTTGTTGTGCTTGTTGTTGTTGTTTTGTCTTTAAAGGAGAATGTTTGGATAAGTCAGTTAAGAAATAATGAAAAACAAGAGGCTGGAAGTTCCCTCTCTTCTCTCTCAGAAGACATCAGGCAAGGCAAGTGCTCCGTACGATGTTCTGAAACGGAATCCAACTCTCCTCTGTTAAAAGCACAAAATTGGGGGTGGGGAACATGCCAATGGCCCTTCATTGTTTATTAAAAGGGATATTTTAGAATTCAATCTAGAAAGGCAAATAGTCCATTATTTTTTTAGAAATAGTGTTTTATCATCTTTAGAATTTGTTTTACAAAATGTATGGCAACACCAATGTCAATACCCAGTAACGATTACACATCCCCAAACATTTATGTTCTTTACCAGGAAAAGAATTAACAAAAATAGAAGGTAAGATTATAAACTCTTAGAGAAATATACAGATTCTCTTTGCTGTTTCAGATTGTTTTCAACTCTTGGGCATAGCTTTAGCTCACAGATGGCAAACACAAGGCCCCTGGGCCGAATCCGACCCTCCACCTTGTTTTATTCGACTCGGCACCTTGTTTCCACCTGGCAGCAGCACTGTACTCTTGCCTAACAGCTAAGGAGCAGTTACATTTATACAGTCCTAAAAGTACATTTGGCCCTTTGAAGGCAACCATGAGGCTGATATGACCCCTGGTGAAAATGAGTCTGACGCCCCTGCTTTAGCTCTATGAATTCATTTAGAAAAAAACAATAAATGTAGCTGTCACCTTAAACTGGTATGTGTGTGTATGTGTCTATACAGTAACTGTTGTTGCTCTCTAAACATGAAAGAAAATAATTTCTCCCTGGCAAATGAAAAATAGGTATTTTCCACTGATTGCTTAACATAGAAATATTAGTAATCATTTCAGAGTAATGGTCTATAGTTGACCTTAGGTCAGTGCTACAGAAGTTAGGCGTATTCTTTACTTGAAATTTCTCACCAATGTACATAACACTATGGAAACTCACTGTGCCAAATGTGATGTTTCAGAAAACAGTTATTCTCTTACAGACTCTGACAATACCAAAAAAATCCAAAATTCCTTCAGTGGAACTAGAGGAGACAGCATGCTGCATATTTAACATCATTCATTCATTCACTTATTCATTCATCAAGCATTCACTTTTTATATACAAGGTGTTGGGCTGGATATTGGAAAAGGGAGAATAAATATGGATTGTAGTTTTCTTTTTTCTCCAATTATAAATAAACTTATCTAGTTCCTGTCTCCTGTATTCTTATGCCAAAGGCTGAAGAGGAATGAGAACCAGGTGGTGGTGATTTAAAGACCATCAGTACATTTTGAAAGTGTGTTTTTAAATACAATGGTGAGGGGACAGACTGAAGGATATTAAATTGACAGTTAGTTAAAATAAAGCTGAGGTTGAGGTTAGTAACATAGCTCAGAGACTTTTTTCAATATAAGTTAGAAGAGTATTTGGAAACAGAGAATATGACAAAGTCAAGAGAATGCTTCTCCTTAGTAAATAAAGGAGACTTGATATATGTTTAATCAAAGACAGAAAAATAAAAATAATAAGGGGGAAAAGTATCTGGAAGATGCCGTTGGTGGGGATGGTAGTAGTGATATATATATAGTGAGATAATTCGCGTCAAACTAATTCCTGGAGGAAAAAGGATGAAATGGATGCAAATGTTCCCCATACCCGGAGCATGCTCCTCTGTAAGCATGGTGCATCAATAGGTACATACCCCACTGGGATATGATCTGCAAAACACTAACCTCCAATAGAAGGGCTGTTATTTGTCTCTTGTTTTGTACAACTAACTCTTTAGGTTTCAGAACAGGCCACTGATTATCATATACTGTAGCCAGACTGAGGGGCTTTGTTTCCAGATACTACACTAACAAGTGACTTACATTCTCTATTCCTTGGGGACACTCCCTGTAAAGTGGAGATGAGATATCAGTAACAATCTTCACAGGTTGCTGTGATGATGGTTAAATTTGGTAATGTACCTAAAGCACTTAGAAAAATTCCTGGCACACAGTAAGTGCTTATTATTATTATTGAAACTTTATGCTCTCTAATTATATCATTGGTTCATTTCCTCAATCATTTCATCAACAGGTTTATTTAAATGATTTGCCAGCACTCTGTGGCCTTTATATTCCTGAGAATGGGGCTTTCAGAAAAATTCTGGAGAGTCCACACTACCACTCTAATGTAATAGTTTGTTAAATGGGGTTCATAAAACACTCAAATAATTCACACAGTTCCATAATTGGCACATGAATTCCCTTTGCTCCAAAAGGCTCTAGTTTCCCTAAAATGAGTAATTCAGCATTTATCATAGAATTTATTTTTTTCATTATTAAAATTATTCCCATGATTGTATTAAAATGTTTTAAAGTGGTCTATGTTTAAAAGATCTTTTCTTGACCCCACATTCCCCTGTAGCTACTAACCCACTTTTCTCTTTTCTTTATGGGAACTCTTTAAAATAATTATTTATACTTACTGTATCAAATTCCTCTCCTTTTTTTCTCTCTTGAGTTTGGTCCAACCAGACTTTTACACCCATTGTCCACTGAAAGTGCACTTTTCAAGGTTGCCTAAGACCTCCATGTAGCTCAACCCTCTGGAGCCCTCTGAATCTCGCCTTTGCCTTAGTTGACCCATCAGCAGCATAAGTCTTAGAGCAGAAGCTTGCTCCCTCATCCTAGATCAGCTTTCTCCTTTTAGCTTGCATTTCCTCAAAAGCTTCTGGTTTTCCTCCTATTTCTCTAACTTTTCCTTCTCAATCTCTTTTGCTAACTTCTGCTTACCTTCCCAATATTTATTTATTTATTTTATTTAAAATAAATTTCACTGATTGTACTATTACAGTTGTCCTATTTTTTTTCCCCCTTTATACCTCTCCACCCTATAACCCCTTCCCACCAGTATTCCCCCCACGACCCTTGTTCATGTCCATGGGTCACACATATAAGTTCTTTGGCTCCTCATTTCCCACACTGTTCTTAACCTCCCCCTGTCTATTTTGTACCTACCATTTATTCCCTGTACCTTTTCCCCCATTCTCCCCCACTCCCTCCCCACTGATAGGAGGGTTCCTTGTGGAATCCATATCTGTGATTCCATTCCTGTTATTGTTTGTTTAGTTTGTTTTTGTTCTTTTTTTTTTTTAGGTTCAGTTACTGATAGTTGTGAGTATGTTGTCATTTTACTGTTCATATTTTTTATCATCTTCTTTTTCTTAGATAAATCCCTTTAACGTTTTATATAATAAGGGCTTGGTGATGATGAACTCCTTTAACTTGACCTTATGTGGGAAGCACTTTTTTAAAAAAAAATTTATTTTAATCATTGTTCAAGTACAGTTTTCTCCCTTTTACTCCCATTCCAGCCCTCCCACCCACCCCTCCCCACTTCCCTCCCAATACCACCCCCCCAGTCTTCATCCATGTGTCCTTTAAATTTGTTCCTGTAAACCCTCCCAATTTCCCCCTGAAACTCCCTCTTCTCTCCCCTCTGGTCACTGTCAGTCTGTTCTCTATTTCAGTG